>CM033647.1:23397772-23511952 GCA_019512145.1 Engystomops pustulosus
TCACTGTCAATCACTGTGTGTGGGCGGGGTAATCAGGACTCTCACTGTCAATCACTGTGTGTGGGTGGGGTAATCAGGACTCTCCCTGTCAATCACTGTGTGTGGACGGGGTAATCAGGACTTTCACTACCAATCTCTTTGTGTGGGCGGTGTAATCAGGACTCTCTCTGCCAATCACTGTGTGTGGGCGTGGTAATCAGGACTATCATTGTCAATCACTGTGTGTTGGTGGTGGAATCAGGACCCTCACTCTCAATCACTGTCGGTGGGGACGAGGTAATCCGGACTATATTTATGGTGCAAGTTAAAATAAAAATGAATAACCAGTATTTATTTTCCGGGTGTTCACACTCCACTGCACCCCCATGGTGTCCTTTCTTCCCTAAATTTTTAATGCTTACCCACTGAACCCCTAACTACCATCGATACACATGTCCCATCCTCTAGTAGATTTTCTACTTGTCTATTTGCAGTGTTATTGACTTTGTCCTAAGAATGTTACACGTGAATATGCAATCAATATATTTGAGTTTCTTTGCTGGTTCCTTTGGGGGAAATTATCTGGCTGTAAAGCAAATTCTACATACATACAAATGACCTGAAAGCACATGGCCAAACACTCTGCGGAGACTTGGTTCTTACTCTGTACGTCAGAATCCCTTCATTAAAGTAACAACGCCTACGTAATTCCATAATCCCTCACAGCTAATGGGCCATTAAATAACTAGATACAAGCCTACTCTTCCAAAGCTACTTAAATAGCAATACTTTTCCAATATCATAAGGTTAGGATGTTTTCCCTGCTTACGTATCTTGTTTCATTTGCCATTTTAAGACTCTGCACAGAAGACCACGAGAGTCCAGATGGTTTGTGGTGTAATAGCAGATACATTTAAAGGCAATCTGTTGCTAAGGTTATCTTAGAACGGACACTGATGTTATGTTAAAGTAGTAAAGGGATTGCACCAAGACTGAAAGGGTTGAAACTTGGAAGAACCATCCATCTGTACAGACTCCACTTCCTAGCACTGCTATGGCTTGTGATGACCCATGGCTTCAGAGTAGTTTCAATAATAATAATAATAATAATTCCTTTATTTATATAGCGCACACAGATTACACAGCGCTGCACAGAGCTTTCCAAATCAGTCCCTGTCCCCAATGGGGCTCACAATGTAATCAGCCTATCAGTATGTTTTGGAGTGTGGGAGAAAACCAGAGGACCTGGAGGAAACCCACACAAACACAGAGAGAACATACAAACTCCTTGTAGATGTTGCCCCTGGGACTAGTTTTACATAGATTGATAAGCATAAATGGGTGTTCTTATCACAGCACATTAATGTTATTGTTTGTATTATTAAAAGTTAAACAATTTTCCAAAATACTTTCTGTATCAATTCCTCACAGTTTTCTAGATCTCTGCTTGCTGTCCTTCTATATTTACTCCTAGTGGACAGAAATCTGACCATGGTCACACAGGTGCACAGCCGCGCATCTGTGTGACTATGGATTAGATTTCTAGAAGTAAATATAGAAAGCCTTCTATAAAATGACAGCAAGCAGAGATTTAGAAAATCGTGAGGAATTGATACAGAAAGTATATTGGAAAATTGGATAACTTTTTATCACAAAAACAATAACATAAATTTGCTGAAATTGGAATACACCTTTGACCATGAGACTTCATCTTTAACACGGTTGTACCAAATTTGATTGTCATCCGTTATTCGCAGGATAGGCGACTACTGGAAACTCCACAATCACAAGAATGAACCCCCACGGACAACGAAAAAGGGGGTCCTGTTCTCACTAATTGATGGAGCGCCAGGTTAACCATGCCTCCTGCTGCTCCATTCAATACTTTGAAAATTGCAGAGCTCATATAGTAGGTTGCCCTTATATTCTAAATAAATAAAACATGCTACCATTTTGCTGCAGACTTCTCACAATCTGCCAATCAAGAGAGGGTGATTTTGCCACAAATTGTTCCTTGTCAACATACCCTAAAATGTAGTACGTTATAGTAGAAAACCTAAAAATATTATAGGAAGTTTCTTATTTTGCTATTAAATTTCCTATTTCCTAGCCACAGGAAATACTACAAACACCTGATAGATATGGGTACTAGTTCTGGGATCTGCGCTTATTTTGGGAATGGTAGTCCATTGACCCTTGTCCAACATTCAAGTTAAATGTAGAGTCTATAGGAGCGGCAAAAATAGAAGTTAATAACCCTTACTGTATATACAGGACTGGAGTAGACATACACAGAACATATACACAGACAGACTCCATCACTGTTCTAAAATGCAAATAACATTGAAGTTGGGACTATCATGGTCCCTTGCTGTCAGAGGCCCCCATTCAGCTGAAACCTTTGCATAGCTGAAGGAGAAGAGAGGAGAGGGGGGCAGTGTATCAGCCTGTGAATCTCCACAACGGAGAGGCTCTAGTAACTTCCCCATCCCCTTCTGGCTTATTAGCATAATTTAACAAGTCGATTTTAGAAGTAAGGAGTCAATGGATAACAGATATAATATTGTAACAGTCACGGTGCCTGGATCTATGTGTAAGTGTCCCTGGTTTATCATGATGGATTATGACGGTAGATTTCCTTGTAAAGTATCTGTAAAATCGTTACATTTTATATTCAATGTATTATATTATATTCATTACAAGCAGATAGACTGCACTCCATTACAGTCATTAGAATGTTTATTCACAAGTGGATTGATGTGAAGAGTATTTAGCATCCAACTGGGGGAGCTTCAGATGAAGGAATATTTCAGTACACAAAAAACATGGATGATCATATAAAACAGAAAGCCTATAAAGAGAAACTATATCAAGTGATGGCAACATCTTGAAAATGAACAAGCCTAATTATTATTTTTGTGGAGTACATAAACGTATAGACAAATATTAGTCTTAAACACTTAAGGAGTCCACATCTCCTTGAAAGAGAGATCAATAGGCAAATTGATTTCTTTAAAATGAGTATACATCGGGAGAATGCATTAAGCCGCAATCCAACCTTCCCGATCCACGAGCGGACATTCTAATAGGAGGCAAGTTCTATCCATTCAGCAGTTCTAGCTTTACACTCAGGGGTGGAATAGGTCATTTTTTTGGTTGACACACAATACTAGCTTTATGGTGGCACAGGAAGCATTAACAAAACCTGGCCCTAACCATTACACATTGGGGCAGATTTACTTACCCGGCCCATTCGCAATCCAGCGGCGCGTTGTCTGAACAGGATTCGGGTCCGTACGGGATTTATGAAGGTAGTTCCTCCGCCGTCCTCCAGGTGGCACTGCTGCGCTGAAAAGCATCGGAACGCGCCGGAATACACCGAGCTGGACCAGGTGAAGGTAAGCGCTTCCCAAGCGACACATTTTCGGTTATTAAATGCGGCGTTTTTTCCGAATACGTCGGGTTTTCGTTCGGCCACGCCCCCCGATTTCCGTCGCGTGCATGCCAGCGCCTATGCGCCACAATACGATCGCATGCGCCAAAATCCCGGGGCAATTCACGTGCAATCGGCGCAAATCGGAAATATTCGGGTAACATGTCGGGAAAACGCGAATCGGGCCCTTAGTAAATGACCCCCAAAATGTACGATTTATCCACTATTGCAATATTGAAACGTTTTCACACCAAAATCCTCTTGGATAACACTAGTAAGGCTTCTTTCATTGACTTCAGAGTGAAAAACCACTCTGTTTAAAGGAAACCCAACCCCATCATGATAAACCAAGGACACTTACTCATAGATCCAGGCACCGGGACTATGGTAATCTTCTTATTTGTTATCCATGACCTCTTTATTTCTAAAAAATCATCAACTTTTATAATTATGCCAATTAATCTGAAAGGCAGAGCCCCTCTATTCTGTATCATAAAGAGGATACGTCCACCTTAGCTGTCCATGGCTAAGATCACACAAGGAAGTACAGTATGGAAACATAGATGGAGGTTAGAGGAGTTTCCCAGGAATCCTGGAAGTGATGTCATGTGGTACAATGATTGGCCGAAGAGGGCCCAGGGACTCTCCGCAAATCCATCCAGTCATTGCAGAAGACTGGAAGTACAGTGTGATGTGGGAACTTGAGCATAGTAAGTCAACTTTTAGGCTGTGGTCACACTTTTGGCTTATATTGCAATTTAAAAAACTCTATGCAACCACAATGGGGAGGGATCTTTGCCAATCGCATCTGCCTTCCAACTGAAACATATACGATCGGCAATCAGCACTATAAGTTTTGCATGTTAACAATGCAAAACACATGGGGGCACATTAACGATAATGCACTGTGCCGCGATTCACTAAGATCGTGTGCCCGATATCCTGCATGTGTCGCTTCCCCGCTCAGGTCCACCGGAGTTCACCTTCTTCTTCCTGGTGCATGTAAGTGCATTGTTTTCCGACACAATTTGAAAGTTTAATCTTGCGCTCAGTCCGAATCAGTAGAATTGTCCGACGGCACACCCCTGATTTCTGTCGCATGAAAGCCGACGCAGCTGCGCCAAAATACGATCGCCTGCAACACAATCACAGTGCAGACACTTGTTAAAAACCTGTCCAAGCCGTGCATAACCTGAAAACAACGGAAAGTCCAACAAAAGTGAGCGAAAAACATGCTGCTTGTTACTGATAGCATGTTTTTCACTAAATTGACACAAGCCCCTCCTTGTTCTGGTTGCATTATGTTTTAAATGCTATATGAACCATGCATGTAGCTGGTTTGAATCCATTTTTATTAAATTCTGGAAGTGTAAGCAGCTGTGACTATGTTAACACAGCTGCTTACACTTTGAGAAATTAAGAAAAACAGGTTCAAACCAGTCAAATGCATAGTAAACATGCAAAACCGCATAGCATTTTTAGCACCAAGAACTATCCAAGAACGAACTGTGTAACCGCACACTAAAAGTTTACTTGCTCTGCTTCAAGTTCCCACATAACGCCCCTTCCCTTCTGCACCCAATGAGAGTTGACAATTTGAATTGATGTGTTCTGGAAAGAACAGAAGAAACAGATTCTAATAGCAGATCATTGAGATCATTGACGATTCATTCACTGCACACAACGTCTTCCCTCCTAATACATAAGAAAATAAGAAAAGCAGTGACAATGGGGTGACATTACGAGCTGCATCTGTACAGCCAGAGAAAAACAAATCCATCAAGTTAATAAAAAAAAAAAATACAGCAAAAGGTGAAAAAGTTAACAAACTGTTTCTCCTAATATACCGATACAAACTGAACAAAAGGAGTAAAACAAGAGAGACAAGTTTAATTATACGGCTCTTTTCTCTTTCACAAAAGTCCATAACCTGAGTTATACAGAGGTGGAAATCATTGCAGCTTCATTATCGCAAAGCAAAACACTGATTTCTAAGGCTTTTATATTCCTTCATGTTTTCATTCATTCAATAAAAAAACATTTCCGGCAGCAAAAATATTTTACCAATCACTCATAATAGGTCAAATAAAAGACAAAATGAAAGAAGCAATACTCACCTAAATGGGCGGCTTTTCATCAGACATCGGCATGGACCTCCAACTGGGTTCTACCTCTTGGTTCCTCTTGACACACAAGACTGGCAGAAACATTACTGCAGACGGGAAGTGGTTACTCAAATAAGTCAAATAAGCTTTAAATGTTGGGGCAACCAGTAGTCACAAGAAGAGGAGTCCATAAGTACAGGGACTAATGTGCAAAACGATCTGACTTATAGATGGTGAAACAATCACAAAATCCCGGTTTCTTGCTAACTTCACACAAATCTGCATCTATGATTCACAATTATGCACAAAAATGTTGCTTTTGACAATATTTATATTTCCTCCATGCTGTCAAGCTCGCAAATCAATATTGGTTGCTTGACCCAATTCCATCACATCTTCTCCCCAACCTCATCACTGTGCTTATCTCGGCTCTACCTCATCTCTTTAACCTTTCACTATCCACTGGTGTTGTTCCATCTTCCTTTACACATGCTACTGTCACACCCATCCTAAAGAAGACATCTCTGCGCCAATCTTCTCTGCTATAGCCCTTTCTCACTACTTCCATTTGCTTAGAAACTCCTGGAACATTGGGGCTCATTTACTAAGGGTCTGAGCGCTGTACTTTCATCAGGTTTCCTGAATATTTCCGATTTGCGCCGAATTCCCCCGAATTGCCACATTGGCGCCGGCTTTCACGCGACAGAAATCGGGGATCAGCACTTACATGCACCAGGAGGAAGAATGTGACCTCAGCGCAAGAGCGACACCTGCTGGATATCGGGCACATGGACCTTAGCAAATCCTGGCAAGCTACGAATCAGCATCGGACAACGCGCCGTGGGATCGCAACTGGACCAGGTAAGTAAATGTGCCCCATTATGTCCATCTGCAACCATCTTTCTACCGGTTCTCCAACTCACTCTATGACAAACTACAATCAGTTTTCCGGTCCAATCACTCCACTGAGACTGCCCTGTAATGACCTACCGCCTCTACTTTGACACCGTTAACCATTCTCTCCTGATGCCAACAGTATGTTCCCTAGGCATCGCTGACCTGGCCCTTTCCTGGATCTACTTATACCTATCCAACCAGACGTTCAGTGTCTATCACTCTCATACCACCTCACCCCCTCTCGGTTGGCGTCCTACAAGGTTCTGTCGTAGGAAACCTACTCTTTCCATCTACACCTCTGATCTATGACAGCTCATTAAATCTCACAGCTTTCAATAGCACTCCATCTCTGGTCCAGCTATCACCTCTCTTCTAGCCAGAATTCCTAAGTGTCTATCAGCCATATCCTCCTTCTTCACTTCCCGTTTTCTAAAATTTATCATGTACAAAACGGAACTTATAACCTTTCCTCCACCTAACACATCCCTCACACCAGACCTAACCATCACAATTCATGGCACCACACTGGGCCATGATTGGGGGGGGGGAGCAAACTGGGTACTTGCCCAGGGCCCCCTACCCTAATAGATCATTTCTAGCCATCTATCAACTGATCTTTCATTTACTGTATCTCTCTCTCATATCAATCTACTTTATATTTCTGCATCTATAAATCTATCAGTCGTTTAGCTATAAATCTATCTCCTATAACATTCTCCTACTGTCCCATATAACAGATACTTACCATACTACTGCTTGTAACTACAAAGTGTTATTATTGTGCAGGGCTAAAGGAGCCTCTTACTGACTGTGACATAAAATAGTTTCATTTTGGGGCCGCACTTTTAGTTTTCCCCAAGGCCCCACTTTGTCCAAAACCGGCACCCCACACTCTTCTCGGTCCCTAAAGTCCATTGCCTTGGAGTCATCTATGACTTGTCCTTTAAGACTCACATCCAATCCCTTACAACAACCTATTGCCTCCATTTCAAGAGTACATCTCGCATCCAACCCTACTTCAATCTGGAGGCTACAAAATTGTTTGTCCTTGCTCTCTTCCTCTCCCGCTTGGACTACTGCAATATTCTTCCCTGCAAACTCCCATTTAACTCGCTAACATCCCTCCACTATATCTTTATCACTGACGCCCTCCTAATCCATCTCTCCCTGTGCTTCTCCTGTGCCTCTCCTCTCTGCCAATCTCTCCACTGACCTTCTACCAAACCTTCAAACTGTTTCAACCCTCCCAACATCATCCTTCCCCTATAGATTGTGAGCCCTCACATGCAGGGTCCAACTTCAACTTGTCCCTGATCACTGTGGTTTTTTGAATTTTGTAGTTGAATTTGTTCTGATTAATGTAATGTATGTAAACTCCTTATTGATTGTACAGAACCATGGAATAAATTATGCTCAATAAATAATCATACTGATACTAATCTAGTCCATAGAACAGTCCAGAAACTCACATATAAGTAATCAAGAGGTTAAATGCAAACCCAAAGAGAATGCCTGCTGGCGCGTCAGACGCCCGGTCTCGTCCTGCTACAGGGTTCTCGATTTTGGATTTTCCCTAACAATTACTTGTGTGTGAGTTTTTGGACTATTCTATGGACTTTTTACACATCGATGTGTCCTTGCAATGTAGTATGAATAATAAACATCTAGTACAGGCAGTCCCCAGGTTACATACAAGATAGGGTCTGTAGGTTTGTTCTTAAGTTGAATTTGTATGTAAGTCGGAACTGTATATTTTATCATTGTAATCCCAGCCACAACTTTTTTTGGTCTCTGTGACAATTGAATTTTAAAAATGTTGGGTTGTCATAAGAATCAGGAGTAACAATAAAGCTTCATTACAGACCCCTGTGATAACTGTTACACCTGATTATTGTAGCCTAGGACTAAAGTACAATAGATTACCAATATTCAGAGGTCCGTTTGTAACTAGGGGTCGTATGTAAGTCGAGTGTTCTTAAGTAGGGGACCGCCTGTACAGATATTGGCAAAATAATCTCTCCATTGTTATCGTTCTCTAATCTGGGGTTTTCATTTTTATTATTAGACTGCTCTAGGGTCTCCATTATTATTTTGCTGCTCCTGGGTCTCTATTATTTATGGTCTTGTTTGATGCAATATTTATTGTCTGGTCTGGGGTCTGTATTATTTATGTTAAAACTCAGTTGAATTGTCACTAAACTAAGATAAATGTGACAACTAGGAGTGGACAGAAAGAGACGCTGATAGTTAAATTCATGTATCATGTATGAAGATGACTACTTAGCTTTCATATTTAACAAAGCGCAAACATAATCCGTTACCCCGGACAATGTCTCCCTTGGGAATGGTTTAGCCAAGTAATAGATACTTGGTGTCAAATCACTTAGTGTCACACATTAAAGATCAGAGAAAGTTATTAATTATCAGGAGATGGAGAACAGAAGCTGAAGTCCTTGTATTACTGCCCGAGGTAATGCACTTACCCTAATGGTCACTTTCCTTTTGTTGAGAGTAGTTTCTCTTAATTTGATGTGACTTCACCACCACTAAGAGAGTCCCATCTCCCCCTCCTAAACACCACTTCTCTACTTTCTGCCGCAAAATGTCAATTAGATGCTGTGGCAGATAACAGAACTCGTTACCTCCTTCTCTTCTCACCGTTCTTAGCTGGTCCATGATAAGACACATTAGATAAAACAGAGCGTTGCTGTTCCCTGCCTACAGATTATCACTACTACACAACGCATTGTACTTCTACATTTTGGCTCAGGTAAATTCACACCTCAGTAAAGAACTGAGGGTTTTTATTAGATAAGATTAATGGCCATTAACGGCAGAGCTGATTTGCATCAACTAATAAAGATGAGCGAATCTATTTGATGTTTGTAGGTTTGGTACAAATCTAAATCACCATTATGTAGAGTCCTGGGGGGGTCCTGTTACCATTAGACATTGGGGTCACTGTTACTACTACCATGACTACCATGGGGCTCTTTTAGTCCTGACTGATGGAGTCCCTATTGATTTTGGAGCGGCATTTATGTACTGGGCTTGGTTCTGGTGCTGTATGGTAAAATCTTGGCTCTGGTGTAGCATGTGTTATACTTTCTGGATCTACGCAGATGATACAAAATCTTTATACAGGCAGTCCCCGGGTTACGTACAGGATAGGCTTGGTAGATTTGTTCTTAAGTTGAATTTGGATGTAAGTCGGAACTGTATATTTTATCATTGTTACTCCAGCCAAATTTCATTTTGTCTCTCTGAAAATTGGATTTTAAAAATGTTGGATTGTCATAAGAACCAGGATTAACAATAAAGCTTCATTACAGACACCTCTGATAACTGTTACAGCTGTTTATTGTAGTCTGGGACTAAAGTGCAATAAATCATCTAGAGGGCCGTTTGTAACTAGGGGTCGTCTGTAAGTCTGTGTTTTTAAGTAGGAAACTGCCTGTATAGTTATGCAATGTTAAAGGGGCTGTATATGTCTGTAATCAAGTGCATAATATCCATAACTATACTTTTTGCAGGTAGGTGTGTGATCAATTTTATACATTTATCTAAATGTTTATTTCAAATTTTATACTAGAGGACTATAAAGTTAAAAAAATAATAATTTTAGATACAGAAAGGTTAATCTTAAATATAAGGATAGGTTTAAGTATTTACATTTTGCTTTATTAGAGTATAATTTTTTTTTTATAGTGCTGCACTACACAACGGGATTCC
Organism: Engystomops pustulosus; assembly: GCA_019512145.1. Taxonomy (NCBI): domain Eukaryota; kingdom Metazoa; phylum Chordata; class Amphibia; order Anura; family Leptodactylidae; genus Engystomops; species Engystomops pustulosus. The sequence goes on from CM033647.1 coordinate 23,407,919, forward strand.
CTTTTCTAAAGTACAGATCCTGTGCTAAAAATTTGAATCCCACCCCTGGTAGCAGCCAATCACTGGCTGCCGATGTAAACTCCTCCTCTCGTTTTCAGTGGGAATGGATGAAGCATCCCACCTCCATTGCAAGAATACAATGGGAATCTGCCTGAAGGATCCTTACAACTGAGACAAATAACGAAATGTGAACCTTACTGTAGTGTAATCTCCTATTTTGTGTGCTTATATCCCCCATGATCTGTAAAGTGCTGCCGGATATGATTGTGCCATATAAAGATTAATCATTATTAATTATTGTTATGTAGTCCTTAAGGTTCCCTTACATATCACATTGCAAACTGCAGAAACTGGGCCGGTAGTAGACTACATTAAACCAAAAAAACCTGGCTGGGTTAAAGCGACATCATATCACTACACCCCATTGACTTCCAGCATGGCTGCGTGTGAAGGTCAAGGTGTCAGGTTATTCGCGGCGTAGACATTTTCAGCACTGAAGGAACAAGCAGTTGTTGAAGGTTTTACATCTTACATGAACGATTCTTTATACGCGAGCGGTGGCAAGTAACCTTCTGAGACGCCCTGCCGCACCACTAATATCAGTTTATAGAGGAACTGTCTGCCCTCCTGACACAGCAGTCTCAGTAAATACATGAAATATCAATGCATCAATCCTTCTAAAATCAACTTTTACAATTATGCTAATGAGCCTCAAGGGCTCTGCGTACATTACCAGAGCCCCTTCGTGCTGTGGCTTTACAGGCTGTTACACTGTATCAACCAGCTTCCTGCTCCCTCCACACAACTCCCTCCCTCTGCCTGCTGTAATCTCACCCAGTGGGAGGGGAAGGAAGTGCTCCTGCAGTGTAACATCCTGTGAAGCTACAGCACAGAGGGGCTCTGGAGACACCCCCAGAGCTGTTTTGGCTTTTAGAAGGCAGGAAGCCACAGAGAAGAAATATAAGAAGATTACCACAGTGCCTGGATCTATGAGTAAGTGTCCCTGGTTTATCAAGATGAATTTTGATGGTGGATTTCTTTTAGAATCAAATTGACAATATTACCACTGAAGTGTGTTCAGCTACATGCACACAAACACCGTTTTCGGCCATGTACTATCCCTTTTTAGCAGATGGTGCAGTGAGACATCAATTTTATTGGGCCCAGTTTCTGTGTATTAACACAAGGGCAACACCCACTTGTCAACTAATTTGTACATTGCTAAGAAGAATAACAGAGGACATAGAAGAGAGGCGGTGTTCTAGAACTGATATTTTATGAAGTAGTCGGAGTTCTAATTACAAAATTTTAATTTTAAAGTACAGGTGGTCCCCTACTTAAGGACTCCCGACTTACAGACGCCACCTAGTTAAAGACGAAGCCTCTCGGCCTGAAGTGACCTCTTTTGAAGCTCCCTGAATGCTTTACTATAGTCCCAGCTGTAAGGTGTCTGTAATGAAGCTTTATTGAATCTTTGGTCCCATTACAGCACAAAATGTAGAAAATCCAATTGTCACTGGGCAAACAATTTTCTTTTGTCTGGAGTTACAATTACAGAATATACAGTTCCAACTTACATACAAATTCAACTTAAGAACAAACCTAAAGAACCTATGTAACTCAGGGGTGAGTAATCACCATATACAAATGTATATCCATATTTCATAACATATATTTATTGAAGCACAGTCTGGTTTGGTCCAATAGACAGAACACGTTGCTGTGTCAGAATCAGAGCTACAGTGCAGGTAGGTAGATTATATTATATGGCTATAAGGATGAGCCGGTGGTATCTGACAGCTAAGATATCTATATAATACATACACTAGTGTTTTCTATTGTTTCAGAGCCTAAACCACAAATGACTACCTCGCTGCGGCCTCTTCGGACTCTACTTCGAGCAGGTTCTAGACCAATTAATGAAATTATTGATTGAGTTAAAAATACACTTTGTTGAGTCCATGTTATCAGCAAACAGAAAATACATTACTGGAACGCTTCACCGAGCCCAACACAGGCCATACACGTCATATGGTGAATGTGCAATGTATGGAGAGCCCATTGTACTAATAGATGGAGGACAACAGCTCAACCTTATTCACAAAAGATATTTTCTTATAGTTATAGCTAGTAACTATAGAAAATGTATACTGTGCTATGTTATTTTAATCAAAATGTCTTGCAATAACATTTATTATAGTCAAAGTAATTGGTCTATGAAATATGCTCAACTCCTCCTGCTCTATAACATGCTGTCTGGAGAAAGGACACCATCTACAATTTGCTCACTGCCTCATGCTCTATAACATGCTACCTGCAGATTGGACACTATGTACGATCAGTTTAGCTCCTCCTGCTCTATAATATGCTCCTTGCACATCGGACACTATATACAACATGCTCAGCTCTTCCTTCTCTGTAACATGCTGCCTGCAGATAGGAGACTACGTACAATCTGCTCAGCTCCTCTTTCTCTATAACATGCAGCCTGCAGATAGGACACTATGTACAATCTCCTCAGCTCTTCTTTTTCTATAACATGCTGCCTGCAGATAGGTGACTATGTACAATATGCTCAGCTCCTCCTGCTCTATAACATGCTACCTGCACATAGGACACTATGTACAATCTGCTCAGCTCTTCTTTCTCTCTAACATGCTGCCTGCAGATAGGACACTATGTGTATCCTGCTTAGCCCCTCCTGCTCTATACCATGCTACCTGCACATAGGACATATGTACATCCGTACATCCTGCTTAGCTCTTCCTGCTGTATAACCTGCTTTCTGCAAAACCTATTCAGCATCTGCTTTATAAACTGCTCCCTGCAAATTGGGCAGGAAAAATAAAGAGAAGAGTCACTCAGCTTAGGTCAATCCCCCGCTCCGTGGCTCGCTGCAGCCACGACCTGACTACAACTGTGACCTGGTTAGTGAACAAGCAAATAATTGTCGAAATTCACCAAGTCTAACTTTGGCAAAGGTTGTGTACAGTGTAAACGCGCTGTAATCGTGGTGTAAACACAACGCAAACGCAACGAGTGACCGCGGCTTTAGTGCAGTTAGTTTTGCCAGGATTTAATAAAAAATGGGAGTGAAAAAGCATCCATGTAGCTACTGCCTTGATTTTTCCATAGTTTAAGAAAAGAAAACCCACAGAACCGCCACAAGGTGATAGAATCATATACAATAGCACTGATAAGACCTCCGGAAAGCAGATCATATACATTGGTGTAGACACACCTCGATAAATGAGGAATTGATAAGGTAAAGGCAGATTTTCTTGCCTATCAACATTAATATATGCAATTTACCTCCATCTAATAATAGCAAACATGTCAGTCACTGACAGATCAGGTGAAATTCCCCCACTACTGGAAGTGCATCAAAGCTGAGACACATTCTGAATTCTCACACTCGGGTAAAGCAGCTGATTACATTTTCTTATAAATTTGGAAGATTATGGCAGCTGCATGGAAGTAATTGAGCGCATTGTTGAAATTGGAGTTAATATGCATCTAATAAAAACTCATCAATAAAAGTGGCAGGGAAATATTCTTCTTTCATCATTCAGTTTGCAGAGCTGTAGAGATGGCAGGCGTCTGTAAGGGCGTAAAATCGTAGGGTCTTTCAGCAAATTTAGAATGGGGCACCCTTAGTCGAGTACACCCATCTTATTGCTTAATGTATGCATCATCACGTTCTGATCAGTGGTGGTCCTACTTGTGGAGCCCCCGCTATTCAGGCCGTTCACTGCACTGGCAATGTAATACCCTCCATCTCCAGTGAAGGGCAGTGTTTTACGGTTTTTACACACAGGGTAGCAAAGAGCAGAACCATAACTCCCAACCATCCCGGACTAAGCAAAACAGTCACAGATTTTGAGCTTTGTCCCATCCGGGTGAAGTTATCAACTCTATAGGCGTCCACTAGACACAGACAAAGTTGAATACATAGTATTGTATGTTGTACCATCAGCTCTCTACACTATCACTGTGCCTCTGCTGCTGATGTGTGTAACAGAGACACCAGATGAGATGTGATAGGAGAACTGCTGCAGAGAAACAGGGAGAGGTGAAGGGGGGAACAAGGGTGAGCAGCTGGGGGTTAAAATGAGCCATAATATAAGGGGCATATGAGGGGGGGGGGGGCTGTGGGTGGGCACAATATCCCTGGAGGGCACTGGAGGAACTGGAGGGCACAATATCAGGGGGCCACAACGTGAGTGGCACTAAGTAGTGGATTACAATATAGACGATTTGGGTGGTAGCCCGGGGCACAAGCCTTATAGGAGAGACCATAGCCACCCAAACCACCCACCAAATTTATACTCAGAAGTAGGGTTGCAAAGGTACCATTATTTTGAGTGTGATACGATATTTAGAGAAGTATCACAATACTCAATACCGAGTAGAGGCTACTCCATGCCCCAGAAAACCTCAGCCGATCCCACCTATCAGCGCCTCCTCGGTGTGCTCCTGCTCCCTTCTGTGATTTCATCCTGAAGCCACAGCACCTGTCCTATCCATGGCGCAGAAGCTACGGCTTCGGGGAAGAGATTGCGCATCAAGGAGGCGCTGGTAGGTGGGATGGGCTGAGTACTATTGGGGTGTGGAGTATCCTTGGCTCATGATCTCCAGGGAGGCTATTCTGCGCCCCAGTAGCCTCTTTTCTTAGCATCTACTGAATGTAAAGATTATATATGGACAGTATAGGGGTCAGGTAGATAGTAGAAACCTACCATCGGATCTGCCTTATTAGGTAGATCCCTGATCGTAGGTTTCCTTTAATTCTAGTAACATGTGGGAAGTGAGTTCCAGACTTGTAGGGGCTATAATATTCATACAGCCCAGGGCCCATGGCAGTCTTATCCGTCCCTAGGGGCAGTAATGGGGGTGAACTATACAATGTGTGACAGTGGAGAAAGAGGTCAGTGCAAAGGGCAGCGCTTAGGGCAAAAGAAAATTTCCACAGCGTGCTTCAGTTATCTGTGCTGCATAATTTGGTAGGTATCCCGTAGACCTCTCAGTCTACGGTTACCGGCATGTTGGCCATTGAAACAATGTGTAGTCCCCATGTATTTCTATAGCCTCATACACATGGCTGTGTTTTTCTCTATCCTACGTGTGCCCGGGCCACAAATTATAGAGCAGATGATGGGGTAGATTTACTTACCCGTCCCTGCGCAATCCCCGAAGTGCGTTCCCCGACTCCAATGCACAGCTGCCGCGATTCACTAAGATCGTGTGCCCAATATCCTGCATCTGTCGCTTCCCCGATCGGGTCTGCCGGAGTTCACCTTCTTCCCGGTGCATGTAAGTGCTTGATCTTGCGACACAAATTCAAAGTTAAATCCCGCGGTTTGTCCCTATACGTCAGATCGTCCAACGTCCCCCCCCCCATATTTCTGTCGCATGAAAGCCAAAATACGATCGTGTGCGACACAATCCCTGGCACGATCCCCGAGAAGTCAGAGAACCCAGCAAAAATGCGGCCGCGATAGTAAATAAGCCAGTGTTTGCAGCTTGGGCAGTCATTTCTTCTCACCTCAAACACCGATGTTTGCAGCCATGAAAAGGAAGTTCGTGCCTTAGGCTGTCTGTACTCATTTTCGGCATATTGGTGTAAGCTTGTGATGTGTATACATGTGTATACGACCTGCATGATCGTCACTAGCGGTATGTTTAACCACTTCTTCACATCTGCTGTCAGGGCTCTTATCTTGTCGAAAAAGCTGACAGAGGAATCAAAACTGCTGACAGAGTCCCTTAGTGTGCATCTTCTCAATTCTGCGCATTTACTGCAATGTTAAAGGTCCATGGTCCAGGATTACTGAAATAAATGAAATTGAGGAATTGAGCAGCACAATAGTTGAAGCCCATTAACATGTAGGTATTTTGACTTTCAGGTCGTTGTCGGACACCAATGCTACACACTTGTAGCCCTGTACATTGTACATTAGATGTTCAAGGTTACGGTATTTTGGCTTCCATTGATGTGAACAAGACCTGAGCCAGCAATAATTCTCTACGGCTTATGCACAATGGACAGACCTGTCTGCGACCAAACCTCCATGATCTATCACAGGATTAATGACCTTCTCAATGGATAACCCATTAATATTCTGGGGCCAGGGAATCTAATTAAAACTGTGGTTAACCTTCCTAAGACAGGCTGGTGGAAATGACCATACAGGTGGTGGTCGCAGAAGAATTGATGGCAACATTCACCGAAGATCTGGTACCACGTTACGTTTACATTGCGTGTTGAAATGCAATACAATAGCGACATTGCCAGATTGTGCAGCACACACCCCTTTGTCAAAGGGAACGATAACACCCAGTTGTCAATATCATTATAAATTATTAAAAGAGAAGGATGGTACAGTATAGAGCTGTAAGAAAAAAATGACCCGAAAACCAAAAAGTCATCTAAAATGCAAGTTTTGATCCTTCTTAAACCTGCAAATTGTGAAAGTAAAAATCCCATTAACTAACATGGTGTTGTAAGTTGTTTGTTGCTTCCCTAAATTGTGAAGCGCTGTGGTATACATTGCTGCTAAATCAATAAAAGTCTGTTATTCTTACATTTCCAATACTATAATCATCATTATCAATCAGAAACCATCAAGTAAGAGGAATAATAATAATTCCCTTTATTAATATAGTGCACACAGATTACGCAGCGCTGCACAGAACTTGCCAAATCAGTCCCTGTCCCCCATGGGACAATCTAATCAACCTACCAGTATGTTTTGGAGTGTGGGAGGAAACCAGAGGACCCGGAGGAAACCCACACAAACATGGAAGTTGGTAAATCTTTCAATGTTTCATAAATTGTAGAATTTACAGACTTGCTTTGTGTTTCCCAGAAGTGTTTCCTTGGAAATGTAAAGTCTGCTGCGCAAGTATCGTCACAGATGGTTCATGTGTATCGGGAAAATCTAAGAAAAAAACATGCGGAATAAAGCGCGACATTCTGCCAGCATTATGATTGTCTCTGCGATCAGCAATGTTCTGTTTATGTACACACTCCCGAGGCCTGTCACAAATATCACATCTTATTTTACATCTTAGAGAACGAAGGAACGACAGATAAGGATCACAGCTCGGGAAACCGCTTCCAAGCCAGTATGTCTAAATCCAGGCATGTGCAGGATTAAAACAAGAAAAAAAAAGGCCACTGATCTTACATTGAAGCAAATAAGAAGAGAATTTACAGCTTAGTGAATAAGCCCCTCTGGGGTTTGTGCCAATTAAAGTCTTGCACGAAGTTCTCATCAGTGTGGCTACAAGTATTCCTCACACAGAGATATGTACTGTACTGTATATCTCCATCCATATACTGATATGTACTGTCATATCTCCCATCCATTCTACGATATGGACGGTACGGGCTATCTCCATCCTATACTGATATTACTGTACTGTATATCTCCATCCATATACTGATATGTAACTGTACTGTATATCTCCCATCCATATACTGATAGTACTGTACTGTATTCTCCATCCATATACTTACTGTACTGTACTGTAGTTCCATCCATATACTTACATGTACTGTACTGTATATCTCCATCCATATACTGATATGTACTGTACTGTATATCTCCATCCATATACTTACATGTACTGTACTGTATATCTCCATCCATATACTTACATGTACTGTACTGTATATCTCCATCCATATACTGATTTCTTGTACTGTATATCTCCATCCATAACTGTATGTAACTGTACTGTAATATCCCATCCATATACTGATATGTAATGTACTGTAATATCCCCATCCATATACTTTATGTACTGTACTGTATATCCACCACTCTATACTGAATGTACTGTACGTATATCCCCATCCATATACTGATATGTAAATGTACTGTATATCTCCATCCATATACTGATATGTACTGTACTGTTATCCCCATCCAATACTGATATGTAACTGTACTGTAAATCTCCATCATAACTGATATGTACTTTACTGATCTCCATCATACTGATTGTACTGTACTGTATATCTCCATCCATTATTATATGTACTGTACTGTTTATTCTCATCCATATACTGATATGTACTGTTCTGTTATCTCCATCCATATACTGATAGTGTACTGTACATCTCCATCCATATACTTATATTACTGTCCTGTATATCTCCACCCTTAACATGTACTGTACTGTATATCTCCATCCATATACTTACATGTACTGTACTGTATATCTCCATCCATATACTTACATGTACTGTACTGTATATCTCCATCCATATACTGATATGTACTGTACTGTATATCTCCATCCATATACTGATATGTACTGTACTGTAATATCTCCATCCATATACTGATATGTAATGTACTGTATATCTCCATCCATATACTGATATGTACTGTACTGTATATCTCCATCCATATACTGATATGTACTGTACTGTATATCTCCATCCATATACTGATATGTACTGTACTGTACATCTCCATCCATATACTGATATGTAATGTACTGTATATCTCCATCCATATACTGATAAGTAATGTACCGTACATCTCCATCCATATACTTATATGTAATGTACTGTATATCTCCATCCATATACTGATATGTACTGTACTGTATATCTCCATCCATATACTGATTGTCTATAAATGTACTGTATATCTCCATCCGTATATATTAGATGTGCCTGACTGATATCTTCCATCCATATACTATATGTAATTTCATGTATATCTCTCCATATACTGTATTACATATCCGAATTCCACTCTATACTGATATGTAATGTACTGTATATCTCCATCCATATACTGATATGTAATGTACTGTATATCTCCATCCATATACTGATATGTAATGTACTGTATATCTCCATCCATATACTGATATGTAATGTACTGTATATCTCCATCCATATACTGATATGTAATATACTGAATATCCACATCCATATACTGATATGTAATGTACTGTATATCTCCATCCATATACTGATATGTAATGTACTGTATATCTCCATCCATATACTGATATGTACTGTACTGTATATCTCCATCCATATACTGATATGTACTGTACTGTATATCTCCATCCATATACTGATATGTACTATAACTGTACTGTAATATCTCCATCCGTATAGTTATATAATGTGACTGAGCTGTATATCTCCATCCATATACTTATATGTAATGTACTGTATATCTCCATCCATATACTGATATGTAATATACTGAATATCCACATCCATATACTGATATGTAATTACTGTATATCTCCATCCAATAACTGATATGTAACTGTCTGTATATCCTCCCTCCTATATATCTGTATGTCCTGTACTGTATCTCCATCCATATTCTGATATGTAACTGTACTGTACTATCTCCATCCATATACTGATATGTAATTACGTATATCTCCATCCATATACTGATATGTACATGTACTGTATATCTCCATCCATACTGAGATGTAAACTATTCCTCTATGATATGTACTGTATAATCTCCAGCCATATATTTAGTATGTCTGTATTATCTCATCCAATACTGATATGTACTGTATTCTACACATCCATATTGACTGAATATGTATTACTGTATATCTCCATCCATATACTGATATGTAATGTACTGTATTCATCTCTATACCATATATTAATATGTACTGTCTATATCTCCATCACCATATACTGATATGTACTGTACTGTATTCTCCATCCAATATTACTGATTATGTAACTTAAAACGTACTGTATATCTCATCCGTCTATAGTTATATTGAATGTGCTGACTGTATTATCTCCTCCTATCCTGATTGTTCTGTACTGTATATCTCCATCCATATACTGATATGTACTATAACTGTACTGTATATCTCCATCCGTATAGTTATATAATGTGACTGAGCTGTATATTTCCATCCATATAGTTATATACAGGCGGTCCCCTACTTAAGGACACCCGACTTACAGACAACCCATAGTTACAGACGGACCCCTCTGCCCACTGTGACCTCTGGTGAAGCTCTCTGGATGCTTTACTATAGTCCCAGACTGCAATGATCAGCTGTAAGATGTCTGTAATGAAGCTTTATTGATAATTCTTGGTCCAATTACACCAAAAATTTTGAAACTCCAATTGTCACTGGGGCAAAAGAAAAAAAATTGTCTAGAACTTCCATTATAAAATATACAGTTTCGACTTACATACAAATTCAACTTAAGAACAAACCTCCAGACCCTATCTTGTATGTAACCCGGGGACTGCCTGTACTGTGACTGTACGTCTGTATAATGTGATTGTATGATGACAACATAGAACCATACCCAATTATATTTTTTTTTCTCTAAAACAATAATTTTCTCACGTCTCCCCAATGGCTAATATAAAATTTTACAGCGTGCAATGGCCCGTAACCTGAATATAAAACAAGGTCAAACATCACCTAAGGGCACTAGATCAGATATCGTAGAAGAGGCGATGCAGCAATTGTCTTGTGTCCTTGCTGGCTGCTTGTGTATTCCTGATTCAGGGTTTATGATAAACACGTGGAGCCCCGGCCGATCTGCATTGGTATAATTACAGGTAGACACTTGGTTGGGAAGCTGTGCTGGTAAAGTGTGAATTACTTCTACACTATGAGTAATTACTCTGTGTGTGCAGATCATTATCTTACACCCGACTTGCTTACTCAGTCAATTATATTTACCAAAATAATCATGGGGTAATTGATTACCAATACAGAAGAGGTTATACACCAACTGTGCAAACATTATTTAATTGCTTCATGTAAATGCGCTCATTTACACTAATACACAAGACATCAATACACCATTGTGGTACATCCACAGATCAGGCCTAACCATGCATTACATGTTACCCCAGATGTCCCCACCATGTCTTTTAAATAAGTCAAAAAACATATTTCCACTCATCCTGTAGTTTGTAGTAAATTGTAGTATATTGCTGTAAAGCAGATAAAGGTGTGCGAAAAAAAGCAAAGGGGGCTCACAAACCTCATTGTAGTGATGATATGGGGGCTAGTGATAATACAGTCATAACCTACTTATAGGAAATCTAGCATCAAAATCCATCATGATAAACCGGGGACATTACTCATAGATCCAGGCACCGTGACTGTGATAGTCTTCTTATATTTGTTATCCATGGCCAATATTTTCCAACTGCTAGGACCCACACCAATCAGGAGTACGGACGCTCAACAACTTGTAAAACAGGGTTCTCTTTCTTGGTAATGGGTGGAGCAGGACAAGCATTCGTCTACTGTGGGGGTGTTGGAGATTGAGGAACAGAACACTTGGATGTTCTCGGTACTCACATGGACAGGGAATGCGATGGCCATAGATAAGACACCCCTGTACTATTGAATGGAACTGCAGGGCATATGCTCGACTTGCCACTCCATCAATTAGTGAATATGTGACTCACCCCTTCTCCGGTTTGCTAGAGGTCCCGTTCTCGTGAACGGTGGAGATCAATCACCGATCAGTTTGTTATCCCCTATTCTGTAGATAAGCGCTAACAGGCCAACATTTTAGCAATTAAGTGATTGAAGATAACAGTTGGCAGTGAACTTCTTAGCAATGAACTCCATATGGTAAATGAAGAATGCACAAACCATAATGGGAGAAAAATCCCCAATAGAGATCCACTACACAAACAGACTTGGTAATGTGACATGGAGGGAGCCGGCAGGTCTGTCCTTTGTACAGACGTTACCTTATTTTTGTAACGTCTACATAGGAAATAAGGAACTGTACAGAGCTTTTCTCTGTTTCAAATCCTTCCTTTTGTCATTATGCTATCATGTACAAGCCAATTTAATTATTGGAAATAAATGAAAAAATAAATAAAAAGAGGGAATTCTAGAAAGGATATTTCATACACTATATCACGGGTGCCCGGGCTCACCCGTGCTCCCCTCCGTGTCCCAGCGTCCCAGCGGTCTAACTCACTTGTCCTCAATCCTGCCCCGGCGGTCTGGACGCGTCAATGGTGTGCAATCCATGGTGGGCTAGCACTTTAAATCTTCGGGAGCCAGCGCATGTGCTCCCTAGGAGGCGTGGTCGTGTGGGTTAGCACACCATTGATTGGTACCGGCCATTCCCGGGAATTCATAAGCCAGCTTCTTCCTGTACACCCCGTCGGCCTTTGTGCCTAGTGCCCTAGAGAAAGCTTGTTTCTGATGCTACATGCCGATATTGAGAATATCTGTTCTGTGACCCCGGTTCTGTTCCTGATTTCGCTATTCTGCTGCCTGTCTTGACCTTTTGCCTTGCTCCTGACTCCGATCCAGTGCTGCCTGTCTTGACCTCCTGCCTGTTCCCGGCTACGGTTCTGCTCTACAACTTTGTACTTCCCCTAAGTCCCCACCGCGGACAAAGTCGCACCTGTGGAGTGACCTGGTAGTACCACGCCGCAGCAAGTCCAATCCGCTTTGCGGCGGGCTCTGGTGAAAACCGGGTGCCAATTAGACTCCGCTCTCAGTTGTCGGCTTACTTTATTGTCCATGGTGGTCCAGTGGGTCTTCTACCTCTGAACCCTTACACACTACCTGATGGAGCTAGTAGTTTTAGAAGGTCATATCGGGTGACAGTGTCCCTTTAAATAGGAGCTCTGCTTCATTTACCAGGAACAATCACTACACCACATATGGAGCTGTCGGCAAGAGATAAGATAAGATGGAGCGACAGGACAAATGCTCAATCAGTTAGGTAAGGGAGGTCTCATTCTAGTGATCGGTGAAGTTGGACCCTAATTAATTAATTGCTTATTCCCGATGCTGTAGATAGGGAGTAACATGCAAACTCAATACAATGGAAAAGGAAATCTGCCACTAGGATGAAGGATTATAAACAAAGCACGTCTACATGCTGGTGTATGCCCCTCTGGCAAGATCTGTTTTTCTTTTAGCTCCTTATGCCCTTCTTTTTACCAAAAAAGGCTTTAGGATTAATGCAAATAAACCCGAGAGGCTCTGGGCTCACTTGGCAGCTATGAACCCTGGAGCCCGTCAGCATCATTTACATAATTGTAAAAACTTTTTTTTATAAAAACATGGGCAGAAGAAACCTAAAAGAAGAGCAGATCCTGCCAGAGGGGGCACACACCAGCATGTAAGAGTGCTTGGTTTACAATCCTTCATCTTGGTGGTTGATTTCCTTTAATGTCAACTTAAAAACCCTCTCCACTCCCATGTGATATCTGGTTGATGTAAATTACAATTTCTGAAACAACCTGCTAGGTTTACACATTTAGCCAGATTATTGAAGGAATAGTTTGCGGGGTATCAATGATCTTACCTACCGTCCTGCAAGAACCTGCTAACTACTGTACTTGAAGAAGGGCTTCTTAGCCTGAAACACGTCTACATTAATATAGTTATTTACACCCACAAATAATTATTAAAATATAATGGCATTGCCATTCAAGCTTATTTTCTAGCTCCCACTAACTTGGCCCTGCAAAGAAGAGATTCTGATAGCTTCATACTACAATACAGTAGTTATATGATTTACCAACCTCACACTATAACACTGCCATTACCCACTGATCACAGCCAGGTCTTGAACCCAGGTCCCCAGCGCTGCAAGGCTGTAATGCTAACCACTGAGCCACCGTGTTACTATATGTTCTATAATCCATTTGAGCATGTACAGCCATGGTCAAGCAGTCTAAAGCAATTGCTTCATTTCTCCGAGGTATTTTTTGCTAGCAATTAAGTGATTGAAGATAACACTTGGCAGTGAACGTCTCCGCAATGAACTCCATATGGTCAATGAAAAATGCACAAACCATAATGGGAGAGAAAGCCCCAATAGAGATCCACTACACAAACAGACTTGGTAATGTGACATGGAGGGAGCCGGCAGGTCTACCCTTTGTACGGCGCCCCCGCTCTATCCGTTCTTGCAGCCTGAACCAAATGAGAAGTCAAACAAGTGGCGGCAATAATCAATATGGCTGCATGTTCCTTCCCGGGAGTAAATTAGCAGGGAGGTAAACATATTGCATGTCCAAATCACTTTCTAGCGTAACTGTCCTTCTTCTAGAAACGCTGCACTAAAGAAAACACGGCGGAATGAAATTAATTTTTCCCAGTGATTATTTGTGTCTGCAGATTGACACAGGGATGACGCGCTTCCTCTGCTGGTATGGAGAGAACACAATGCTGATGGATAGCGCTATACATCCAGTGGGAGGCTTGAATAACAGGAGACAGTGCGGCATGCTGCCTTGTCAAGGAGAGACGTCTCTTATAGGTCAGGGCCCATCTCTATACTGCAGTGTGTGGATGTTTCTCCATTAAGAGGATGTTATCTGCATTATCTAACCTGTACAGGTCACATTCATTGCACATAGCAACAAAGTCTAACAATAGTTTCTAGAATACTCAATTTATACATATAGTAAAAGAACGTTGCCAAACTGATGATCACATTTGCTTTTAGTTGGAGTACTGTATTCTTACACTATTTGCCGAATAAAATCTGTAGTGCATCTCCGCTGTGAACCCTGCAACCCCTACAATACCCCATTAAATTAAAGAGAACCAGTCATTACATTTTATAACTACCAGCCCTCTCATAGGGTATGAAATGTTTTCACTTCAATTATCTCATGTGAAAATGAGCTGAGAAGAGTCATATTTTGCCTGAGATGAGTCAAGTTTAGAGGCTACAGGACAGGGGCGTAACTGCAGTGGTAGTAGCCATAGCAGCTGCTATGAGGCCCACAGTGTCACAGGGCCCCAGCATGACTGTATTTGGTATTGTATGTAGGCGTGTATATGTTCTATAATCCATTTGAGCATGTACAGCCATGGTCAAGCAGTCTAAAGCAATTGCTTCATTTCTCTGAGGTATTTTTTGCTAGCAATTAAGTGAATAAAGGTAAAACTCGGCAGTGAACGTCTTCATAATGAACTCCATATGCAGTGGTAGCAGCCATAGCAGCAGCTATGGGGGCCCGCAGTGTCAGGGGGCCCCAGCCTCCATAATATTGGGTGTGTATGCGTATTATGTCTATATATGGTATGGTATGTAGGTGTGTATATGTTCTATAATCCATTTGCTGTATATGTGTGTATATGTGATGTATTATGTACACAGATAAACTGCATATTTACATTGGTGTATATGGTCCTGTACATATGTGTGTATATATATGGTATGTATACTGTGTGTGTCTAATGACTTAACTTCTTAACCCCTTCCCGCCGCGGCCCTTTTTCGATTTTGCGTTTTCATTTTTCACTCCCCACATTCAAAAATCAGTAACTTTTTTATTTTTCCATGTACAGAGCTGTGTGATGACTTATTTTCTGCGTAACAAATTACACTTCAAAATGGTGGCATTTAATATTCCATGCCGTGTACTGGGAAGCGGGAAAAAAATTTACCAAATTTGTATAGGTTTTATAATGTTTTCATACATTTAAAAAAATTAAAACCTCCTGTACAAAATTTTGGGGGGGGATTTTGCCATTTTCTGGCGCTAATAACTTTTTCATACTTTGGTGTACGGAGCTGAGGGTGGTGTCATTTTTTGCGGATTTTGATTACGTTTACAATGTTATCATTTTTAGGACTGTATGACCTTTTGATCACTTTTTATAGAATTTTAATTTTTTTTTTAAATGGCAAAAAAGTGCCATTCATTTTGACTTTGGGCACGATTTTCCGTTACGGGGTTAAACACAGTGAAAAACCGTTATCATATTTTGATAGATCGGGCATTTTCGGGCGCAGCGATACCTAATGTGTTTATGATTTTTACTGTTTATTTATATTGATATCAATTCTAGGGAAAGGGGGGCGATTTGAATTTTTAGGTTTTTTTATTATAATTTTTTATTTTAACTTTTTTTTTATTTTTATTTTTACTATTTTTCAGACTCCCTAGGGTACTTTAACCCTAGGTTGTCTGATCGATCCTACCATATACTGCCATACTACAGTATGGCAGTATATGGGGATTTCACTACTCATACATTACAATGTGCTGACAGCACATTGTAATGAATGGGTTAACCCGAAGTAGCTTCGAGTCTTTGTGAGACCCGAAGCTACCATGGCGACGGATCGCCGCTCCCTAATGACGTCACGGGGAGCGACGATCCACGGAAAGATGGCGGCGCCCGCGCGCCGCCGTCTTTTTTGAGCCGCCGGCACCTTTGCCAGCGGCGATCAGCGGTAAAACACCCGCAATCGGTGCCGCGGGTGTTACCAGTAAGCCTTTGCTGCAATATGCAGCAAAGACTTACCGGCAATGGAGAGGGCTCGGCCCGCGAGCCCTCTCCATGTACCGGGACCCGACATGTGATGTACTATTACGTCACATGTCGGGAAGGGGTTAAGGACAGTCCCTAGATAGTTTAATCTCCGCAGAGACCTGAATCAACAAGGGTAATATTCTGTATGTATGGAAAGAGTTAATCATTAGCCTCCTTATCAGTCTGAAGTAGATAGATCTATGAAAGTTTTCAGATACTATGCTCACTACAGGAGAAAGAAGTAGAAACAAGGTGCAGAGAAGCTGCTTAACTTAAAGGGGTATTCTCGTCTTGGCCTTCACATTCAATTTCATTAATCTTCCATATAAAAAGATTTCTTCAATTAGATGTTATTAAAAAGCATTTACCTGTGTGAGGATAAATTCTTATAAATGTAGAAATATGGTCCCTTAAAAAAACAAGACTGTGTCCTTGGATACGGCCACCTCTGCTGGAGGGATTGGACAACGACACAAAGGGTGTTATATATAAAATGTCCGGGAGTTACTGCATATCCCACAGCCGTTCTGCAGTAACGAACACTGAATCCAGGAGGTCAAGCAGAGGTCAATAGCGCATGTCTGGCCACCGCTGCCAAAATGTGAAGTGGTCGTATCCAAGGAAGCTATCTCGTTCCTATGGGACAATATGGCTACATTTATGAGAAATTATCTTCACACGGGAAAATTTTTTTAATAACATCCAATTGAAGAAATATTTAATGAATTAAATTAAATGTAAATGCCCAGATGGGAAAACCCCTATAAGTATACTACCACGCTCACTTTTACCACCCGCTCTATTCATTTCTGAATTTAAAAAAAAAAATGTTGAAAGGTTTAGTTACTCATTAGACATACACTGGATTTGTGACAAGATATAACAATATTTTCCAAATAAAACATAGGATTTTAGCAACTAAAATGGCAAAATTATCTGCTTCATACCATTCTCTCTTACCCGGTGGATACATAGGGCATGTAGGTTTGGATACTAGTCAGTCCTAGTCCTTTTACCACACAATTAATTGCACAGTTGTGTACGTTGTGCGTAGAACACAAGAGCGATTACGGCAGCAGTGACAATCCTTGGCAATTTGAGCAGGAACTTTTAAAAACATTCAATTTAGCCATTACTCATACTCTGATGTGTGTTTGTTTCCATTTTTCATTTCCATTTTCAAGGTTGAAAGAATTGTTTGCACTCTGACAGGACACGCTGTGACTGGCTAACACATAGAGACGCTACTTAAAAGACACTCTTGTAATACAGAGGAGATAATAAAGCGTTTAAACGTTTTCAGTCTGCTTGTTTTGATTTCGGAGCTACAAAAGCGTGCCAGATGGCTGAGCGAAAATCCACTAGGGGACGTATCAAGGTAAAAGTGGTCAGACAAACGCCGGAATCGTCGCATTTGTGTTATTTTAACATCAAACGCATCTCTGACTAATTAAAGGGATCAGCAGCGCTAATACACAAATGCAAACACAAATGTATCCGAGGAGCAGAAGAGAATTGGAGGTAATTGTAATATCTGATGGTTATCGGAGCCTGGAAGCATCAGTCCTCAGAGAATGCAAAGTGGTACACAAGAATGAATTACAGGAATCAACTCATATGAAACGCAGAATGCTGCAAGAAAGAAAGGGCATACAAGCGACAAGGAGGAAACCAATGTCTTAAAAGGGGTTGGCTACTATTTTACATAAGGCAGTGCCTTTACTGCTTTAATTCATCAAGTGATTCAGCAGTCCTGCTACTTACTTTAGTGCTGTGTCGTTCGCGAACGAGCCCAGCACAAAGAGCCGGCTGTTGTTCGCTAATGACCTGAGCCAGCTCCAGTCAGTGAGCTAATGGCAGTCAGTGAGCTAATGGCTCACTAAATCCCGTCCATAACCAGCTCACCACACCCCTTTAACCCTTTAACCGGATAAAATCGGGTTAAAAGTGGTGTGGTGTCCGGTGCCTCCTTTGGTGTTGTGGCAAGTTAAGCCAAGATAATATCCTGGCCCCGGTATGATGCATTCGCAGTGAAGCGGAAGTGTACTACGCCTGCTTCACTTGCCACAGCCTGCTGGCGCTGGGATCTCCGGATGAAAATAACCATCTTTTTTTTTAATGCGACTATATAATCGGCGATTTGTGACATTACACCACCAAGACCGATTAGTCAATTAGGATCCGTGGTTGGCTTAGTGTTCTAAATATCCTTGAAAGGTTCCCTTTAAGCATTTTGCAACAGACCATAATGTAAGAAAATGCTCTTAGCTTAAAAGAATTATAAAGCTCCAAAAATTTGCAAAACCAACATGGTGGCAAAATGTTACACGGGAGAAGTGTCCTACTCCTAAAGATCGAGATGTCTTGGGCTATTAGGAGTGTCTTGGCATTATTGGCTGTCCATCACTGATCCCCATATTCCGAGGCTGCATTTACAGATCTCAGCTATACAACAGGAATTTGTTAGTGGCACAGCGAGAACTTGAAAGGCTTCAGGTGTAATTTTATTGAGAGGGTTTAAGGATGCAGAGGAGGACGTTATGATGGGGCTCAGATGAAGGTTGAGCAGTAGACAGCTTAAGGACTGAAGAGCATTCGCTTAGAACGCAGTGAAAATAATCATTAAAGGAGTTTTCCCCACGGTCATTCTCAGCTCTCAGTATCAAACATCAAGTTATAAGGATAGAAAAAGTTATACTATAGATTCAGTGAAGGAAGAGTCTAAGGAACCATTATCCTCCAGTGACCGGGCACTTGCTGCTCTTGCCTACATAGTGGGTGGATGTGTGTGTTGTTGTATTACTGGGGTGTATAACTTGTGGCCCACCCCAAGGAAGCATCACAAGGCTCCAGTGGGAGCACGCATTGTCACAGGAGCACCAGGTGGTGGGGAACACCAACCACTCAACATTACTCCAGTCACTGCTCGGATCCATGCCCTAACCCGGCGCATAAAAGCAAATACAGGAAGACCCACCAGAAGTCATGTGAGAGTGGCTGATGCAAGAGATGAAATAAAGGAGAAAAAACAATTGAAAGTAAGAGTAGTTCATATATAAATATCCAGCTCACCTATTCTTTGCATATAGGTCACCTCTTTTTGTGCGATATCCACGATTCCAAGGTGAACGGTGCTCGGGTCCTTGGTTGAAGGAGGGATCTGTGCCGCCTCAGGTATATCATACAATAAAGTAGAAAGTACAATAAGATCCAGCACTCGTAAAAAATAGTTTAAAAATTGCACCATGACTAAGGACGACATGCCAGTATTTGTCCGAAACGCGTAGGTCTGTCGTTTCTATCTATTTTTAACAGGGAGCATTCCAGCTCATTTTTTATCATGGCTTTTGTGTTGTTTTTCGAATTTGCATAATATGGATCAAATAAAGAAAATGCAATTTTAAAACTGTTTTTCACGAGTGCTGGATCCATCTACTACTTTATTGTAGAAAAAACGATTATTTGTTTTATTTTTGTCTAATCTGGGCTCAGCATTGTCCGATCTAGGGTCTGTATTATCATTGAATTCTGGAGTCTGTAGTACTATTAATCAGGGCTGTAGAGTCAGTAACCCAAACCTCAGACTCCAGCTCCACCACTCCAACTCCACAGTCCTGTTTTCCTGTTCACTCTAGCAGTGCTGAGATAAATGTGGCCATTCCTTCCCAGTGCTTTATTCCTTTAATCTATAGCAGAGGAGCCTCACTCCTGAGCATGTACATAAAGTGCAGCACACATTTATCTCAACTATAAGGGGGATCAGTGTTGCACAAACTGCGCCGACAGGCTACATGCAGCCTGTTAAGCCATGAGATGTTGTCGGCACCCTGCTGACAGAGTCCAATGAGCATTTCCATAACTGATTTGGTGCAGGAGGCCAGGTAGTGGTGAGTGCAGTTAAGAAGTTCTCACTGTTCCCGGGACCTCTCCTGGCGCTCCACTCTGTGTCCTGACTCCTGACACTGGTCGAGGTCAGGACCAAGAGGAGATGACCCAGGAGCGGTAAGTACGACGTAGTTCTGCTCTGGGACCTCATGCCGCTGCATACAACTAGCACAGGACACAGAGAAAAACAGCACATGGAGGAAAGAAGCTGCAGTGTTGAGCAGGGAGCAGAAGAGAAGCCAGGAAACTAGGGGATTCATTTATTTTTGTCTGCTCTTGGGTTTCCTGTATTATTTGCTTTGTGCTGTAGGAGCCTACAGTGATACTGTCTGCCCTGGGGGGTCTTCAATACCAGTATTTGTCTGCTCTAAGGGTCTACAGTGGTGTAATTCTGCTCTGGGGGTCTCCTGTATTTAGTTTTATGCTCTGGGGGTCTCCAGTATTAATGTCTGAGAACTGCACTATTTTTTTGCTATGAATGCAGTATATGGTGTCTGGGTGGTATTTATTGCTGTACTGTGGTATTTATAATTTCTGGGTTGGTATTTTGAGCTGTACTGTGGCTGTTGGTAGATCTAGGGTGCTGGTTACTGATGCGGCCACTTAAAGTTGGGCAGTATGACAATGCCCCCTAAATCCTTATATCAGGAACAGAACAGACATTTAAAGGACATTTCAACATTTTTTTAAATTTATTATAGGTTTGTTGTGTTGAAGTCGGTCCATTTTTTCACAACTCCAACACCAAAGCATTGCTATTAATGGTCTGATGTTGGGTCTGCATTATTACAACTCCTTACGGTGCCTGGTGCCTTATTGCCATGGACGCTCCACCAAGGGACTCTGGGAAAACATGCAAATAAGTTTTCCAGGATGGAATAAGGAAAATCATGTACCTTGTAAGACAGCTCCATTGACATCAAGAATGACCTCCAGAAAGCCTAATGCCATACTGGAAAACTTATTTGCATGTTATTACAAGATTCTCTGACCTGGGGATCTGCATTATTTTAAAATAAAATTATTATTTGTCTGGATTGGGGTCTGCATTATTTTAAATTGTGTAATTTGGGATCTGCATTATTTTAAAATAAAATTATAATTTGTCTGGTCTGGGGTCTGCATTATTGTGTAATTTGGGGTCTGTATTATTGTGAAATTTGGCAGTGTGTTTAGCCAGGCTGTACCTGGGCACAGCATACTGCCTGGTGCAGGAGGGAGGGGTGAGAGCTCCTCAGCCCTCCCCTTGCCATAAGAAGCAGCCATTCAAATGTATGACCATGTTGCCCACTGAAGTGAATATGGCCGTGTGCTACCCCTATAACAAAAGTTAAAGTAGTACACGGCTGTACAAAAGGCCTAACCCTGGTTCTCCATTATTATAAATTCTCTGATCTGGGCTCAGGATTATTATTAATTATTTGGTCTGGGATCTGCATTGTCTAATTTGGGGGCTGCATTATTCACGTGATCTTGGGTCTACATCTTCTGAAGGTCTGCCTCATTATAAAATTCTCTCTTATGGAGATCTACTTTATTCCGAGTTCTCTGATCTTGGGGTCCGTGGATCAGTATCAATATCTATTTTGGTCTAATAATATATAATCATTATATGGTCTTGGGTCTGAGTTCTTATAACAGTCTCTGATGAACAATTTAACAAATTGCTCTGGAAACTACATTATTCTGATTTCACTGCTTTTGGGGTCTGTGGACCAGGGCCGCCATCAGGGTAGTTTAGTGTGACTGTCTTCAGGGGGCCCTAAGGAGGAGAAGGGGCCCTAATTCACAAAAACCCTCCTCCTTTTCCAGTTGAAGGGAACTCACTATGTACACCGGAGTGGATGATCATTCTATGGGGGGCCCACAAAAATTGCCAGTCAGCGACCCAGACTTTCTAGTGGCGGTCCTGCTGTCGACCACAGACAGTATCTTCTGTAAAGTTGGGTCTGGGTCAGTATGATTACCTTCTGATGTTCCTTGGGAAGCAGTGTGTGCTGCGCTGTGGTTTTTTTGGTCCGACCCCCATCAACCAGGACGTGATAACGTATACCAGTGATATTCTAAGGTAAAACATTCCCCTTCTGTATTGCATCTGTCAAAGTTAATATGACATATGGTAACTAGCGATAGGATTTCATTTCCGTCTACATTTCTGTGTTATACACAGCATGTACTGGTGCACAATGCACATGTAGAGGCCTAATACATGATCAAGATTACATGAATAAGAATTCCAAATGCAAGTGTCCGTGCAACATTGTGTCGATAGAAGCTAAAATCCAAAATCAATATAGAAGCCAAACAGTCAAAATCAATCCTCTGATTTATAATTTCATCAAAACCTGAATTTGCTTGTGGATCGCAGTTGGAAATAAGGTCATTTTATGAAATGTAATGAAGCGTGCAGAGCCCTTCTTTCCTATTACACTGCAGCTGCCTATTAATTTAGGATTCCTCCCAACACTGAAGACTGTAATGATGAAACAACATTGTATTTATTAGATGGATCAGGCTGTCTTAGCAGGAATCAAGCTCGGCATGGGATACAGAAATTCCTGGGCATGCAGAGATTCCCTGTAATAGCCTCATAGAGCATATGGGACCCATATACAATACACAGTATTCATGCTATTAAGGCAGCAGATGACGAACACCTACCGCTGCACCATATACATGTGTTCTCCAGGGACAAAGAAGATGCTGTCCTATTAAGATTGCTCAATTATTCATCTTATATCAGTGTCAATATGCTAGCGGCAGGGATATGCTGGAGGAATCTCTCTGACAGAGATTGCTTATATTAACAAATATAGTACTAGGAAAAATAATGTTGTAGTAAAATATATAAATGTAACAAAACACATTGAAGGAACAATAAAACCCGGAAATGAGAGCTTCAAGAAATGAGAGCTAAGAGAAAAATTATCGGGGAAATGTAAGAGCCTAATAGGATCACCCTTATTACACACACCATATGCATTTTATGACTGAGTATCATCCCATATATTACCTGTATGACAAGCGCGCCCTATCCGCAAAAAAACTAAAAGGTAGACTTCTATTGATACATAGGGGGACATGAGTCACTCCTATGCTTTCTTTTTTCTTTTTTTTTTTGTGCAACTTTTTGTAGACTTCATGTGCAGTATCAAGCAATGTTAGAAGCTTCAAGGAGAAACCGGATTTATCTTTGTAGCCCAGATGTTTCTTCAACTTGTGAGACTTTTGGGCTCTGAAATTGTCCCATTCTTGCACCTAATAACTCCAAAAACAGAGCATGCTAGACTCAGACTTACTTTTAGGAGCTACTATTTGACTAAAAAGTTGCACACCACAAAAAGTCCCAAAAGTGAGACTCAACAGGCAACTCATCACATGTATCACAAAGAGAAAAACTTAAGATACCTTGCAATGATTAAGTAGCCAAAAAAAAAACTATGATACATGTGTCCCATAGACTTCTATGGAGAGATCCAAAAATAGTTTTGTTTTCACTGTTGTGGTCTGGCAGGCAGTTCATGGTGCATTAAGAAATACGCTGAACACATAGATTGCCATATTTCCCATTAAAGTCAATGGGATTGTTGTTTAGACGCAAAATGGCAGTGGCCATTTCGGTCTGAAAAAAAAACCTTGTGTGCATTAGGCCTTATCCTGATAATGTTTCTGTGTAGTTGGAGGTGATTCAAGATTTCCTGTGAGGTCACAGGTCCTGTCGGGCTTCGGGATACAAGGGGCATCCACCATTCTCCATCTACCAGAAGGACACGTGGCATGCAGATCCTGGCGGGGGGTACACAGAAACCTTATCAGGACAAGTATAATATGGGTGACCCTAACAAGTGTGAGGCTCCATTCACACCGGTGTTGGGGATTTCCATTACGCTCTGAGAGAACAGAAACTAAAAGCACATGGTAAACGGAAATTCTTCTGTTCCCCATTGACTTAAAAAAGACGCGGCTGTCCCTTTATGTGTCCACTATTTAGTAACACAAGGGGCAATAGAATCTATGGAATGCAGGAACTTAGCCTTATTTATGGAAGAATGCATTAAAAGGGCTTGTCCATCCACCAGAAGGACACAGGAAGTCACAGGAATTCCTGTGTCCTGCTGCTGGCAGGTCACGTGACATTTAGATCCCGGGGGCTACACTGAAACCATATCAGGACAAATATTATATGGGTGACCCTATTAGGGTCCTATAGTTACCCTGGTAACATTTTGTACCAGTGCACAAGCCCTTTTAATGCATTCTTCCATAAATAAGGCCATGTTCATACCTGCATCCAATAGATAATATATAATATTATATATGATTACTCAATCCTAGTGGTCACAGGACAAAGGCTATGTACACAGACAACACAGTGGCATTAGAATTGCTGTTCTTGGCAGAATCACATAGGAGAACATCTAATTGTCTTTCAGTCATGGTCAGTGTACAGTTTCAGGTCTACCAAAACCTCAGGTTATCTGCAGTAGATAGAGCGTGGACAGTCTGGACACATCAGTTATATTGGGGTTTTGGAAGCACTAAAAATTAATTCTATATCAGCTACCAATTAGAAGATGGACTGTCAGAAGAACTTCCAGGACCGGTCAGCCGCTGGCGTGGGGATTGATTGTTAATAAATTGCTCAAACCGATACGGCAGCGTTAGACATGTTAACCTTTTGGTTGCCTAAAGAGCCAGGAACAATTGTAAAATATATTATTGACCTTTCTGGAAGAAAAGGAATAAAACAGAAAATGAAGTAAATTCTGTTGAGGTACTAATAACTGAATATATCCCTGTATGATATATATTGATATTGGGGTCTGCTTTGTAATGCACATCGGTCTCAATGCATCCTTTGCACAAGTAAACACAATCATCCACCACTTAAGCATATATAAACCTTTCCTAGGATCAAGATGGCCAACGGTAAGGAGCGGGAGGTTTAAGTTAGGTCTTATTCACACAGCCATACACTTGCTTGGACCATATCCGGGCATAGTACACGGTCGGGTGGAGGGGGGTAAGCACCCCTCCCCATTGCCGCAAATCCGGCAGAATATAGGCAGTCTCCATAAGGAGAACTCTTATTTCCCCACCTTAGTTACAAGCCTCTCGCTCAGCCAAACCAGTTCCCTACGCTGTACTGAAGAGACCCAACCAGATCGAAACAGCACTGTCTACAGTTGGATATCTGTTCCTTCTGGAATAGATATACTAGTTTAGCTTTAATCCCACATCATGTCATTAGGCTTACTGAATGCTATGCTTGATGTCAAGGTGGCTGCCTTACAAGGTAGCCTAAAGAGGTGTGGTTTTCCTTACCCCACCCAGGAAAACTTTGCATATTCTCCCAGAGTCCCCCTAGAATCCCCCATGTGGAGTCTATTAGCATGGTTGTAAGACTCCACATGCCTACACGGAGGCCTTAATTGGCAGTCTCTGTAACGAGAACTCTTACTTCCCGACCCTTTATTTTGCAGTGCAGCCGTATGACTCAGTCATGGTGCGATGAGACACTGGGGCACATTTACTTACCAGGTCCTGTCGCGTTCCCCGAGGTGCGTTGTCCGACGAGGATGAAGTCCGGCATGATTCAGAAAGATTGTGAGCCCGATATCCTGCATGTGTCGCTTCCCCACTCAGGTCCACCGGAGTTCACCTTCCCGGTGTATGTGAGTGCATGTCTTGCGACACAGTTTCAATTTTAAATCCTGCGCTTAGTCTGAATCAGTCGGGTTGTCCAACGACCTCGCCCCCAATTTGTGTTGCATGAAAGTCAACGCAGTTGCGCCAAAATCAGATCGTGTGTCCAAAAAAACCCTGTTAAATGTGTTGCAAATAGGAAATAGTCGGGAAACCCGAAGGAAATGCGGTCCGCGGACCCCAAGTAAATGTGCCTCACTGTTTGCACGGATCTGGCTTCAATTTTATCTACCAAATCATGGCCACAATTATTCCCTTACTTACAACTCATTACTTTCAGAGCAGGTCATCTTGGAATATCTCAGACCAGAAGGAAAGGTAAGGAAGGACATATAGATTTATGAAGACTATATTACTAGCATATTAGACACAGGATACTAGAGTTTAAGATTCAAGGCATCAAGAGTATAACTATTCTTATTATTTGCCAATGGCCAAAATCTAGCCTCTCCTTAGTTAGGCCCCTAGAAAGCTACTCCGGATGTTACCTAGAAGCACAAAAAAACTGTTTCTGGCCGCCAAAAAGCAAAACGGCGGGAGCTGCCATTTTCTCGAGCGGGCGAAATACTCGTCCGAGCAACGAGCAGTTACGAGTACACTAATGCTCGATCGAGCATCAAGCTCGGACGAGTATGTTCGCTCATCTCTACTTACAACTCATTACTTTCAGAGCAGGTCATCTTGGAATATCTCAGACCGGAAGGAAAGGTTAGGAAGGACATATAGATTTATGAAGACTATATTACTAGCATATTAGACACAGGATACTAGAGTTTAGGATTCAAGGCATCAAGAGTATAACTATTCTTATTATTTGCCAATGGCCAAAATGTAGCCTCTCCTTAGTTAGGCCCCTAGAAAGCTACTCCGGATGTTACCTAGAAGCACAAAAAAAATAGGGAAAAGTAATGAAACCTCTACTCAACAGAGAAACCTTTACTCAACGGAGAACCCAAACACATCTATTATGTCTGATGTGTATTAGTTTTTCCATTATGATGTAGTCCATCATGAAATGGAATCTGTCACCAGACATGACCTCTCAAGCATTCTACGGCACAAAGAAAGTTCTCATCGGCAACTGTCATATATACTCATCTGTTCTATTTTCTGTTCATCTGATCCAAAATTGTGGATGCTCATTCGTTACAGGGACTAATTTTCTCAGGTATCCTTCAAGGGAGTTTATAAAACACAGATTATTGAGATTTTCGCTGGAGAACATAAATCTCTCTCTGAGGCAATGACTCATGGTCGTGTCTTTTAGATAGCAGTTTAATTAGGTGCATTTCACTGGCCATTAATGCTTGGGCTGTTGACAGTTCCGACATCCTGAGGGCTGACATGACCATAGTCTTAGATTTTACTGTGAGTGGGAAGAGTATATACCAAAAAAGCAGTCAGGAGCTCTCAAAAGTTCAAGATGCTCTGCTGGGTCAGGCAGAACTAAGGTCTGGCCACTTTGACAACATAGCCGTAACGAGTGTTAGCTAAAAAAATCTGTTGTACGACTCTACACTCGTGTTCCTGGAAGCTCTGTATATAGAACTGGAACAAACTTTATCGGATTATGATCCTTTTCCTCAACAGTTTGGAGAGCCCGGACTGTGGATCACAGAGCGTAATCATAGCCGTCTGTATGACATCACATGATCAGTGATATAACAAGACGGGCACCTGTGTGACATCACATGAACAGGGATGTAACGAGACATGCAACTGTGTGACATCACATGATCAGGGATATAACGAGCCGCACACCTGTGTGACATCACATGAACAGGGATGTAACGAGACAGGCACCTGTGTGACATCACATGAACAGGGATGTAACGAGACATGCACCTGTGTGACATCACATGACCAGGGATATAACGAGACGGGCACCTGTGTGACATCACATGAACAGGGATGTAACGAGACATGCACCTGTGTGACATCACATGACAAGGGATATAACGAGACGGGCACCTGTGTGACATCACATGATCAGGGTTATAATGAGCCATGGACCTGTGTAATATCAAATGACAAGGGATATAATGAGCTGTGCACCTGTCACATGACCAGGGATATAACGAGAGGGGCACGTGTGTGACATCACATGATCAGGGTTATAATGAGATGGGCACCTGTGGGACATCACATGAACAATTATATAACGAGAAGGGCAACTTTGTGACATCACATGACCAGAGACATAACGAGTCGTGGACCTGTGTGACATCACATGACCAGATTTTTTTAATCAATAGAAAGAAAACATTAAAGCTTCCTATAAAACAGCAAAGGACAATAATAATTTCTTTATTTATATAGCGCACACAGATTACGCAGTGCTACACAGAGTTTACCAAATCAGTCCCTGTCCCCAAAGGGGCTCACAATCTAATCTACCAGTATGTTTTGGAGTGTGAGAGGAAACCGGAGAACCCGGAGGAAACCCACGCAAACACAGAGAACATACAAACTTTTTCCAGATGTTAACCTGGATGGGACTTGAACCCAGGACCCCAGCACTGCAAGTCTGTGGTGCTAACCACTGAGCCACCGTGCTGCCCAACAAATGATGCAGAAAATATAACATCATTACACTTTTCATTACACAATCAATATCAATTATTTACTGACCCCTTTAACACCATGCTACAGAAAGTGTTGTTTTGCTTAATTAAAGACCCCCAAAAAACTCTACGTATATATAGTTCCATGTAACTATTTTTGAGTATAATTTGTTAATTAATTAGCTTAATCTATATAACTTGTATATGCAGCAGTTGTGGTCTCTTTATCGTGTGCTATGTACTTTTCACAATTAGTTTATTAAGTTTAAACTGGATGTTGGCCAAATATCTGTTTCTGCATCTATGAAACAAACTCTGGTGATATAGAGTGGACATCCTAAGCAAGCCCCAGATACAGTCAGCTTCCAAATGCATTCCTAATTGCAGCCTCGCACTTGTTTCACATTTCCTCGTATTTTGGCATCACTCATCACGTCTCTGTTGAATTCTCCACATGCTCCGTTCTCCTAACTCATTTTTCTCAATGTGCTGCTGTCACTTGCTGCACCGTCCACCCCCAATCTTCTTTCAGGATGTCTAATAGCTCGGCCAGACATCCCCTTTTCACTGTCAAACAAAAGCTAATCCTAACAAACCCCTATAAACTCTCCTCGGTACCTACAGTGCAAAGTTACAGCGGCTGCCAATGAGTCTATGCACAGGGACACGTTCACTGAGGATTTCTATGCAATCAGTAGTTTCATCTACCATAAAGAAAATCAGGGATTGAACATCTAAATTCACCTGTTACAAATCTTAAAGGGAACTTGTTTCGTCTGTATTATTTCCATAGGGCTAGATGGGAGAGCCAATGGGACTTTCTACATGGGGTTGTCATACACAGGCATTTTTGGAATACACAAAATGCACGGCTTCTATACGTGTTTTGCCAAGACCAAATTTTCATTGAAGTCTTGGAAAGATAGTGACCGTCTAACAAACTTTACATAAACTATAGGTATAAGTGGAAATTAAACTTTGCAATATATGTTATGAGAAAAAAAGCTTCATTTACCATTTACCCCACTCTCTTCCTGCTACCCCTTAATTGACTCTAAAACCTCCTAAAAATGCATCCGATTACACAGTCTTCTATGGAGAGGGTAAGGAGGTAAAAGCACCAGTAGCAAGGTGAAAGAGAAGTAAGAGACACACAGGTCTGCAGAAACAAGTACCGTATATACTAGTGTATAAGACAAGTTTTTCAGCACGAGCTTATACACGAGTCAATAAAAGAATAAACTTACATACTCACCCACTGGTGCCCCCGATGGTCGGTGCCGCTCCTATTCATTCTTCTCCACAATGCTCTGGTCTTCTGTAACAACCGTCAAAGAAGCGACCATGCGCTCTGCCAGCGGCTCCATCATAGTGTGCACCGGCCAGCAGAGGACAGAAGAGGGGGCACGCCAAACAGCGAGACCACCCGAAGGTATGTCAGTTTATATTTTTTTAAGTACTGGGCAAACTGGGGGATGGCTGTATAATAAAAGGGGGATGGCTGGCTGTATACTAAAAGGGTCTGGCTGACTGTATACTACAGGAGGGTGGCTGTATACTAAAGGGGGCTGGCTGGCTATATACTAAAGGGGGCTGGCTGTATACTACTGCAGGCTGGCTGTATACTACGGGGGGCTTCCTGACTATACACTTAAAGGGGGCTGGCTGTCTATATACTGGGAGGCTGTACCAATGCATTTCCCACCATTGGCTTATATTAAAGTCAATGGGGCAGATTTACTTACCTGGTCCTTTCGCGATCCAGCCGCGCGTTCTCTGCGCTGGATTCAGGTCCGGCCGGGATTCATCAAGGTAGTTCCTCTGCCTTCCACCAGGTGGCGCTACTGCACTGAAAAGCATCTGAACGCACTGGAGTTCACCGGGCCGGACCAAGTGAAGGTAAGCGCGTCCCAAGCGACACATTTCTTTTTTTAAATGTGGCGGTTTTTCCGAATCCGTCGGGTTTTTCGCTCGGCCACGCCCCCCGATTTCCGTTGCGTGCATGCCAGCGCCGATGCGCCACTATCCAATCGCGTGCGCCAAAATCCCGGGGCAATTCAGGGAAAATCGGCGCAAATCGGAAATATTCGGGTAACACGTCGGGAAAACGCGAATCGGGCCCTTAGTAAATGACCCCCAATAAGTTTTCCCAGTTTTGGGTGGTAAAATTTGGGGCCTTGGCTTATACTTAGGTCGGCTTATACTTGAGTATATACAGTAAGTTTTATATTACGCCCCAAATGTGACCAATACTGGCCAGAATTTTTCTCTATAACGTTTCGTTATGAGCCTGTTGCTATCAGGTAATGTCCCACCATTTCAGGGATGACGGAGGATAAGAGATTGAGTCTATAGACGAGAAAACTGCTAATGCAGGTATACAGGAGTGGATTAAAACTGCCATGGTTGCTGGGCTGTATGGATATTATAGCCCCTACAAGCCTGGAATCACTTCCTACATATGATACTAGAATCAGCTTCTTGGTGAATGGAGGATGTGTCCCTTCTGCCTGCTTTAAATCTGCGGTTTCAGGGCCTTTGGAGGACCTTCATAGGTCCTGTAATGGCTTTTGTGTACATGTGTATTATAGAGCAGCAACAGATGAATGAGTATTTCATGGGCAAAGGTCCTGCTCAGAAGGCTTGGGCCACGAGCTATCGCCCAAACCACCTATATTATAATCCACTACACTGAATAATAATAATAATCTTTATTTATATAGCGCCATCATATTCCGTAGCGCTTTACAAATCATAGGAAACAAATACAAATATAATATAACATGACAGAGCACAACATTTGTATGGAACAACAGGAGTGAGGTCCCTGCTCGCCAGAGCTTACGGTTTATGAAGATGATGGGGTAACACGAGGTAAAAGAATATTTAATGGTCAAGCCATTCTTCTTAGGGAATAGAACAAAATATAATAAATGGAATTGCTGTCGCTTGAACCAATCAGCCGTCATCT
The DNA here is from genome assembly GCA_019512145.1 of Engystomops pustulosus. Lineage (NCBI taxonomy): Eukaryota > Metazoa > Chordata > Amphibia > Anura > Leptodactylidae > Engystomops > Engystomops pustulosus. Next base: position 23,439,350 of record CM033647.1, read on the forward strand.
TATATACCAGGTCCAGGGTGAATGGGACCGCAGAGAAGTCTGGTGCCTGTTGGTTGCTGGATAACAGATGGGAGGACGACACAGGACGGGTTAGTAGAAGAGTTAAAACTTCATGCAGTTAATGAGTGTTATAGGCTTGCCTAAAGAAATGGGTTTTAAGAGCACGTTTGAAACTTTGGAGGTTAGGTATTACTGTAGTCTGATAGTCCGGGGCAGAGCATTCCATAGAATGAAGATATAGCTACATGTATGTGATTCATTCAGATGCAATGCACTCACTTCTTTACCCCTTACAAATCACAACACACATAAGTGGACATGTGGTGTGATGGACACCTATAATTAAAAACCACGTCGTTCTTAAAATCACTTGTTTTGACTTTCTTCCGACAGACAGTGGTGGTGGTTTGATTTGTTTGACCTCTAAGACTGAATTTCTTAACGTGGGAGGCAAATCCTCAGAGGCGGCGCACAAAGAATGGAATTGAATTTAGTACGAAGTGCAATAAAAATGCTCATTGTGCCAGAGGCAGAAGGCATCAGGGTGACGAATCAGTTATAAGGTTTTCATCAGACATAAATCAAAAAAACGCTCAAGAAACGTGCAACCAGAGGGGCTACACAGGAGGGGTCTCCTGCAGTCAACACCATCTCGGAGGAATGTGGGAAGAATGAAGATAACGCAAAGAAAAAACACTGCAGACGCATGTGACAATGACATAACCGATACTGACGACACGGCTGTCACATTAACTAATTACTTACACCACAAAGAGCTATTATTGCAATACTGCTAAATCCAGATTATAAGGCAAATTGGGGATGTAACATTGTATAATATTATTTGGTCATTCAGATAACATTGCCGTACAGGAATACCTGGATACCCAAGTCAATCTTGTATCTCAAATGTTATTGTATCCGAGAATGACGAGAAATTACCTCCATAAAAAACAGTGATGGATGCTATGGGACTATCTTGATTATCTCATTACAAAGGCTCTTGTCAAGGGGGTGGGATATACTAAGCAGCAAGTGAGAAGACAAGTTCCTGACATTGACATGAGCGAGCATGAGCCAAGCAAAATGGCCGATCTTGTGGGTTGTTCCTGTTACTCGGTCAAAAGAGATTCAAGGACAAGTAGAGAATGGGGAACAGGCACCCAAGACACAAACATATTAACTGTATATAACCTTGCGGATGCTGTAACCCAATACTTGGATTGAGATTGCTGCTTTGTGCTGTACTGTATGTCCCGCTCCCTGCCTACATAGTTTTCGGGAAAGGAAATAACCCCAAGCACAGTCTGAATTTTACCAATTGAATATGTCTGTCTGGAAGAGAACTAAGATGGAAATCACCTGTTAGCTTATTGGTTATAACAGTAATATTACATGAATGGTACCACATTACAGGCAGTCCCCGACTTACAGACAATCCCTAGTTGTAGAAGGACCCCCCCATGCCCACCGTGACCTCTGGTAAAGATCTCTAAATGCTTTACTTTAGTCCCAATCTGTTATGATCAGCTGTAAGGTGCCTGTAATGAAGCTTTATTGAACCTGAGTGAAGTTGTCCCCCCCCCCCCACCTTGTTCAAATCAAACAAAATTGGTGTCAAATGTTTGTGCCCACGTTTGTGCTGGTTTGTGCAGCAATTTTTGTTTGTGACGCTATTGTTTTTAAGATATTAATAAAAGTTTCCAGAGGTCATCAGAGGTCAACAAGCCCCCCCCCCCCCCCCCATTAACCAAATAAAAAAACTGGTTTCAAATGTTAATGCTACGATTGTGCTGGTTTGTGCAGCAAAAATTTTCTTTTGTGCTGCTATCATTTTTAAGGTATGTTAAACAAACCTACTGACACTTCTCTGGTTGATCACAAAGGGTAGCTTGCAAATACATTGTACTTTGTAACAAATTAACTCTGATGACCTCTGGAAAAAATTATGAATACATTAAAAATGATAGCAGCACAAACAAAAATTTTTGCTGCACAAACTAGTACAAAGGTAGCACTAAAGTTTGACACCAGTTTTGTTTGATTAAGTTAATGTGGGGGGCTGGTTGACTTTATGACCTTTAAAAATGTGTTAATATATTCAAAACAAAAGCAGCACAAACCAGCACAATTGATTGGCACCAGTTTTGTTTGATTTGGGCAGAGTGGGGTGGCAAGTTGACCTCTGGAAACTTTTATTAATATCCTAAAAACGATAGCGGCACAAACGAAAATTTCTACTGCACAAACCAGCAGACACCAATTTTGTTTGATTTGAACAAATTGAGGGGAGGGCAACTTCACTCATTAATAATCCTTGTTCCTATGACAGCACACATTTTTGAAAATTTTTAAAATAATAATATATACCTGTTCTGAATTACATACTAATTCAACTTAGGTGCAAACCTAAAGATCCTATCTTGTACGTATTTTGGGGACTGCCCATACTAAACTGCTGCTTTGTGCTGGATGACTATAGAGAAAAAAATTTACAGTGTGTCACAGACATTTCAAAATAACAATCACAAATAATATATATAATATTTCTTGATATTTCTTGTGTCTCTGCTACTCTGTTTAAAAATACAAGGACAACTAGTTTTTAAAGGTAGCCGGAATGGTACCAATTAAAAAATTACAACTTCTGCCACAAAAAAAAGTGTCCTCAAGTCAATTAAAATAAAAAGTTGGCAATGAAAAAAACAAACATTATAGAAAAAGAGTATAAAAACTCTGTATCACAAGAGCCATACTGACCCACACATAACCCGTTATAACCTTGAGAACCTGTTATATAGTGACCGGCACAAAATGAAAACTTCTAGATTTTTTTACCCTTCCCCAGAAAGTCAGTACGTTATAGGAACCCCTAAATGCCCTTCAATAAAGTACCACCATCAAAGTAAAACATGTCTTGCAAAAAACAAGCCCTCATGCAAAAAACAAGCCCTCTTCCTGTTATATTGATAGAAACAATAAAAAGTGTCAGCTTTTAGAAATCTACATTAAAAAAGTGCTGTGTCCTGAGGGCCAAAACGGGCTGCGTCCTACGTTTGTAAAGCCAAACACTTCGATCCATTATGGTCACCGCATGGGTCATCCAGAAGTTTTTCTGCTAGGCTGTTGAACCGGTCTGACCCTGGTTAAGAATCTTGTGCATGAAGTTGAGAGTATTTCATAATGTGTATATTGTAAGAGAAAAAAAAAAATCTATTAACCTTACAAGGGAACATTATCTTCTACATTTTCAAATCAATATTTTTATAGCTGCAGCCGGAATAAACGCTTGGAGACGCTGCCATTTTGCTTTCAGAGTGCACCGTTCTCTTTTGTGTCTCTTGTGCTCATAATAATTATATTATTCTATTTTATTTTTATTTTAGACAATGCATCCAACAACTAGAGTCATCCTGACATTTTCTAGTTTATCTCTAATGCTTCCATTGGGCATTTTCAGAGATAGGATAAAGTTTATCCTTTCTATGAAGGCACAAAGCCAACAAGTTCCTGCATAATCCCCACAAAGGGAAACAAATCTTGGATAAACAAAAAAAAAAGAAGAAGAAAATGATTTCCAGGGAGAAATAACCTTATGATCCACTTGCCTTTAGGTGGCTATTTCGAAATTCTTCCAAGGACAGCTCATAAGGTGTAAGGAGCAGAAGAGATGGATGAGGAAAGTGAGAGGGCAGCAGGAGGACATTTAATCCTCATTAGAAGAAACCTCATCTACAGCTTAAGGAAGAAGGTGGCTTGATTCTCTGTTTTCTCCATGAAATAATTCTCAGAGAGAAATCTTATTATACCATTTTGATGAATACCCTAGAAATACAAAGACAACTTTAATAAATGATAGCTTGTCTGCTCGGGCAAACTGGAGGGTGCAGATGGTTAGCGATTTATGATCTCATGGGACTTTGCCACCTGCTCTACCAAGGTGAGACGGAGCACACGTCCATCTCTTCACGTTTCCACTCTCCATCAATCACCTATCACTTCCAAAAGAAGAAGTCCGACTTCCCTGTGAGCAAAACAAGCTGAATCAATTCAGAAGCATGAAATAAGCCTCTTATCTCTGGCTGTGCAGCACAGCCGCTGCATGGAGAACCGGAACACTCTCTAACACCGGAATTATTCCGACTTCATTCCACTTCAGTACTCTGTACACTATGGCACAACATCTCATGGGATGGACCTGACCCAAGAATGACAATACGTGCAAGATCCCTGAATATCCATCAAGCAAATAATTCAGAAGACTACCAATAACAAGAGGAGCCAAAAGAAACCTGTTAAGCATCTGAAATGGGTTGTCTTATGAAGACAGTCTGTGTCCATGTGTGTTGGGGCATATGGACACCAAAGAAGGAGGTCTCCCATCTTGAACCAAAATAGGGATCTTCTCTATAGGAGAAGCTCAAGTTCTCGAAGGCACAAGATGTTCATGTATTCATCTTTACATGTGACATGAGTGCACCTTTTGGACCCCTGTAGTTGCCCTAATTGGAAGAGCTTTGTCACCATGACTCTAATGATTAGTGACTAAACTTCAGGTGGTAGAGAAGGATGAGCGAATTACTTTATTTTCCTTTCAAGTTCATGTCAAGTGCATTCAAGTTCATTCCAAGTTCACTCTACATCCCCTTGTAGGGTCATCTATAGTATCTCCAGCTGAATTTAGAAATGTAGCTGTAGATTGCTTATTTATGGTTGGTTCCCATAACAATTCAGAGGTTAAAAAAAAATCCTATGATTTACTAGAGATAACCTCTTGGTTTTCCTTTCTGCAGGAAGCTTGAGAAAGACTTGGAATAAGAGCAAAGCCTTGGTCATGTGGGAAATGTATCAGCATGTACGAAAAATTATGCTAAATGACTAATTTATTAATAACACAGGGGGATATTTATCAGGGCTTCTGCACCATGTCAGTGATGTATCAGTACTTAAAAAAAAATATTAAATGCTATTTCCCCAATACGCCACCTTTCACGCCAGGAGGGCATGGAGGGCTGTGAAGGAGGGGTGAAGGAGGCGCAGCCGAAGTGGGGAGGGGCTGTCCCCGCAATTGCGCACTCACTGCACACGGCAAATCTTATTTTTAGTCTTAGGACTTATATGGTGTGCATTACATTTAATATATGTTTTAATATACTTTTTCCCCCTACTCTCACACAGGGGCAGAACTTGTGAGAAGGGACAAGGTTTTCTGAAAACTAGTGGTTTCGCCAAAATTCAATAGACCATCTAAACATTCATCCAACCTCATCATATCTAGAACACATGGCTGTGGTCGGTCTTTGAATTATCAACTGTGCCCTTTTTATTTTCACAGACCCCCCACGCTGCCAAGGACAGGACTCCATGCATCAAACCAACATATGGGGGGGGGGATTTATCATTAGGCAGGATTTTGGGCAGTTGTCCGGTGTATGTGCAGTGTTACATGCCTTCTGATGTGTGTTCTCTATGCTAATAAACTGCACCAGTCGCACTTATGTTTAACATCTGCTCAATTTCTGCCTTTTTGTGATGTTTTTGCACAGAAAATTCTAAAATACCTCAAACATAAAATTGAGCAAAAACTTCAAAATTGTGCACGTTTGAGAAAAATTTCCCCCCTGCGGTAGCAATGGACCCACATATACCACCCCCTATGTGGTGTAGTTTTGCAATTAAATTTGCATTCTTTTGATTTTCGGTTGATAAATGTGTTGTTGTACAGTGTTGCACAATGTGGTGTATTTTTTGTATGAGTTGCATATTTTTCTCACAAAAAAACCTCAGCAAAAACGATGTTTGCGCAAACATTTGGGACAATTATATGGCAAGAAGCTACATAGGGCTAATGATAAATGTCCCCCATGATGTGTATATATTCTCAACTAAAGAGCAGTCCTGAACTGTAGTCATAATCACAGTGGGATGAAGGGACTCCTTGTATAATACACCACTATGACACTGTCCTCAGCAGAGTGATGGGTCTGTGAAACTGGACAGGGCATGGTCAATGATTCACGGACTGACCATAGCCATAGCAAATACATTGGGGCTGGAAAAATGTTTAGTAGGTCTCTTCTAAGCTCAAACCACCTATTAGTTAAATTACTACCAAAAATTTGTGGAAGAAATTTGGTGCAATCACTGCTACAACTCAAAAGCGGTTCCATTGTCCAGAAGTTCTGCCCCTTTATCAGAGTAGGGTTAAAAAGTAAATAAAAGCATATAATAAATGTAATGCATACCATATAAGCCACTTTGTGTACTTTCCCAGATACTGGGGTAGTTTTTCTCCAAACGTATGGGGGACATATATACGGCAGCACAAGTACAACACTGTACCCCGTAAAGAGATAGGACATGTCCTATCTTACAAAGGAATATAGCGCTGGGCGCCATATATTCCTATGGAGAGGGGCGGGGGTGAGCGGCGCTCTCCCCCTCCTCCTCCTCCTCTCTCCGCATGCTGCCTTGTGCCCACTGTGCTACGGTACGGTGGGCAACGGAAGTCTGAATGTAGCCTTAGTTAGGTCACATCTACTATTGTTGGTAACCTCTATGACCCCTGCCAAGTATTAGCACTAGAAGCGGCAGTAGCACCTATCGGGTTTGATCTGCTTTTCTTAGAGACCACATTGTAGTAGTAGACTAGACACTAGTAGACTACACATCTTAGGCGTCATCGTTCCAACACCAGTGGTAAATCCTAGTAATAGAAAAGTGGAAAATTAATTTAAATAAAGTCAATATTAAGATTTAATATTTGACAGTATAGACTCTAATAATTATAAAAAGTACAGAACCACCCAGGTTGTCAACCAGTACTTACTGAGTTAACCTCAAAGAGTTGGAAATGAGGTCTTTCGTGGCCTCGCGGTGATTTACACAGTAGCCTTTAAAACCATATTTGCATTGGCTTGAGCTGATGCCATGTGATCGGCTTTCTAAACAACATCTGTAATAGATCAGGTCTGTGTAATGATCACAGGGGGTGGGGTAGGAAACAGCCCATATTGCTTCCGTTATTAACTGGATTAAGACGCTCAGAGTCGGAGAGGAAAAAAGATGTAATATTAAATAGACTTTTGTCACGTGGATGTGTATTCGAGAGACAAGTGAAGATCTGTAAGATATTTCAAGCTGCTTCCTATGTGTAATGAGGAATTACTGAATAGAACCCCCAGCAAACACAATAAAGGACAGTAAAAAAAGGACAGCAAAGTGACAGTGATCAATATTCAGAGACATGTTCCACATTACCATATTCAGGGCAGTGTAAACAACAGCATCTGACATGTTGACGCGTTTCAGGTCTGTAAATGAAGTACAGAAATACAGTTCTGACTCTTAAAGGAAATCTACCATAAAAATCCATCATGATAAACCAGGAACACTTACTCATAGATCCAGGCACCGGGACTGTGGTCATCTTCTTATATTTGTTATCTAAGGCCTCTAATCAACTTTAAAAACTATCTGGCTTTACAGACTGTTACACTGTCTCACTCTCCCACCTGCTCTCTCAGCACTTGGGCAGTGAGCTCTTCCTGCTGTATTCTCAGTGCTGAAGGAGCAGGGGGGAGGGCAAGACAGTATAACAGTATGTAAAGCCAGATCGTGGAGGGGCTAGGGTAGCCCCTCAAGCACATTATCATAGTTTTAAAAGTTGATTTTAAAAAGAACAAGGTCAAGGTTAACAAATATAAGAGGATTAACATAGTCATGGTGCCTGGTTCCCCTGGTTTATTAGGCTTGATTGTTGTGGTAGATTTTTTTTTAAGCTTCAACATGAATTTGGTGTAACCTAATGTTATAAGATCCAGTCTTTATATAATATCCTACAATAAAGTGTCTTGCTATTTCACACTCTTCCAAAATGTCTTATACACATATAAATCTACTACCCGGGTCTCCATCAGGCAGGGTTGTGTACTGTATATTTTATAGGACTCAATATGATTGGCCAAGTAATTGGAGCAAGTTGGGCTCATAGTGCTGTGGCTAGAGGCTCTATTACCTGTGTACTTTGTTGTACGGCATAGAGCTCATTTTCACCACAATAAAACAGCAAAGCGTTTCATACAGTAGTTTTTCTGTAGACCTGAGTGGATTAATGGAAATGCTCCATACACAGTGCCATAGGATAGCAATTCTTGTTCCATAATTGGCTTTCTAAAACCATGCCAAATAAACAAAGCCAGATTTACCATTCAGCATGGGATATGGCGCTGTATATGGCCAACTACATGTTGCGTATTATTTCCATGCTTTTCCGCATGGATATTATTGCAAGAAATTCTGCAGTATAATACATATGATACAATAGTATTAAAGGAAATGTGATGCAAGTGAAAATCTGAAAGAAATCCGTAATAAAACTTTGTGTCCAGGCTCATAAGCATAAATATAGACGTTGATTTTAGTAGGAAGGAGACCATGGATAACAAAATATAAGAAGATTGGGGCAGCACGGTGGCTCAGTGGTTAGCATTACAGCCTTGCAGCACTGGGCACCTGGATTCAAGTCCCAGGGTCAACATCTGTAAAGAGTTAGTATGTTCTCTCCGTGTTTGCGTGGGTTTACTTCCGGGTCCTCTGGTTTCCTCCCACACTCCAAAACATACTGGTAGGTTGATTAGATTGTGAGCCCCATTGGGGGCAGGAACTGATTTGGCAAACTCTGTGCAGCGATGTGTAATCTGTGTGTGCTATATAAATAAATGAATTAATAATAAGAAGATTACCATAGTCGTGGTGCCTGGATCTATGAATAAGTGTCTCTGGTTCATCATGATGGATTTTGATTGTATCCTTCCTCTAAGTAGCAAAAGACGCTTTGCCTTAAAACCCGTGTTGCTACTCACCAAATGCAAGCGTTTAGGTCTAAATGCATATGCACCCAGGGAGGAGTTACTACCGATGTGCTTGAAATGCGTTTCGAAAAAGCATCATGTGAATGTGACCTTTCCATTTATCTTTTTTGATATCTGAATGTTTTCAGGCATGTAACGTAAGGATGGAGTGAAGGTCAGCAGAGAGTAGCGTGAAAGGAAAAAGCGGGATCGCAGAGTGAATGTAATTTTCGGAAATACAGAATGTATGTGGAAAGATACCTTTATCATTGTTTTTCCATTTTCTATTTCCTACCTGTCCCTTTGTCATGTCAGCACAATACAACAGTAGGAAAGTTACAACAATGCCACATTGTGTCGCGGCGGTGCTGGTATTCGTACAGTAAAGAGGCAGACGTGAAGCTTAGCAATGAGAAAAACCGAAACTGTAGAGAAACCAGGCTGCAATTTTCCCAAACACTGGTCTATGTGACATAAGCGACACATGGCCAGACAGCGGTGATGGAAGTTTGTCACACAGAGAAGAGAGTGCGCCTGCCAGCCCATGCCAGGAGCTCGCAGCAGATAAGCTTCAGAGGATAATGCGGGATTACACTTGTGCATCAGTGTGTGAGTGGCAACTTCAAGTTGGATTGGATGTTTCTCATTGTAAAATGCCTCTGAATGATTTCAAGCGATTGCCGTGTGCTTCCGTGAGACACACACACTGTACTCCGAGTGAAGTACTGTAAAGTCCACTTCAATCATCTCCTGCCGAAGACGGAGAACGGGCGGGATATCGATGCATTTTTTGGTTTCAGGATGAGAATATAGATTTGTGGAAAGTGAGATATATTCTTCTTCTTCAACAGTAATAAAAAAATGCACAAATTCTCACAATGAATATTTGCTATCATGCCCAAGCCTCTCATTTTAGAGCAGATTTTTTTTCTGCCTGAGTTTGGGGGCTCGGACAGTCTTTTCTACTGTCATTGACACAACAGTGGACCTCATGCTGATGACACATGGGCTCCAAACAAAGGAAGAAAGGATAAAATCCAAAAACAATCCACGTTACTAGTATCTTCACTAAGACATTACTCATTATAATCAAGGAGGGGGATCAGCTTTCCTAGTTTTAAAAGGAACCTGTCATCAGGAAACTCATTCTCACTAAAGACAGGTTACATAAGCCCATTACAGCTGCAGTGCAAATATGTCTTTCAGCCTTCTCTAAGCATTTACATTACAATATAATTGTGTGTTATAACTTACTTTGCACCCTGACAGAATTCTCTGTTTAGTCTCAGGGGTTGGACTTTGGTTTGGATGCATTAATTTCCAATAGTCGCCCGGCTAGCAACCACAAAAATTCCTTCTTAATCCACCAGGGCTGAAGTAAATATTTAAAATATAACCTTTATTAAGTCTGTACTTATGAACAGTGAAATGTGTATTAAAACCACAAATAGACAGTATCCGCACTATTCATATTGAGGGATACAGGACTGCTATCCTTTGTGCTGTGAGGTAATACACTCCAGGAGGGTTTGATCAGTTCCCCCCCGTTTGGCAGTCAAATGTTATAAAGACAAAAGTTAGGATAGGAATATCACTGTTACCCCCTGTAGTCAGTGCATTGGCACTCACTACATATCCCTAGGGTATTATTTCCTCATAAGCCCTAGTAATTCATTTCAAGTATAGATTCCTGTCTATTGCACATTAAAAATAACAAAGCAGATCAGCTTAGCCCACCCAACCTGTTTCGCCTAACTGGCGTCATCAGGGGTTAGGGGCTGACTGTGGCGTGATCATGTTTGTTCAAAGTTTATATAAACTACACCATCCACTCAGTGCTTACAATCAAAGGGTCAATATTTTGTCCCCCTTGGGGGTTAAGTTGTGTAGTTGGTTTGGATGAATGTCACTCGTCTGTGCAGCAGACTGATCAGCTCTTGGCCCCTCTGATGTCAGCTCAACAGGTTTTGACCTCTGTGAAGGAGCAGGAGGGAGGAGCAGTACATAAGCATAAAGGTGGGGGCTGAGAGCTGAGGAGTGTGCAGCACAGACAAGTCACATGTTGTTTTTTTGTACTTAAGTAGAATTCGTACGCAAGTTGTAACTGTATATTTTATAATAGTAAATTTCTATTTGTCCCAGTGACCATTGGATTTTCAAAATTTTCTGCTGTAATGGGAAGAAGGATTATCAATTAAATCTCATTACAGACACCTTACAGCTGATCATGCAGCCTGGAAATAATATTAAGAATTCTTTATTTATATAGCGCACAAAGATTACGCAGCGCTGCACAGAGCTTGCCAAATCAGTCCTTGTCCCAAACGGGGCTCACAATCTAATCAACCTACCAGTATGTTTTGGAGTGTGGGAGGAAACCCACGCAAACACGGAAAGAACTTACAAACTCTTTGCAGATGTTGACCTGGAAGTAAGGTAAAGTACCTAGAGAGCTTCACCAGAGGTCACAGGAGCAGCGAGGTCTGTCTGTAACTAGGGATCATCTGTAAGTTGGGTGTCCTTAAGTAGGGGACCGCCTGTATGTGCACAGTTTTCTGAAGACCAGATGACATCTCTACAATCTCCAGGGCCGTAAAATAAGCTGAACATTAGTGTATCTCCATTGTGATTTGCAAATGGGACAAAACTGGGGAGCTGCAGAGCCGAAACAAGGAGCAATACGAGATACCTCCTCTATTCTCCTGCTGCCAAGAACGGGCTAGAATTAATCACACCATAGTGTGTGGAGATCGCCCCCAACAACAAATCACTGCAGCACAAATATGAAGCTCAGGTGGACCCCTCGCGGATCTGATAACAGAACACAAAGAAGAACCTTTTGCTATCACTAGGATTGCACGTGATAAACTCGCCGCGTGCAGTTAACCTTTTCATTACAAATGCTAGCTGCCACTTATTATTCTTAGATGTGTTGTATGAAGATAAGTCGAAGGTTAAAACATTATGGACTTGTGACTGATCTGACATCAGGAGTGAAGCAACGCAATGGCATAATGCGGTTTACAGTTACCAAGGCAACTCTGCAATCAGCGGAGTGTTTCATGGATCATCATGATAATTAGACTACAGTGGAGTCTCTCCGCACCTTGTATTGGATGGGGTGGGAGATGATCAACAGATTTAAAATCCTATTTGTGCCATGAGATCTCTCCCTAGACCAGCCTTATCTGTAAGGGCCAGTTCACACCTGCATCATTCAGATTTCATTTACAATCTTCAGTCACTAAAACATAAATAACGGAGATCTAACAGATCCATTAAAGTGCCCATTGAATTCCATGGATTTTAATGGCTTCTGTCAGTGTCCGTAATGAAAAAAAAATAGCGTTGCAGCTTCCGTCCACTTTTCCGCTCAAATAATGGAAGCACTAATGGAAGGGGTGCAAAACGACAAGAATGGAAGCCATCAGAAGTCAGTGAAAATCAATGGACTTTTTAACAGTTTCGTTAGACTTACATAATTTTTGGATTATTGATAGAAAGTATCCAAACACAGGTGTGAACTGGGCCTAACAAGGATGTCCAGGGAAAGTTGAGCAGAACTAGAAGATCAAGCTGCCTTGTTCTAACGACAAGTAGTGATACCGCCAATCTAAACTATATGTAAAATATGAAAATTCAATTATCAATATGTAGATATCTGCAGGCTGTAACAGAAATCGGCAAGTGACCGGCATTGGAACCGCTAAGAGGTCCTGCCTGGTGCCACTGTGTACTCATACGGACACTTTTATAATTTTTTCTAGTAAAGTTCCCCTTTCAGTTAAACTATCCTGCTCTAAACTCAACATAACTTTAAAAACTGCTATTATACAGCAGTACAACTATACCTACACTGTTCCTCCCCATGCCTGAAAAGTTCCACAGTCCATTTGTAAAGTTAACTCCCCATCAATGAATCATCATGTTCTTCCAGCTCAGTCAAACCACCAGCTTCCTGATTGAATAAACTCAGCACTGGTACATCATTCACGAGCTGAAGAGAATTCCTGGGGGAGGGGGTTAAGAGACTCACTAGTTCACGCTACTTCAGGAGTTCTCTCAGTGAGTGGAGATGCAGCTGAGCAGGAATGACATGGATATGCCAGACAAGCCCAAAGGAAATGCAATGATTGGGCTCACAGGGTCTTTTGCATAGATGGCAAGTCAATATTACAAGCAGACTTTTTAGGCATGGAGAGGAACATTATAGGGATAGTTGTACTGCTTTATAATAGCAGTTTTAAAAGATATGTTTCATTAGTATGGGTTAGTTTAAGTGACAGGTTCCCCTTGAGTTCCCATATTTGGTAGAACTTACAGCAAAGGAGAATTTGGGAAAAATACCTTGAGGTATATTTTTCATGAGAGAAAATTCTCAGAGCTGCTACTTATAAACAGAAATTAGAATTGGTTTTCTAACATTTATTACTGTGGTTTTATCTTTGTAGTTGTGGTGAATCTCGGTGCCAATACAGAATATAAACTTCTACTTACACGTATCAGAGGTTAATATAGCTTCATAGCTTTTCCTCGCACACCACCTAGGTCTGAATAAAAGTCTGTAAGCTTCATGTTCTCAGCTTAGACACGGGGAAGAGCCTTCAGATCTTACATGAGAAAATGTGTTTATATGGCTGCTGTGCCTTCTCTAAAGTGTTCATTGCTTCTCTAAAGCCTTGCATAATGATATCAAAAGAATGTTAATTGTGAAGTCCCCTTAGTACCTTATTACTGGGATTTTACATTGTTTTGGCAAGCATCAAACCCTCATTAGTAACACTTTGTGAAGATGTTCATTCTTACAACTGTCAGCGTTGAATGCAAAGAAGCTGAAAAGTTCAACCAACATGAAGGCATTTCAACACAAAAATACATTTCGGGAAATTCTCATGAAGGACAATGAAGGTGTAACGTGTCTTTGACCCGATTTGCACACGTCGCTAATATTATTTAAGAATCGCATTAGATTTTTAGATGATTTGATTTTTATTCTCATAAATACCACAAACAGCATTCATTAGTATAGTAGGACGAAATGATGCTTTATTTAAAGAAGACCTGTCAACAGTAATATCTGCTGGTAAAGGGTTAAAAGTCCTCCCCATATTACCTAAAATTATCTGCCACTAAGATATGCAAATGAGTAGACAAAGGGGAATATTTATCAGGGCCTTTGTGCCATGTAAGTGGCGTAGAAGCCTTGAAATAATCGCAAATACTTGCTTATTGCTAGCACTTACGATTATTTAGACCTCTCTGCCACCTTCACGCCAGTGGGACGTAAAGGGGGCACGGCCGGCCAAGCAGAGGGCATGGGCGACTGGGAGTGGGCCGACGCGGGCGTCACTGTCCCCGCTCCTGCGCACTCGCTGCAGCCGGCATGTGAAAAGTAGCCAGCTGCGTTTATTTCTACGCTGCTGCCGGCCGGAACGGACAGGTCATCTACACCACAGGGACTATCAAGTACCCAGCTGATCAGTCATCTCCTCACCTTCCAGCGCAAGAGTACCAATCAATTAACACGTTGCACACAGCCTTCGAGCATAGAGAGAATTGCTTGGACCTGAAGAAGGTGCCAATCCCGCCCCGAAACGCGTCATCCTACTCCTATACTCAATATTCTGTACTCAACTCCCTATGTTAACGGTCTCTAGATGCAATAAATGAACAAATGTTGATTGTTGTTTATTTGTATCTATGTGTACAATAATTGACATAAGCCTACATCGTAAAGATCTATGTTACAAGCAGCGCAACCATCTCACTGGCTATTTATCCTAAGAATTCTTATTTCTACGTCACGCAGGGCCTGGCATAGAAATAAACTCTGCGCAGGACCCTGCCCGAGACATCAAGAGGCTCTGCGAAAATGAGTGCGCATGAGTGTCGGCATGTGCTAAATACCCCCAAAGAGTCAATTCTGAAAAGAAGAGTCATGCTTTCTCTAATATGCCAGTGAACCCCGCCTCCTTCTTTTGATTGACAGCTCTATGTCTCTTTAAATCTCAGCCTGAGCAGACAGGGAAAGGACTTACCAAAATACCGTCCCTCTCAGTGCATGGTGAATTTAGCAGTGAGCACTATGTAGAAAACTGAAGATCTTCACGCACTTACGATAGGCGGAGCTAAAACAATGATGGGTGGAGCCAACATAGACATTTGCTGTCCTCACACCCTGTTTGGCCTAAATGTACAAATAGTCACGTGCCAAATGAAGAATCATTTATAACGCGATGGTGCAAGAGCCCAACAAACCTATTTTAAGGAAATATTTAACCTGACGTGAATGATCCCACTCATCTTCATCTGCAGAAAACAATCAAAAAGTTATAAAAAAAAAAATCTCCTATCGTAAAATAAACATTAGAAACAAAAGCATAGTTTTCAGATTTATCTTAACTCATAAATCACAATTTTCCTGTAGATGAAAAAAAAAAAAAAGTTTGAGCCTTATCTGCCCATCAATCAGAATTACCAAGACTATGACTAAATCAAGACATATTCATATTGGGGAAGGAATGTCAGCAGCAAAAAAGTGTGAATCATGAACAGAGCTATTCCGAGCAAGGCCATCCATTGTCATTAGGATAAAAGCCATACGTACATGGAATATATATACACACACACACACTTTAAGTAGAGTTTGTGTGCAAAATTGTGAAATTGGAAAATTCCCGTGTCCAGGGAAATGCAAACATTTTTTAATAAATCTTCTGATGCGCACAAGTAAAACAAAAGAGAAAATTACATAACAAGGCTTATATGGACACTTGTGCTTCTCCTAAACATATAGCAACCTGACCATAGACTAAAGCTCTGATCCTCCGATAGAAAACAAGAATTTAAATTTCATATGATAAGAAGATAAGCAGATGCTGGGTAATACAGTGCGGATTAAAGGAAATCTACCATTTGTTTTTATGCATTGTGAACCAAACATACCTTGAGAATGCTGTAGCGACACTGATGCAGAAACATATCTTGTTTAGGGGGTGACACAAGAGCTTACAGTCTATGAGGATGAGGGGATGATGCAAGAGCTTACAGTCTATGAGGATGAGGGAGTGACACAAGAGCTTACAGTCTATGAGGATGAGGGGGTGACAACAGCTTACAGTCTATGAGGATGAGGGGTGACACAAGAGCTTACAGTCTATGAAGATGAGGAGGTGACACAAGAGCTTACAGTCTATGAGGATAAGGGGGTGTCACAAGAGATTGAAGTATATGAGTATGAGGGGATGACACAAGAGCTTACAGTCTATGAGGATGAGGGGGACACAAGAGCTTACAGTCTATGAGGATGAGGGGGTGCAGAAAAGGTACAAGAGCTTACAGTCTATGAGGATGAGGGGGTGCAGAAAAGGTACAAGAGCTTGTATAATGGTCCAGTCATTCTTTAGATCAGCCATGACATTTCCAGCATAACTCTATATTAGGTGAGACATAAATAGGCAAAAGAAGGACAGAGTTTACTGGAGAGAGCAAACATTAAAGATTTAGTTTATGTCAATGTAGTTCATTCCTAGTCAGCCATACACCAAAGACAGACCTCCAGTATGCACAGGGGAATAAGCTCTGCACTGGTGGTCAGAGTGGAGAACACAAACCACAGCAAATGATTAAAATGTATGGATGTATCCAAGAAAAAATACACTAGAATTAAAGTTTACATTATATAGTACATCCAAAAAAAAAAAAAATTCCTGGAGTGCTTCCTTTAAATTTATGCTACAGTTTTACTATACAACCCCGTATCAACGTTCACGCTGCGTCTGGCACAAAAAGAAACAGTGAACCTTTGAGATTTCTATGTGTTTTCTTGCAATTATACCGACGGATAAATTCTATCGGTTTAACAGTCTTTTGATTTTCTCCTGATGCCAATGTGCCCCTTATATAAGGGCCGGGAGGGGGGGGGGGGGGGCAAAACAATTGTAAAATCTGAAAGCAGCAATATGCCAAACATTCTGAATATTGTCTGGCAACACAATAAATCACACAAGGCTGTAAGAGAATATAACACGCAGAATATGTAACAAGCTCTTCATTGACGCGTGGCCTTCCTGGCTAGCAGTAATGACGGGGGAATGGCTGCCACCACAGGAGAATAGGCCATGCGTCATTTCTGATCAGATTGACACCTCTTTGCCCGTTCTCCACGTCAAGAACTTATTCCTGCAGTGTTAAGCATTTTATAACAAAAGCTATCGATTGGTACAAGCATATGATCAAAATCAAGAACGGCATAAAACCCAATAGTGTAAATCCATGACCCCCGGAGGACAGATGATACCTGTGCAGGAGACATCAAATTACCATGGCACAAAGATTATGCAGGAATAACACACACGAGATTCAGCGACATGTCACATATAATCAGGGGACAGCGAGGTATAAAAGAGGCACAGCATCCCTCGTGTCACCAAACAAAGCAGCGTCGTTATATGACAATTATATAAGGCAACGTAGTATAAAAGACCCAGCCGTAGGTTGCTAAGTCGGGTAACGCATTCTGAAGCACAGCTGAAGCAATGATTAAATTAAATAGGAAAAATATGCACTTTATCAAGAGCTACACATAAACACAAAACACAATGGAGTCCTACAGCGCGGCATAATTACATAAACCACATAAAATAAAAGACGTTTCTCAAATGTTCCACTGTCTCAGGCACACGGCTGTCATAAACATAAACTGGGTTTTACCTTAGTACTTAAGCACACAGAACGATGGGTCGTTAAGAGGTTTGCCAGTGAGCAGGGGTATATCTGTAGGGCTCGCTGCCATATCAGCTGCTATGGGGCCCATAGTGTCAGGGGGCCCGGCAACCCAACCTGCCACACTTGCACATTGTGTCGCATGAAAGTCGACGCCCAAATTCGATTGTGTGCGACGAAAACTCCTGTTAAATGCGGCGCAAATCGAAAATAGTCGGGAAACTCGACAGAAATGCGGTCCGCAGACCCTTAGTAAATGTGCCCCAGTATGTAAAGCATAATAGGTATACAACAGTGTACATCTATGTCACAATCAACGAAACAGTGTTCCCCTTTTGCGGTCCAAATGGCAACAGTGTGTAATCCGTTTCTAAGCCATATGTGCGCAAAAAAGGTCAGTGTGTCATACGTAGTGACTCCCAAATGATGTAACTAGATTGTCCCAACCCATTGAAGGGTCACATGATTGTGTTACCCAGAAAGGGATCCGCAAATAGTACATGGTTGTCATTATTGTGTCACTTCATATCTGTTAGACTTTTATGTGAAGGCACAGGCGGCAAACACTGTCAAGGTGGTCTCAGGTTAAGTTCCTAATATATCTTGTACACAGGATTTCAATGTTAAATCAACCACTCCTGGTGTACTGCTTATATTCAGTATTGCAGCTGTATTCTCCATCTGCCTGGAAAGAGGGGTTAAAGTGTTCGCCAATGTTACATATGGTTACTCCTGATCTGCACCAAGGTATGCCATTGGTCGGATGCCTGGAACTCCGTCCAGAGTGGAAGTTTATTAATACTCCCTCTGGCTGAAGTTCCAGAGAGTTCTTCAGAGAGATCTATGATTTATCACACTAGGCCTGCACTAGTAGCCTGTTGCTGTCTCCCTCAGAGGGCTTACCCTCTGCAAGGCCTGCAGCTCTGACTGCCTACAGAGCCAACCTAAATTGCTGCCCAACAGCCTACTACTTCTCCAGCCCCAAGTTAATGGTCCTGGTCTGTGAGCTGCTACCAGACTGCATCCAACCACCAGCTACCTCGGACCTGGCAGATAAGATTATCTCAGCCTGTTAACCGATGCTTTGTTGGAATCTTGGCATAAAAAGACTGAGTTAAATGTTCATTGATCCACGTGTGATCCCTGGCTGCCGCTAGTATCACGAGCCTCCCCTCAACTCAGTGATCCTTTCATCATACATACATCCAGAGAGTCCCAAGTGAAACCCTTTATCATATTGCAGTCTCACCCTCTTCTTCCATCCCCTTTCTGGCCACCGATTGGATGACCTTTGTTGTTTTACTAAATAAATATCATTTAATCCATCTCCTTCGCACCGCTGGTCTCTCCTACGAGTTGGTTACTAGCACACCCGTTAAGCCCCATTTTGTCTTTTATCTACACCTTTCTGGCCTGGCATGGAAAAGGACTGTTCATCTGTACTAATCTATATGTAACCCGTCAAGTGCTAGGAAAGGCTTCACCATCTACATAGGTACCAGGGGAATACAGCTCCCCCCACACCAAAAGGTCAGGCCCCGGTGGGAGGATGTTGTACAATACAATATGGCTAGGTACAGGAGCAGACTTTCGTAGTACATCTATCTGCACTACAGAGAAAGAGATGACAACGTGATTGACAAGGGCACATCTCCAGCATGTGCTTATTAGTCACGTTTTATTCAGCTTCACCATCTATCCTGACCCAGACACAATGACAAACACAGTTCATACTCCAACAACATAGAGTCACGGTGAGAAAAGACTTCTTACTGTAGAAAACAAAGTAAACAACTAGCGTCAAGAATATCAAGACTAAGCTTTTCCAGTTCTCACTTCTTCATGGAATGACTGGAAGTTTAATTAACAGACTGCTGGGTGATGAAATAACTATTGAAGCAGCTAATTAATAGCTGCTGTCTGTCTTATCTATGTCACTGGAAGCGAAGCGTTCACTACCGGAAAGCCATAGATTCCTAAAGTGCTTTATGTCATCCATTATACTGTGACCAATAGACCAATATTTATTCCCAATAGAATACAAAACTACTACTAATAATCATGACATAAACCATAAACTAATGGTAGCAGTATTCACTTATCTCTAATGGAGACAACAACTGAGGTTGTGTTGGGTTGCATAACAGATGAGGTGCATGTCCCCTGTATCCTAAATACTGATCCTAGTTCAGGGTTCAGAGTGTTTTCCCCCCTTCCGCTCTATTAAATAGTTACACCTATTGATAAATGCTGACAAAATTACTCATAACAACTGGCAACCCCCAGAACAATTGTTTTGTAATCTTGGTAAATAGTGGAGACAATGGGGCAGATTTACTTACCCAGTTCTCTTGCGATCCTGCGGTGCGTTGTCCGACGAGGATTCGACGAGTTCCTGCATCCGTCGCTTCTGCGCCGAGGTCCGCCAGAGTTCACCTACTTCTTCCCGGTGCTTGTAAGTGTGTGATTTGCGATACATTTCTAAATGTTAAATCCCGCGTGTTGTCCAAATGCGTCAGGTTGAGTCATTTGAGTCTTGCTGGAGGTAATTTTTTAGACTTCTGACACTCCTACGGTTCCCTCCATGTCTCCTGATGTACTGGTCCATCTCCTGGTATCTGCCCCATGCTCTGTACATGGTGCTGACTGACACACCTAACCGTCTTACCACAGCTCGCCTAGATGTGCCATTCTGGATGAGATGACTCCCTCAACAACTTCTGTCTGTGGATTGTAGATAGCCTCATGCTACCTCTGGGGGTTAAAGCAAGGATCAAATTCAGAAGTGACCAAACCAAAAGCCAAAAAGAATGAGAGCATAGAAATGGTCTATGGTTTATGGGACCCCTCCTTTATATGTATGGTCTTGCTAATTGCTGTTATTTCTAAATTTTTCTGTTCCATTTGAGCAACAGCAGGAGAAATGATTCACAGTCCGTCTTGATTCAGAGCTGGACAGGCTGATGTCAAAGAAGTGTGATTGACTTGGAGTTACATTGTGTTGTTTAAATGCTCCCTTTACATGTTTGAGCAGAGCCTATGTATATAAAATATATATGTAAGTTTAATAAATTTGTATTTCTACAAAATAAAAATAACCTCTTTAATTCTCCATATTTAACAAACTACAATGTAGTAATGAATTAAAAGAGAAAAAGATACATACTCAAAATAGATAGTAAAAGTATAAGACGAAAGACACAAGATGGATAGATGCAATCACAGAAAGCATAAACATGCCATTAATTCGCCTGAAGACCCAAACACAAGACAGGACGTTCTACAGAAACATTATTAATATGGCTGCCAGGAGTCAAAACCAACCCGACAGAATATAATAATATAAATAACAAGAATAATGTAAAATCCAAAAATAATACGCTCCAATTACTTATTCTTTGATGTAGGTTTTCAAAGTGTTCTACTTCATAGGAAAACAATAATTAATGAAGGAAAAAAAAGATACAACGCACATCCAAGTATCCAGGAAGATGCTCTATCAAAGCTGTCACACATATGCCGACCCGTTACTTTATGAAACCATCATATTACCCTTAATAATTATGTATAATTTGAACCCCCTCACCCCCCATAGACTTCGACTTAATACTGTTTACTGTTAACTGTTGCCGGCGGCATTTAAACTATAGAGAACACGCCTGCAGCGGCAATGACTTTCCGGGGGTGCCGCCATTCTTCAGAGAATCATCAAGTTACATGAAAACGGTGGCCCCCTTCATCTGCCCCATGCGTTATCAAAAGAGATGCTAAGCCGATGCGAGGCTTGGACCCGAACTCCTGATGAAGTGCGAACCGTTTGTGGTTTAGGACCCACTCAACACTAGTGCCCACTTCACACCTGTATTTGGACCTCCGTTATCTGCCATCACAAAAATGAAAATAAGGGAATTTTAAGGGACCCTTGGGCATCAATAGATATTTTAATGGTTAGCCTTCCATTACCAATATTTTTTGTCCTAAGACCCACCAATTTCTATGCCTTGGACAACCCCTCTAATGACATTTGGCAGACATACACCCACATCCGTGTTAATATTTTGGGAAGTAACGAGTTTATTAATGAACGCATGTAACTTTTTTCTCCTTATAGCTACTTAGGGGTTCAGAACAAAAAAAACGGAATAATTATGCAAATCTCTGTTTAATTTGGCAGAGAAAAAACTATTCATTATGTCTGGATAAACAGGGCTCTTTTCATGTAATAGTCAGACAGGAATTATTGGTATATTTCTAGACTTAATCTTTCTAAATAGACTTTCGCAGAATAAATGAGTTATGTGCTATTGAAAAAAAATATTAATAATCTAAAAAAAAAATAAAATAGGCCACCTTAGTCTTGAGGCGTGCTGAGCCTAAGAATACTATTCTTCGTAATGAAAAGTATACTCTTTCTACAGAAAAAAAAAAACTATATTATCTATGAAGGTTTCCGAGCAGCTAAACGCAATAAGTATTCTACTAAAATTGACTGAGTGATAGTTTACGGCAATTTGTGAAATTACAGAATTACAATTGGGTGGGAGCTGAGCAAAAAAACAATATTAAAAAAGTCAAATAATACGTTGACTAGAACATACTCAGGATGCAAAAATGATTCTTTTTTTTCCAGCAGAGTCACTAATGGGGCATAAAATTGGACTCTAAATTAATAGCACAAAAATATGATGTGCTGCTGTGGTGAAGGGCTCGGTCTTTGAATTTACAAGACACGACCGGAACTGGCACAATCTGAAATTTACATTCCTGGAGCACGAGAAGGCAGAATTACGCCATTGCTTTGTGGCGCTTAAACAAGCAGAAGATATATCCAGAGTCCCTCCCGTCGTCTGGATGGATGGTTTTAGTATATTTATTAACAATGATAAAATACACAGAGTTACGGCTCTGGTTGAGCGGCAGAATCTGCGTTTGGAGATGTCCGGTGCTGTACATAAATACCCACTGTAGCATAACAAAAGGATAAAAATCTCATTAGGACACATTTAAAGGTTACGCTTGCATAGAGTATGCCAACGTATTAAAGCTTCTTATTACTTCAAAGCCATTAAACAAGAAATACATGGCTATTTTATCCGGTTATTCTTGTCATTATCTGGATAAAATTAGAAAGTTACAAAACATTAAAGGTCGTGTACGTGTTCCGCCAAATTTGGTTTTTGAATGTTGAACTGAGAATTCTGTGGAGATGTTATTTAACGGCAGAGGCAGTGATGTATTTTTGTTAGGGAGCGCGTCTGGCTGGGGGAATAGAAAGCTCTTCATTTTGTTGTACAGGTTTAGACAAAACCTTTTGAAAAAGTCACTGGAGATTATCACTAAATACGAGAAGAAACACCAACACAATGCTTTAAATGACGGTCCATAAGCCTCAGCTATTAAAGGGAGTTATATTCCAATCCAATGTTTTGGACACAATTCCAGCAACTTTCTAACTTTTGTATATAGACTTCAACATGCCCTAAAGAATGTACAGAGGGGCTCATTTATTAAGGTTCCGCGGCCGCACTTTCGTCAGATTTCCCTGCGTTTTCAGCATTTGGGCTGCTGTGACAGGTATTTAAATGGAGGTTGTGTCGCATGCAATCGGATTGTGGCGCAGGCTGCGCTGGCTTTCATGTGACGGAAATAGGGGGCGGACCATCAGACGATCCAACGGATTCGGACTGAGTGCGGGATTTAACTTTTAAATTGTGTCGCAAGATCAAGCACTTACATGCATCAAGAAGAAGAAGGGGAACTCCGTCGGACCTGAGCGGGGAAGCAAAACATGCAGGATATCGGGCGCACAGGACAAGTACATTGTGCCCCAATCTACTTTTCTACCAATGTTCTTTCTTCTCCTTATCCTGTATCACCACCGGCAAACTACAAACCCACCTCTGGTCTTCACATACCTACCTACCGACCTATTGCTACATTAATTTCTCTGGGAAAATATATTTAATATTTACAAACTACATTTAAAAACAAATTATAGTGAAAAATTTAAGATTTTCCCTAAGAAACCCTTCAAGTTTTATAGGAATGGACTGCATAGAAGGACAGTGGGGGTCATTTACTAAGGGCCCGAAACACGTTTTTCCGTCGGGTTACTCGAATATTAGCATTTTACGACGATTTTCCCTGTATTGCCCAGGTTTTTTGGCGCACGACATCGGATTGTGGCGCATCGGCGCCGTCATGCACTCGGCGGAAATCGAGGGGGCGTGGCCGTAAGAAAACCCAACGTATTTGGAAAAACCGCCGTATTTTTTTTAAAAAAAGTGTCGCTTGACTTCAGTGAACTCCGACGGACTTCAGCGCAGCAGCGACACCTGGTGGACATCGGGCGCACTACCTTAGTGAATCACCGGAAGACCCGAATCCTCCACATAGAACGCACCGTTGGATCGCGACAGGACCGGGTAAGTAAATCTGCCCCAGTGTGTCCGTGGATAATATAGTTCACACCTGTGTCCTACAAGTTCTGTTAGAACATCCGTTATTAACAGGGGAAAAATCAGAGCGGCTATTTGCTTCTTTTTTATTCTATAAATAATATAAATGTAACGAAAGGTCCACAAGAACACAAGGTTCACTGAAGTCTATTGGCAAGACCTTTAGTTCCTAGACGTTCTTTTCAATGCAAAGTATATATATATATATATATATATATATATATATATATATAGAGAGAGAGAGAGACAGTTCTGAGCTGCCAATCAATCAGCTGCCTTCTAAACCTCAGGAAAGATACAATATTTTCAGATACAGGAGCAATGTGTTTATAGGTGACATGGAAGAGGTCTGCAGCCAAAGGAAGCTATCTTTGTGGAGAAATGAGTGAAGGCCCCTCCACAGATTTCCTTTTATAAGTTTTAAAATATAATTTTACAGTGGTGAAAGCACATATATACTCTGTTTAACCTCCTCAGGAAATTTGTTCACAGCCTTGGTGGAACTTAGTTGTGTTTGAGGTTGATGAGGTCCAATAATGCCTATGACATGGTTATACATGACCAGAGAAGGAACCATTACATACACTCAATGGCATACATGACAACTAAGGCTACATGCACATGAATGTGCATTGTTGAAATGTGCTAGAATTGTTTCACCAGCTAGCACACATCCCCATTCATTCTTATGGGCTCATGAACATGGCCGTGGATTCTGCGGAGTGAGCTCACCCCATGATGACACACGTGTGGATGTAGCCTCAGTCTGGTACTATAGTTGGTACCAATGGTGATAACTTGTGCAGATAGGTCATCTTATAAAGTCTATGCAAAGTATAAGTTCTGGTCTATCACAGTCTAAACTGGTGTACGGCTCTCTAAGATATTAAGATCACAGGTGAATATAGTGTGCAATGAAAGAGTTAATATTTCTACAATTAGCTGAAGCTTTGAAGTCCTCGGCGGGTTCCCTTCTGAAACACTATGAACATAAGAACCAAAATGGTTTCTGTAATCATGTAAAACCCACAAGCTATTTCACATTCGCTTTGGTTTTACCCCAGACGGCATCTTTCTGCTCTTTACAGAACTAAAAAACAAGACATGATTGAAGGTATTCGGCCGTGAAATATCTTGTTTAATCACGGATTGATGGCTTTGAAAAATCAATTAGAAATGGGCTATAGAGGGATCCCCCAAATACTATAAGGGACTGAACGCTTAATACTATGGGACCCATTCAGTCCTGGAAAGAGTACACACTATAGATTCATTGTGGGACATGTATCAGAAGTGTTCTAGAACACTAGAACAAGTAGAACACAGCAGAACTGTCCTAGTTGCTCATGGCAACCATTCAGAGCTCAGCTTTCATTTCCCCACCGCTGTTTATAAGATTCAAGCTGAGCTTTGATTGGTTTCCATGGGCAACTGGAACAAATTTACCTCAGAAACTTCATGATAAATCTCCCCAGAATTACTATGGGAGAAGCAACCTGTATTCTGTAGATGATAATAACAACAATAATAATTCCTTCATTTATATAGAGCACAGATTACGCACCGCTGCACAGAGCTTGCCAAATCAGTACCTGTCTCCATGGGGCTCACAATCTAATCCACCTGCCAGTATGTTATGGAGTGAGAGAGGAAACCGGTGGACCCGGAGGAAACCCACGCAAACACGGAGAAAACATACTAACTCTTTGTTGACCTTGATCTAATTGCCTTGCGTGAAAATGACACTCCAGTGGGTAGTTGAAACTTGCTAGAAGTTCAGATAAAATAGACTTAAAGAGGTTGTCTGGGATGAAAGGACTTTTTTATATATGGCTCCGGTAAGAAAATATAAAAAGCTTATACTCTCCTCCCTCCTATTCAGCTCCAGCACCAGCCATCACTGGTGGCCTGGTTTGTGTACAGAGGCCGGCGGTGATGAGATGTTGAGTGTCTAGCCATGTGTCTTCTACATGAGGATTTTCGGGCGGTGGCAGGTGGGAAGTCTTCCAGGTCACCGGTAGCCTCTGTATTCAAAGACAGGCTGGCAGTGACGGGTGCTGCATGGCTGAACTGGAACAGCTCTTTATTGGAGCCACATATCAAAAGTTTTTTGATCCAACCCCTTTAAATGGAGGTAATTTTTACCTGAAGACGGGGTTCCAATAGCCTATGGCTTATTCATTTCAAAAATGCATGTGGCATGTGCAATAAGAATAAATCCAGTGGTTTTACATTATTTTACATTACCCGGGTCTATGCCAGCAGCATGTACTGAGTCCCGGGGGTAAGACTCTTCACTCAGGGAGCAGGCTGAGGGAGGGCCATGAGTTAGGAGGAAGGGAGTAGGGATTGAGGAGCAGAGGACTTGTGCCATTAGAACTGCCCCTCCCCAGGAATCAGTCTGCTGGCAGAGAGCTGGGTAATCTAAAATAAATTGATTAAAAAGCCCTAGATTTATTTCTATTTCTGGTGAAGGCTTTTTTTTAAATCAACATCGTCTATAGAAACCTGTTTTCTGGTAAAAAATGACCTCCCCGATGACAGGTTCCCTATGAGATCGAACTTTCAGTTTTGTTCAGTTGTTGTGCATCTGTCTACTTACCTGTTTTTTGTCAAGGCCAAGAAGTCAGCACTATGAGGCCCTACTCCAGTAAAGCAGTAAGTTAACGAGACTGCTCATACGGATTCTGAAGGTGGACAAGTTTCAGTCAGCGGTCTACATACAACAACAGCTTAGTTTAACTTATTACACCAATTACACCCCAATATTTGATTGTTCCCCCTTTGTACCATCCTACTGTGCACAGAAGTAGTCCCATGTAGAATAAGAAAAGAATAGCTCTCATCCGGATACTGTCGATAGCTTTAACTTTTAGACCTTTATTGATGCTTATTAAAAAAAGAAAATGGTGAGGAGTGACGGCCGCTTCGAGTCTACCGCTTCATCCGGCTCCTATAAGGTATAGACGCGAAAGGGCCATCGCTCCCACCCCCTAGTTGCTGTGTATTTTTTGCGAGTATGCATTAATAAAGGACTGCACTTATCGACAGTATCCGGGTGAGAGCCATTCTTCTTATTCTACGTTGGACTATTCATGAACACTGCACTGTTTGAATAGAGCACAACCCGGCGCAATAGGAATCACCACGAACAATCAAAGTTATTTTTGATAAGGACTTTCTTGCTGAGCGGTGCCATTCCGATCCTTTCTCACATTATGACTACAGAAGTGGTCTTCTCTGAGATGAGGTCCATTTTTCCCCTAGTCAATGACATTTCAAAAACTTCTCCTTCTTTCCAGGTGAATAAAAAGTTCAGGCACAAAACGCATTATTATCCATGGTTTCATAGAGTTAGTACATGCAAATGACAAAATGAAGGTGTGGAGGCAATACGTCGCAGATAAAACTTCAGGACATGTTCCTATTTCATTTACAAATAGAATGGATTCTGAAAGCCAAATGTTCCGGAGGAGACCCCTCCAAACCAAACTTTACCTGTGATACTGTGAATGGAGGAACGCTTCTATATTATATTAACTGGGATTTCATCTTCTCATTCTCACTCCATGAACCGACACCAACAATGCTTTCTTTGCAATTTAATCTACACACGCTAACAATGATCAGGGTATTTCTATTCACCTCTATAAAAAGGCAAGTGCTTCCTATACAGCTGTACGCACACAAAGGCACCTGAAAAGTCGCAGAGCCGCTTTACAAAACAGCGGCCTCATCCATCTCCTCGCTGAATGTTATTCCTGATTAACTTGAGCTGGCGCTCACAGGTCGGGAGGTAGCGGAACGTTAAAATATGGGCGGGCTGTAATTGACGCAATAATGAATTTGATGGAGAGGTGTCATCTAGCCATAAAATGTTGTTCATGCTGTGTGACATTCATTAAAGAATAATAAGCGCCATTGATTCGTCTGCGAGATCTCGACACAACCTCGATCAATACTCTATTTTAATTTTCCATATACATTCATATGCAGCGTGACCGGACACCTCTACCATTAGCAGAAGGCTTATCCTTGCTCTGGCCTTTCTCTATAAAGCCCCTATGATACTATACAGAGCCCCTGGGTAGTAACATGAAGGGATTATGGGAAATAATGGAGCTTAAGTGCAAGGACTTTTTTTTAACATTGAAAGAATATGAAGAAATAGAACAAGCATGGCTACTAATCCTCAACGAGCTATGATCAATGTAGCACCAAGCAGAGACGTCGTACACATGGGAATTAACACTAATGCACGGGGCTGGCATCTAGACTACATCTCAGAAGCTCCTTAGTGGGTACTATGTATGCATGACTGGCTGAGGCAGAGAGAAAGCATTTCGGATTCAAGGTAGAAATCTGAAAATAAAAGCAAAACTATCATTACTGTAAACTACTAGAAGGGAAGGGGAACCTGTCAGCAGATATTAGCTGCTTTAAAGCACCATCACTGCCCCATTGTCTACATAAGGATTTTGTAAAGAAAAAAAACCTTCCAAATTAAACTATTATATTAATTCCTTTATTTATGTAGTGCTCACAAGTTATGCAGCCCTGCAGAGAGCTTGCCAAATCAGTATAAAAATCGGAACATAATTGGCCAGAGTATAGGAGATTTTAAAGGAAATATACATTCAAAATCCATCATGATAAACCAGGGCAATTACTCATAGATCCAGGCACCGTGACTGTGGTAATCTTCTTATATTTGCTACCCATGGTCTCCTTCCTTCTATATTCAACTAAGATAAGATAGAAGGGCTCTGGAGGGCATTACCAGAGCCCCTCCATGCTGCAACTTCAACGCCTCCATGCTGCAACTTGTGAAGAGAGTCTACTGAGGTGTGGAGTAGCCGCACCATGTAGCCTCAGCTCCAGCTACTCCACGCCCCTGTAGCCTCTTTAGAAAATTTGCATATCTCCCTGATTAAAGTTTAGCAAAGATAGAGGGGAGTAAAGGATTAGCCCTAAAAAGGGCTATCCTTACATACGTTAGATGCACCTCCCACAGGATCTACCTTAATAGGTAGATCCGAAGTGGTAGGTTTCCTTTAACAGTGGGGATCATTTGGGGTGACCAGAGGCTGGACACCTTCGCAGCCTGACCCATCGACTGACCATTAGCAGATTCTGGAAACCCCCTTTAGCAATGGTTTTCTCTATAATCGGGCATTATAAATAAGCACTCTGCCCAAATACTCTCTTATGGCACTCTTGGAGACCCTGGGTTGGTCAGGGGGTGTACCCTCACCTCATTTTATGTCCAGATATTGAGATTGAACGATAATACGTAGGTTATGGCATAAAGTTTCCAGGACAGTCATTTATAAGAACTTGTTGTAGCACTTTGTACACACATCGGTGCAGACTCCCATTAGATTTTATAGTCTGCCGCATGAAAGTTGCTTATACTTGGTATTCCGGCGGATCAGCTTGTGAGAGGTAACTCCCGGAGTATTCCTCGGGGCCCTGGCATATGGCACGCTATAGCATGTCATTTATTCTGGCTGTGACAACACTGGAGGCTGCAAACCTGTCATTCAGAGCCGCTTCTGCATCACATCCATAGTCATGTACGGAAACGGCTCGGCCTCTACAAAGCAAATCTAGGAAAGAGAAACGGCGGCTATGGAGATTTATGATGCAGACAGATATCTGAGGAACAATTTCAGAAAGTTATCCGGTCTTGTGGATACTAAGCTGAATCACTGTTTTGCATATAATGACTTTCAATATTTGCCCGATGTCATGATGTGATACTGGAATGCTGCAAATACTGCATCTCATCCCCCCCCCCCAAAAAAATGTATTATTATTTAGAGAAATTTATATACAGGCAGTCCCCAGGTTCTGTAGGTTTGTTCTTAAGTTGAATTTGTATGTATGTAAGTCAGAACTGTATATTTTGTAATTGTAGCTCCAGCCAAAATTTTTTTGGTCTCTGTGATAATTGGATTTGAAAAATGTTGGATTATCATAAGAACCAGGAGTAACACTAAAGCTTCATTACAGACGCCTGTGATAACTGTTAGGGCTGTTTATTGTAGCCAAGGACCAAAGTACAATAAATTACCAACATCCACAGGTCCGTTTGTAATTAGGGGTCGTCTGTAAGTCAGGTGTTCTTAAATAGGGGACCTCCTGTAATGACTTTCAATATTTGCCCAACGTCATGATGTGATACTTGAATACTGCAAATACTGCATCTCCCCCCCCCCCCCAAAACACTAATACACAAGTCGTATATACTCGAGTATAAGCCGACCGAATATAAGTCGAGACCCCTAATTTTGACACACAAAAAAACTGGAAAAATCTATTGACTCGAGTATAAGCCGAGGGTGGGAAATGCATTGGTCACAGCCCCCCCAGTATACAGCCTGCCAGCCCCCTAAGGGTATATAGCCTGCCAGCCCCCTAAGGGTATATAGCCTGCCTGCCCCCTCGAGTATATAGCCTGCTTGCCCCTCCCGGTCCGTCGCAGGCACCATGACCTCAGCCGCAAGCTGACATCATATTGTGTGCCGATTCGGCTGAAGTCACGAAGACTGTAATGGACCAGGACCCGATGTCGCAGCCGCAATGTATGCCGGGGAGCGTCAGAAGGTGAGTTCACTTTTTGTTTTTTCCTTGACTCGAGTTTAAGCCGAGTTAGGGTTTTTGAGCACATATTTTTGTGCTGAAAAACTAGGCTTATACTCGAGTATATATAAATTCATAAAAAGGCAATATTCAGATGGGCGTGTATGGTGTATAAGATACTACGAGAACCAGGAGTACATACCTGCCAACTTTTGTAGCCAAAAAAGAGGGACAAAAGAGGCCCTAAGCCACGCCTTTTCCTCTGACCCTTACACCCCCCACAGACATAGTAGAATTTCCACTTTATTGCCTCCCCCCACTCCCTGTCACATTGTAGCCCTTCTGATATTGTGCCCCCTGCTCTTCCTCATATCAAGGCCTCTCGTGTTCTGCCCCCAGAAGCTCCCCCTCTTATTTTGCCCCTCCCTAGTAGCACCCCTCTGTTTGGCTATTTCCAACAACCCTAGAGTAATAAACAAAACAGAAGGACACATACTCAAAGACACATATATCAATTAGTGAGAACAGGATTCCCATTCTCATGATCGATGGGGTTACCAGCCACTTCTCAGATTGAAGCCCCTATCCTGTGAATAGAGGATATAAATCAAAATATGGGTCAATCCCTTTAAAGGGAACCTGTCATCGGGAAGCTCATTTTCCAATAGCCTCCAATATGTTGATTTCAATGTTGATTTTTTTTTTCAATGCATCTGAATAATCCCAGTGCTTTTTAATAGTATTTTTTAACATTACATGGTATCCTGCCAACGGTGTGTGGTGAGACCCAGGGGGATCATGTACAAATTACCATTCTGATCACGGGTTCCCTTTAAATAGTATTAGGGGCAGGAAGATACTACATTTATTCACATTTGCCAATAATGAAAGGTATCAGAATAATGTTAGATATTAAAAGGGCATACAAGATTGTCCAATGCCCCATTACTATTTAAAGGGAACCTGTCAGCAGAAATGGACCTAACAAACTAGTAGTGGTTTATTAGACAACTTTCTGCTGACAGGTTCCCTTTAAGATAAATTGGCTTGTGCCAAGCTTATAACCTGACTTCTCAGGAATGGTCATCACCTGATAATGCACACGCTGGGGCCTGTTTAGGTTGAAAAAACCCTAACCTGTTCCCTTACAGCTTTACTGGTTGCTAAAACAAAAACTATTTGTAGTGGTGTCATCAGCCAATGTATAACCAGAATATGTGTAGCTAAAAAAGAAGAGCCCAGGGATAGGAATATATAGTATATACGGCTCTGGTAGTAATGTCCCGGTAATGGGCAATGCGGTCTTTGCTAGCAGCGGGAGTATCCTAGAGGTAAGATAACTAATCCGTTATTGAAAAACTGGGAGGCTGAGGCTGCATGTGGAATAATCTAGATTATGTTTTCATACCTACACTTGAATTTATGCAAACAGCGTGATTTGAATAAACTGCAATGCACTGAATGAAGCAAAAGCCATCTGTCCATTTCATGTGACTCCGCAATTCGGAGGAACACTCCACAATATAATGATATTTCTATTTTCGCTGGGATTAGATTGTTTTTGTCAACATTCCAGAGGAAGAGAGTGAAAATGTTCAATTTTGGTTAATGCACATAAATAGAGAGGAGAAATGCTGTAACTAACAAGGAAAAGAGGGACATAAAATTACAATGAGTAACCGGGATATTTATGAAAATACCTGCAATTCAAAATAATACTTGGGGCTGGGGTTGGTAGTAAAAATGTGTACTTACCTTGCTCCCTTTCTCATGTTGCGTTGGTACTTTTGCTGTTATGCACCTGTTACTGGCCGGAAATAGATTCAGACAATTAATTGCCTCTACATTACATGTTACACCATCTCCTCCAAGTGACGCTCTGTAGACCGATGAGATCAGGGATTGGGTAAAGTGATCCCTGGAAAGGCACAGGAAACAGAAGCCGGAGCTCTTTTTGCCACCCCTAAATAGTTATTCCTGGAAAACCATGTGAAAGAAGGTAATTCTGTAAATTCAAGCAAATTCACCCATTTTTTTGAAAGGGGATCTGTCACCACATTTTTCACAAATACAGGTACCCATAGAGACGTATTAACCTAATACCATCCTTCTTTTAGCTAAAAATGATTTCACTCACATCCCCATAAAATCAACTTTATTATCTAAACTGGCATACAGCCAGATACTGAGCAATTCAGAGGGGGTGTGTTCTCCCATCCTCACTCTTTTCTACAGCCCACCCCAAAGCCTCCATCTCACCATTCATGTGAACATGTGATTCATGTTACCCACTAACATTTGCAAAATCTGCCCCATGTATTTGATCACATGAAATCACAAAGTGCCTCCATGGACTTGTACTCCTCCCCATGCATCCATACAGGTATGCTAAGATACATACATGGGTTAGATTTTGCAAATAATAGTGGGTAAAGGACCCAAGATGACATCACATGACATCAAGTGTTGAATGGATGAGGAGGAGGCAACAAAAGTCCACATGCAGGGGGCCCCTTTAGGACAGGGGGCCCGTGGCAAATGCCCAGTTTGTCATCCCCTAATGACAGCCCTGGTCATGATAAAATGGACCAATTCCACAAACATATAATAAATGTTATATAATATATATTATATATAGTATAAATAGGAAAAATTTTGAAATTTCCTTTAAATGACTGTTCTATTTCTGATCAAATGATTTAGGCTGGGGGTGAACATCGTTAATTGGTCCAAGGGCCATATTGTTATACTGCTCCACTTTAAGTGGCTGCATAAGTAACCAGCACCCTAGATGCACCAACATCCAGAGTACAGCTCAAAATGCCAACCCAGAAATGATAAATACCACAGTACAGCAATAAATACCACACCAGAAACCAAATGCATTCAGAGCAGACAATCATAGTGGAGAACCCACAGCAGATAATAATAGTACTGGAGACCCTCAGAGCATACAAGTAATACTGAAGACCCATAGCAGATAATAACACTGGAGAACCTATAACAGACTGACAATACTGCAGAAACCCAGAGCATAAAACTACTAATACTGGTGACCCCAGAGCAGAGTAACAATAATGGAGACCCCCAGAGCAGACAATATAATGGAATCATCATGGCAGATAATGCTGGAGACCCTCTAGAGCAGTGATGGCAAACCTTTTAGAGTCCGAGTGCCCAAACTACAACAAAGACCCACTTATTTATTGCAAAGTGCCATCACAGAAATTTAATTTGTGATTTATACTCCCTTCTCTGTCACAGTTTTCATTGATACCAGCACCTGAGGACACCAATAAAGCAGAAAATAGTCCCAGGTAGAGCTGTCACTTTAAAATGGCTCTGTGCACAGCAAGTCCTGGGCTGTCTGGAAGATACCTGGAGTCATCTCTGGTGATGGCCTGAGTGCCCACAGAAAGGGCTCTGAGTGCTACATCTGGCACCAGTGCCATAGGTTAGCCATCAGTGCTCTAGAGCATAAAACTAATAATCCTTAAGACCCACAGAGCAGACAATAAATCCTCTCCTTTCTTGGCTCATCATGCTGCTCCCTGCACCACACTGCAGCATCTTCTCTCCTCCATGCGCCGCTCTGTGTCCCGGACGGGTTGCATGGGTCGGCATCAGAACCCTGAGCAGAGTTTTGGCAGGAGCAGGAGAGGACCTGAGAGCAGTACAGTAAGCACAGTAAATACTTACCACTTCTAGGTCCTCCCCAGCTCCTGGGGTCGTTCTTCTCAGTGTCCGTAACCCGCTGCATATGACCAGTGTCAGAAGTCAGGACACAGATTGGATTGGCAGGGAGCAGTGAGGTCTTCTCAGCTGTACTCACCACTGCCCAGTCAGAAGTGCTTATTGGACTCTGACAGGGTGCAGATCACAACTCATGGCTTGACAGGCCACATGTGGCCTGTTGGCGCCGGCTGTGCATCCACTTCTAGACTTTTACTTGAGATGAATGCGGCTGCACTTTATGTACATGCTCAGTAGCGAAGCTCCTCTGCTACAGATCAGAGGAATAAGGCAATGGGAAGGATTGTTTGCATTTATCTCAGCAACTCTGGAGTGACCAGTTCAATGGGACTGTGGACTCAGAGTCGGCTTGGTGTAACTGGAGTTGGAGTTAGGGAAATCTCCACAGTCCTGATTTGAGGTACAACTGATTTCCATTTTTGTGATCTCCACTGCACAGTGACCCCCCCTCCATCTGGATGTACATATATGAAAAGAGGTTACTTAATGCTATGTAATATGTAAGACATTTTATCCAAGATAAAAAGAACCGATTTCTAGCCCGATGGCATAACATGTAAAATACAACATTCATCAGGACACATTGTTTCTCCAAATATACAGTAGCTGAAGACAAACAATCAAGTGTGGATTTACAAAACAAAAACATTAATACAACAAAAACACTGCTGCCATCATATGATCATTACAATGCAAAGTATGTGCAGAGGAAATGCAAATATTTCATAGCCTAGTAATCAGAAACAAGTGGATTGTATGTATGTGTGGGGCATGCCGCAGCCATCGGGCACAGGATGGAGCCAATGAAAAGACGTCACACACGGTTTGCCGTACACTGACGTTTCTCTCTGTGATTTTTGGAATAGATTCATCAGAAATTTAAAAAAAAAATGTCTCTTCCCAGAATATAATCCAGTATAAGTAAAGCCACACTGCCGAGCACGCGTCTTGCCGTTTACAACAAAACAATGGTCCATTTCCTGGTCACCGTGGAAACTGACTCCCTGCCGTGACAAACAATGTGGCGGTTTCATCTGTAAACATGTTAAAATGTATAAAATATGTAAATATTTCAGTGTTCCATCCATACATCGGAAATCTCCACATGATATTTTCCAGTAGCACAGCCGGTCGCCAATAAGTCACGCTTAAGGTTTTATAGGTCCGATTAACACAACATCTCTTTGTGTCTGGATGGCATGAAAATAAATTTTCCATCATTGCGGAGAGGGTAAGTCTATATATCTTCTCAATACTAAATATCCACCCTAATCTTCTGACACACACCTTGGCCAGTAGGAGGTAATGCTATTATGGCCGTACTACTGGTCTGTCTACGCATAATTCACATAGTATGGATGTGTCGGGTATCAGGGTACCATACTCATATGAAAGGCTTTATACATGCACTTGTGATGCAAACTTACAGAAGACCTCCATGAGTGACCACATTCAACAGCTCAACATCCATATTACAAAAAGATCACATTTTCTTCAATCTAACACAGTGTGGTGATAGTATTAGGAGAGATTTACAAGAAATGTATTAAAAACCTGAATATCCTTTTGGAAAAACTGCAATGTTTAGAACTGTAGTTGGTTCTAAACTTGGTGTATTTAGTGACCATGCTGCCCCTCCTTTTTCTGCAGACTTCTATATAAGCGGACTACTTCAAGAAAAATGTCTTAATAGAACCTATCCCACACTAACTAAACATATTATTGAAAACTGCTATTACACAGCAGTACAACTATCCCTATATTGTTATTCCCCATGCCTGAAAAGTTCCACAGTCCATTTGTAAAGTAGACTCCCCATCTATGCAAATGACACTGAGGGAAACTGATCATTGTCTTTACTCTGAGCTGTGTTGGCATATTTATGTCCCTTCTGCCCAGCCACAGCTCATCATTTCTCTAGCTGAAGAGAATACCTAATGGATGGGTGAGCAGATACAGCCAACTTCTCTCTGGACACCTTCATTTACCCCTCCCTCAGGAATTCACAGAGTGGGGGTCATTTACTAAGGGGCCGATTCGCGTTTTCCTGACGTGTTACCCGAATATTTCCGATTTGCGTCGATTTTCCCTGAATTGCCCCGGGATTTTGGCGCATGCGATCGGATTGTGTCGCATCGGCGCCGGCATGCACGTGACGGAAATCAGGGGGCGTGGCCGAACGAAAACCCGAGGGATTCGGAAAAACCGCCGCATTTAAAAAAAAAAAAAAAAGTGTTGCTGGAGTTGCGTTTACCTTCACCAGGAATAGGCTGGCGAACTTCAGTGCATTCCGGCGGGCCTCGGCAGACTTCAGGGAAGCAGTGACACCTGGTGGACGTCGGAGGAATTACCTTAGTGAATCCCGGCCGGACCCGAATCCACCGCTGGATCGCAAAGGGACCGAGTAAGTAAATCTGCCCCAGTGTGTGAATGATGTAGCAGAGACAAGTTCACTGAGCTGAAGAGAAAGCAGACTCCAAGTCAATCAGGAAGTTGGAGGCGTGGCTGAGCTAGAAGATCATGACTATGCATAGATGGCGAGTCCACTTTACAAACGTACTGTAGAACTGACCAGGAAGGGCAAATAGCAGTACAGGGGTAGTTGTTTGTTGTAGTGATAGTTAGCCTAACTGACAGGTTCCCTTTAACTATCTCTAACAAATCCTAACTGAAAGTTTTAGTTGCTTACCCCTTTTGCATCATGTACTTTTTGGCACTGCACCAAAAGTATTGAGGTGAGGACAGGAAGTCCTGTAAAGGGCCAATGCTCTGAGGCAGAACAATTAGAGATAAGGGCACCGGACGTTCATGTTCAGGTGCACAACCCAGACCTATTGCCGGATTAGAGGGTGAACAGCCAATCCAGCAAATTGACACCACTACCTAATATCAATGGCTATGATTGGCCAGGGGGTATTGACTGCTAATCCAGCAATATGTCTGAGTTGAGCGGCTGAACTCAATCCCTGAACCCGAATGTTGGGTATGCTCATCTCTAATAACCCTAATACTGTCTCCCAAAATATTGGCAAATGACTAACCCATTTAGAGGTATCACTTTCATATACATGTATACCATTAGCTTATACAAAATACATAAGTCTAGACATGTATGTCTTTTATAGATGGAAGATAAGTCTTAGGATTCAACACCCCTGGTGGACTCAAGGGCTGCATAATGGGCCTTCTGTTCTATAAGTGTGATACTGCCTTAAAGGCAGTGGGCTTAGGGGCAGTGGGAGAAAACACATCATTACCCATCTCCAGTGCCATTACCCAATCTGGTTCTTACAGCTAGGACCTGCAATTTCCAAAGCTGCTTCCTAGGACAAGAGATTTCCATTTCATTGGATGAAGCAGGTCATGTGATCCCCTAGAACTTCCAAACAGGAGCATCGGCTGAAACTGCAAGTGACCAACAAAAGAGCCAAATGTCTTTGCAATCTAACCTGAATGAACCAAAAGTTACCCATTCCCTAACAGCTCCATAGTGGTTTAAAAACCTCCATTCAAGAAAAGAAAATCATCTTTCTCACTAAATAAATAGCTTGTGTGCATATGCTCGGCCTATGCTGCTATTTGTACCGGCAGCGGAGCTTGTGTGTAGCACATTACCTGCACAATAAATGCAGAACATTTCCAAGGTAACAAGGCCAGCGTGCTTTCTCTCCCTGCAATCCCCATATCTTTTTAAAGAATCATTTCAATCACTCGCCACTTTAACCTCCACTTTATTTTTAACCTCTGCTTACCCTAACACTAGATGCAAGTATTTGATGCAGGCGTAGCTCAACAACAACCACTTGTGGTCTTTATAATGTGGTGGAATAAATAAAATACAAGAAAAAGGGATTTTCTCATGAACATGTTGGGTATAAAAGGCTCTCATTAATTGTCGGAAACAGAACAGAAGCCTCCAATGACTCTATCTCCGCTTCATCCATGTGGTTCTACCTTACTAATTCATGCATCATTAAGAGGGTGATTCATCATTCGATGATTAAAGGGAACCTGTCACCACATTTTTCACAAATACAGCTATTGATAGGCTCCCATAGAGCTCCAAGGAACACCATTTTTCCATCAAATCCCCAGAAAATCAACTTTGTTCTCTTACCTGGCCTACAGCTGCAAGTGGCCTGGTGGCCACTTCCTTGGCAGAGTCCAGCGGATCCTCGGCATGTCCCATGCCTCTTATAATCATTCTGCAATTCATGTCATGTGACCAGGGTGATGCTATCTCAGGTTCTTTAACCACCAACATTAGCTAAATCTACCAATGTATGTATCTGATCACATGAAATCACTGCAGCCTCCACAAACTCCTACTCCTACCCATCCTACATGGAGGCTGCTGTGATTTCATGTGATTAGATACATACATGATACATACATGGGGAAAATTTTGCAAATGTTAGTGGTTAAAGGACCTTACATGACATCACTTGAGTTGCATAATGTTTTCTAATCATTGTTTTCTGAAGTATTTATTTTAGGTGGGTTAATTTGGATGGCAGGTTCCCTTTAAACTCCGCTCCGGTCTCCTGATGTATGCAGTGGATTGGCTGCGCTGGCCTACAATTCTGTTAGCTACTTGTCGTAGATTTGCGCTAACATTTAGCTTGAATTGTTACAGTTTACAGCAAGGGAGCTGGCTGCAAACCCCCCCCCCCCCCCACTTACGTCCTTTTGGCATAATCACAATTCCAATCATTGCAGGGCCTGTATGCTAGAAAACTGGTGTACAACTGGTGAACCCTGAAAAATCTCCCCCAATGAGTAAAGGCTGAAAACTGAATAGTTGAGAATTCTCCACAAAAAGTCCCAAAATGCTGTCAAGAGATGTAGAAATCTGAACAGTAGTGACAACCTTAGTGCTCAGATATATAGGATTCCTCACACACTCCCTGAAAGGCTCAGTTCATTTTGCTGCTAAAAAGCGTGCACTATATTAAGCTTCATAAAAAGCATAACTGATAAAGTTTATTGATCGGTCATGCATTCTGCACCTCCTTCACCCGTTATGTTAAAAAATGCCAGCACTCTTCTTCCAGATAAAATAATAGACATTTATGGTATGGTCTCACACGGCACATTTGTTACGGAAATTTTGGAGAAAGAAATCAATTGCAGTGAGCTGAATGATTTCTGATGAATGGGACACAAAGAAATGTGAAGCGACCCTGTTGTATGTAAATATACATGTAAAGTTTTTATTACTATACACAGAATTCTGATGTATATCTGGAGAGTAGCAACCATCAAAAAAATACCATCTGTCTATCTTTAGGTCCCATGGGCAGCCGGTCATGGTGTGGTGAGGGCACAGTGTGTAATATAGAACGTGTCACTTGGCTTTCTATGGTGAGGGGAGAGGTGAGGAGCACTCACCTCACCTTCTCCACCCAACCATGTGCTACACCCGGGGTACGGTTAGAGGTCTTACCTCTACTGGAGGACTTCTTTTAGATATTTTCATAGCACAAGTTCTCCAGACGTTGAACATCCAAAGTCAAAAGTGTACATTTAAGTTACATGTTGACTTGGAAAAACTAAATGCAACAAGTCAATCGTTACTTCTCCTTATGGCACCTGCCATGGGAGATTAGGATCAAGGAGTTGGAAAGGAAGTCATGAGGCCACCATACACATTACATGGGTGCCAATACCTAGATCCATCAACATCATCTGTTTTAACCACTGAAGATCTATATGTGTACGTGAAAGCTTCAGTTTGATTCACTTCAATAAACAGAAGCCTTCAAAATCCTTGATTTTCATATTAAACTTAGGAAAATAAGCAAAATATAAATATAAAAAAAATTAGATGTTGTCAACTCTTTAGAACCTATAGAGACCAGGAAAGTACATGGTGCATTAAAAAACCAAATTATGTATTATACCAACCAACGTGAATGTGATATAAAAAAAATAACAGCACAGTATAGCCAGTTCTTTTCATGACCATTAAACTGTGAGGATAATTGGCTGGCTACTCTATATCTCTGCCACTTTGCATTATGAATGATAGGTATAATGGAAAAGCTGTTCTTTAAATGTCAGTGTCTACTCCTGAACTTTTCCTTTGACCCTCACTAGAAAAAAAAGCCAGCACCAACAGCAGGGACCTAACTACTATTAAAAGTATTAAAGCCTTCTGACAACACTGACCACCCCAACCACAGGAACAATGGTGAGCCATGAAATCAATTCTTCAGTCTGTACGTCCACCACAATCTTCTTAACGACCACCAACACAAGCAACCGCTTGCCCACAAATCACCCCCTCTCTACATATCCTCCCAGAGAACAATCCCCGAAGACATTCAGAAACCACATTCCTATCCATGACATATCAATAAATCCAAACACCACTTACACCTACTATTAGAGTGATGGCGAACCTTTTAGGGACTGAGTGCCAAAAAGCAAAAGACACATATTTTTCACAAAGGGCCAAATTAAAGCAACTCACAGGTTTTACATGCATTAGCGTCATGAGCACACCAAAACAGTAGAAAGAAGGAGTAATTTAGATTATTATTGTAGTTTCCCTCTAGGGTCCCCTTAACAGGATAAACCACAGATCCGGAGAAGGGGCTACAAGGGGCTCCTCCTGCTTTTCAAGTCACTTTAAAATAGCGCTGGATGTGGCACATCCTAGGCTGCCTGTGATTGCAGGAGTAGGTCTTGAGTCCTGAATGGTGACCTTTGTGCTGATGATAGCATGGGTGCCCACAGAGAGGGCTCAGAGTGCCACCTCTGGCACCTGTGCCATAGGTTCGCCACCACTGTACTATTAGATTATGTTCTAATTTCTGTCACACATCCTGTAGCAAGTACATGTCAGAAGTCTGTGCAACTCTTTAGTCCAAGACGCTCCCATCAAACACCAGCAATGAGAGTAGAGGAGGTAGCCTCGCTCTACCGAAACTATGGCTATGTCTTTAATCACAGAAGGATGTCTCACCCTTTCGAACAACATTTTAGGCCAACTGGACCAGTAATCATAAGACTTTGACATTGACATAAGTCAAAATTTAAACAAAATTAAAGTCACCAGGAACTTTAACTAGACTATATGGTCAAAAGTATTGTTACTAAACACTTCATTATTGGAGTCAGGTCTTTTTAATGCAGACCCACTACCATAGGAGTAAGTCCTCACTCACATGGCCACACGCTCACCTGGACTGGACCCAGATGTAGCACACGGCCGGGTGAAGAAGGCAAGGAGAGTTACCACTCCTCACCCATCCCCTCTGCCACCCCAGCAAAATATAGGAAATTTCGGATATTTAGTAATGCAGCTGACCAGTTCAGTCACACTGTTTGCACACTGCACCATGACCGGATGCCATGGACCTCAAACTACTTGGCCGGATCATGGTCCCCCTGTATGGTCATGTGCATGGGCGCTTAGGGTGCTTACATTGTGTGTGTAAACTCCCAGGGGATGGGTTTGGCCCGCTTGCATATGCATTTACATTAAAACACATACAATTGGTAACTAGCACTCTTCGTTTTACATGCACACAATGCAAAACACTTGTGGCCAATTGCATACGTTTCACTGTAAACGCAGTTGCAATTGGGCCATGCCCCATTTGTGTTGCATCTGTTAACACATTGCAAACGCCACGCACCCTGAATAATCTCAACCTGAACCATGCAGTCTGCAAAAAGACTACAATGCTCTGGCGGCTCAATGACAATAATATTGTGGAGCTTTGTGGCATAGGTTTCACAGGCAGAGAAGTTGTGGGCAAGTCTTGTGTTACTAAACACAATGCAAAGGGTTCAATGGTTAATTACAAAACCACCACTGGACTCTGGAGCTGTGAAACCTTGTGTTGTGGAGTGATGCATAAGGCTGAGTGATGCATTAGCTGTAGGTCTGATAGTTTTCCCTGGCTTTTTGGGAATGTAAAGTTGTTCGATAATGGGGATAATACTATGGGGCAGTTTTCCAGGTGTTTGTCTAGATCCCTTCGTTCTAGAGAAGGAAAAATCCTTATGCTTCAACATACCAAGACATTTGAGACCATTGACCTGCTCCAACTTTGTAAACAGAGTTTGGGGAAGGCCCTTTTTTCTTATTCCAGTATAACTGTGCCCAGGGCATGAATAATGGTCTATAGAGGCATGGTTGGGTGAGTTTGGAATGGAAGATCTTGACTGTACAGTCGTAACTTCAATGATATTGAGCTTCTTTAGAATGTGTTAGAACTGTGTTAAGAACTCAGGTCCTCTCGTCCATCATCACGAAGTGGCAGATTTACCAGGATACACTTCCAAATCTTCCTTGCCAGAAGAGTTATTTTTGCTGCATATGAGGTTCCATGATCAACCCCTGCACTACGAATCTCTCGTTTTACCTTTAGCAGTCACGCCATTCATATTTACAATATTCACATGTATCTTTCACCTTTCTTCTTTTCTAAATTACTCATACAATTAATCCCTCGCAAGCAGTTATGCAACGGCCAACCAGAAATGACGTTTGTCCTTTCAGTATTGATATATCTTTAATCACATCATTCCCAGAAAGGTCTAGAAATTCCTGAGAAGCCGTACTCTTCCAGTAGCGAAGCCTCCACAGACACCAGAAAGAACTAATGACTGCGAGACAATTTATTTAACTGAGAGAGGAAATGAAGGAGCTTTGTTGTACATGTGGTAATTACCGCACTCCGCCAATACACAATGTGTGACCTCGTGACGTTTTACACAAAGAATACGATGACTACAGTATGGGAGAAGCTCTGTCACTGCGCCCTAAAGGCTTGTTAACCACACTCAGATAGACTTTGCTATTTTAATTGGCTGCTATCTGTGGTCAATATACACACAGAGATGAAAATGTGGAAAAAATATACCAGCACGACATTGTAAAGTTACAATTTTTTTATACCTATAATGTAGACCTTCAACATCATGGTAATCTCATTATAGGTACTTCATGGAGCTTGCAGAGAAAAATACAGAGAAAATGGAGCCTTCTAGTGACGGGGGGTGTTCCAGCAGTCAGGTATTTATCACATACCCAATGTTAGGCTTCATGCACACAGTACGTGCAATTTCATGAGCTGCAAACGACAGTCCCATGTGGATAAGTGCCGCTCACAATGACAATTAAAAAATACTGCCCGGGATGCAAACTGGGAGAGGAATAGGACCTGCTCCACTTTTTATGTCTCAGTAGGGATGAGCGGGCCAAAACTGCAATGATCTGGTCCATGCCGGACATTGCTGGTTTGGCGTTCAGGATCCCCCCCACTGGTAACCACTGCGATCGGCCTAGGCAGCAATTGTGGGCACCAGCAAAGTTGGGGAGCAACGATTCAAGAGAAAATAGGACTGTGTGCAAAGACTACTTTGCTGGCTGCATTTGAAGAGTTGATGGCGTTGATGTCACTGATTAAAGGTGATACCGGTGGGTATGGGTAGCCGAAAAGGTTTGAACCAAAATGGCTCTGTTCATCACTAGTCTATGGTAGTCAGCTCATACACAGAGACAAAAGTTACACCCACAATCAGTTCCGACGACAACTGCGGGCGTTATCGGTGGGTGTTTGGCTTCACATGGCTGAGGAATCCACAGGCTTGTGCATGAGCATAAAGGAGTAAAATAACAGCTAGCACACTTAAAGAAAATATAGCGAGGTGGCCCGGGGAGCGGGGGCTGCTTCAATAACGAAACATGTACTTGCTTCATCCTTTCCTCCAGGTGTTTTTTTTTTTTTTTTTACAGGGGCACGTGAGCTCCACTCCGACAGCCTCCGGGCAGTCATGTCCAGCCATCTCGTAGCTGTTGCAACCGAGGGAGCCGAGGAAAAGCAGGAGGTAAGTACTTTTATTGATT
The DNA here is from genome assembly GCA_019512145.1 of Engystomops pustulosus. Taxonomy (NCBI): domain Eukaryota; kingdom Metazoa; phylum Chordata; class Amphibia; order Anura; family Leptodactylidae; genus Engystomops; species Engystomops pustulosus. The sequence goes on from CM033647.1 coordinate 23,483,587, forward strand.
TATGAAGCTTCACCCCTGGTCAACTCACAATTTTTCCAAATCTCTCGGACAACCGCTTCAAGATGAAAAGCCATGTTCTTTTCTTTTCAATATATGCAACCAGTCCCTGAGTCCTGCCATCACTTTCTCTTCATTTTTCCATCATGTCTTTCCCTCTACCTACCTAAAAGTAATAACCACTTCACACACAACATGCTTTATTACATAACATGTTTCCAGAGCTCTGTCTATATAACATCTCCCAAGACCGTGTTATTCCCAATCTCTGGGGTCCTGGATATATCAGTGTAATTATCTTTTATTGAGGAGTGAAAAAAATGAACCATTAGAAGCAGCAGGAAGTGAAAGTGACTTAATATTATTACATAAGAAAATTTTCACCACATGGGCTCACTGAAAGCCAACCTTGGGATTGTACACTTGTTAATTTACAGAGATGAACGCTATAAAATTATAAACTATCACACATGGATAATTTTGTAAAACATTACCTGGATCACAGTGCCGTAATTGATCACAACTTTTTTTTTTTCTACTGTGTTTCTTTTATGCTCACATTAATTATCTGTAAAATCTTATTTGCCTTACATTGAGCGCCACTAGTTCTATGTGTAATAGGTACAGTGCGGAGGAGGAGGGGTGTTATGTATTATGTTAGCTGTTGTTGGTCGTAAGTAAGTTTTGCATGTGTCTGATACATGATGTCATCCCATCTTCCATGACACATGTTAGACTATATACACACGAATGTATACACGGCCTACAGTAGCATGGCGAGCACACATCGGCACCCAGGAGAGGTCTCACCCCAGCCCCTCTCCATAGCGATATATGGGGCACAGCACCGTATTACGGAGAAAGATAGGACTGCGGAACAGTATGGTGCCGCATGTGTGCTGCATCGTACCGCTCCTGTACGGCACAGTGTGCCCATTGCCGTCTATGGGGGATGTATATACACCGTAAATACGGCCCCGTATGGCAGTGTGAATGTAGCCTTAGGGCCAGTTCCTATCTGTGTTTTGGCTTCGGTTTGAACTTTCCATTTTTTAAAAAGTGGACTGCAATGAATGTTATTCCCCTTTTAAAAGGAAACTGCAAAACAGAGGCAAAAATGCAGATGGGAACTGTCCCGTAGACAGTTTGGAAGGCATCGTCTTGCTGCTTCTGGGGTTGTATTGTGGCTTATTGTGTGCCTAACCGGAAAGTTGCAAAACTTAAATCCACTCCAAAGCAATAGCACAAAGGGAAAGGCAATCATGATTTGGTCACATCAGGGGTCTACGTGATAGTGGCTTTAAAAGCGTCATAATGCTGGGTTCACATCACATTTATGGTATACACTCAGGAAAGCTCCCAAAGTATACGCCGAGCTTACCCATTAATATATACTGGCAGAGGGAGGTATAGTTGTTTGCTCAGTATAAGAAGTATACAGTGTAAAAGACAGGATGGAAAGACATAGCAAGCTACGTCTTTCCATCCTCCGGGTAAGTCAATCGGCTGGAGTCCATAAAAGGACAGTGACATCACTGGGGAAACACCCCTAACATTGGCAGCAACCAATCACCGGCTGCTGCCCCTGTTCCCTCCTTCTCCTGCATTCAAGGGAGTCACAGGGTGACTCACCCCACAGTAGTGGGAAACGTCAGTGCAATATGTTTCAAGGACACATCAGGAATCCGCCCAACATGTCCTTACAAGGTATGGAAAAAAGTGTTATGTGAACCCAGCCTAAGACGCAAAAGACATATGCACAACAACTGCGCTAAAAGACACCGGGGGAAAAAAAGAAAATTCCACCCATTATACCTAATTTTCCATAATTTATGTTTGCATTTTTTTCCATATGTATATAGGTTGATAATAAACTCATCCGTCGAAGAATTTTGCTACTATGCTACACAAGAACAAGAAGAACAATTGTTCCATGTAATAAAGCGGATTTCAGTATAGAATTCCGCCAGAATTCAGTATACAGCACCAAAGACTTAATTGCAATTAATTGTAAACTGGTTATATCTATACCTAGGCATATTTTTGTTGTATTCTTCATATATAATCTCCGGGCATGTGCAACACAATAATGAAGCCATGCAGAATACAACTCTCTACACAGCCCATGACTTGGGACAACTTGGCAAAGGTTTGTCTCAAAGACTTGAAGGTGCTTAAGGAGATGTAAATCAGGACTGGAAAAGAAGGTTGGAAGATTAGACCGCATTACCATTTACAATAACACAACTAGATAAATTTATGTTACACATAATAGTGCAGGTGATAATGAATATATTACAAGGTTTAATGTTAAGTAAAGCAGCTTTTCTGTGGCTTTTTTATGGTCCTTCTTTCTCCTGTAGTGAGCAGTGTTTCTACAATGTTTTTACGCATGCTTGAAAAAAAAATACAATATATTATACATTGAACCAGAAAATCTTGTAGTAGCTACAACATAGGGAAGTATCCACAACAATTAATATCATTGGGACACAGTTTCTATAGGCTGAGGTAGCAGCTATGCTCACTTTCTCAATAACTACCAGACATACCAGCTAAAAAATCTGTTGTTTTGGCCATTGTAGCTCCAGAAACAACTAAAAACCTGACTTACACGAAAACTGCCTAACAACATTGGTTATAAAGAAATGTATCATCATCATCATCAATACTCCTAGCAGCTGTACTGTGTATTCTCACTACTTTTCCCAACTCTTTCATGTTAGCTACAGGCCCCAATAAGGAAAACCGTAATAGATGCTAGATAAGTTTACCATCTGCATCATATTAGAATTTCATAAACCCAATATAAACAGCTTTTGTGGTGCCAGAGACAAATATGTTTTCAAGACATAATGCCAATCCAGATAAAAGCTATTATTATCTATGGCTGATTAGGAATAAATACATAGTAGCTATGAAAATAAAATAGCTGACAGAAAAGCAAACAAAATAAACGCTAAGCGTACGTGTGCTATTGGCAGGGGAAGGGGGATTGGAAAGGTTCATATTCGGTTATGTAGGTTACAGATTCCTTTATTGCTGATTTTAGGTTTTAAGATGCTTTTGCTGACATCCACTGGGTTTTATAGATACTGGGTGTGAAGTATGCTCTCTCCCATCTCTAAAAGAGCAAACTCCTGAAATACAGGCAGTCCCCGCGTTACGTACAAGATTATTAAGTTGAAGTTGCATGCAAGTCAGAACTGTATATTTTATTATTGTAACCCAAGTCAAATTTTTTTGGTCTCTGTGACAATTGGATTTTAAAAATGTTGGATTCTCATAAGATCCAGGATTAACAATAAAGTTTCATTACAGACACCTGTGATAACTGTTATAGCTGATTATTGTAGCCTAAGGCTAAAATACAGTAAATTACCAACATCCTGAGGTCCGTTTGTAACTAGGGGTCATCTGTAAGTTAAGTGTTCTTAAGTAGGGGACCGCCTGTACATTAAACTATAGACCCTACACTGTAGTATTTTATTTTCTACAGGAACATCATGAAGAAATTGGGAAATACCGTATATACTTGTGAATAAGTGGAGTATCTCAGCAGAAAAAATGTGCTGAAAAACATCCCCTCGGCTTATACACGAGTCAATACATATATATATATATATATACACTTAAAAAATAATAAATTTAGATACTCACCCTCCGGTGGCCCCGATGTGCAGCGCTGCTCCCCCGATTTCCATGCGGGTCCTCTTCTGGCTTCCGCGCCTGTCTTGTTTCTTCTGTAACATCCTGCTGGGCGCCGCCATGTTTTTCTCCCGGCGCCTAGTATGACGTCAGCAGCGGCCTGCCGGCCGGGAGAGGGCTGTGGGGCGCCCAGCACGATGTTACAGAAGAAAGAAGACGGGCGCTTAAGCCAGAAGACGAGCCGCGCGGACATCGTTAATGCTGGGCTGGCTGTATACTACTGGGGGCAGGCTGGGCTGACTGTATACTACTGGGGGTAGGCTGTATACTACTGGGGGCAGGCTAGGCTGGCTGTATACTACTGGGAGCAGGCTGGGCTGGCTGTATACTACTAGGGCAGGCTGAGGTGGCTGTATAGTACTGGGAGCAGGCTGGGCTGGCTGTATACTACTGGGGGCAGGCTGAGGTGGCTGTATATTACTGGGGGCAGGCTGAGGTGGCTGTATACTACTGGGGCAGGCTGAGCTGGCTGTATACTACTGGGGCAAGCTGGGCAGGCTGTATACTACAGGGGGCTGGTGGCTGTATACTACAGGGGGCAGGCTGGCTATATACTGGGGGGTATGTGACCAATGCATTTCCCACCCTCGGCTTATACTCGAGTCAAAAGGTTTTCCCAGTTTTTGGTGGTAAAATTAGGGGTCTTGGCTTATACTCGAGTATATACGGTAGCCCTAAAAGCGGGTGTGTCCACCACCGTCATATTGGAGGTCCACTATAGGGTAGTGGGACAGGCTCTCAACGCCCACTTGTCCATTTTGTCATACATTTCTAGTAGCAGTCACAGCATAATACTAAATAAGTCACTGTTGTGTGTGAATACACACCAAACGAACCTGCTCAAAACTCCAGGTGCACGGTCCTCTGAGAGTACTTCTCTTCTCCCAAGCAAACATAAACTTTAGAACAGTTTATGTTCAGTCATAGATGATCTATGACTAAGGACCTTATTGGTCAGAAACGCGTAAGAAGATGCTTTTTTCTGCACTTATGTGTTAATACCTGTAACTTGCTGTGTCACCATGTTTGAATAAAGGTTTCAAGATTTCCGGTGAAACAAAAAGTGCCGACCTCATCTGTTCTGAAGTTTATAATACTAAATAATACAACAAATATGCACAAGCATTGTTATATTGAGGGCAAGGCAACTATTTACAACACTACGCAAGACCTTCTAACTCTAGCTTGTTTCTTCTGCACCTCTAATAATATATATTATATAATACACATATATACACGCAGTCCCGAGTTACGGACAGGATAAAGTTTCTAGGTTTGTACTTAAGTTGAATTTGTATGTAAGTTGGAACTGTATGTATTATAATTGTAGCTCCAGACAAAACTTTTTTTTGTCCCTGTGACAATTGGAGAGAGAGAGAGACACGAAACAAGAGACATGAAAAGATAAATACCTACTGACCACAGTATGTTGCCAGTGTACATGACTACAGGATGGCACTGCAGACTGTCTGCAGGTTGGTAACTATGGTGTAGCACCTGCTCTACAGGAGATGTATATACATGGGGTTTTTAATTAACACCATTTGAAAAGCTGCTGAACTTTATTTTTTTCCACAGATTAAAGCAAATGCCGGACAGGCTGCATATATAAGAAGAAAAAAACAAGTTATATATGTACATGTAGTCGGTCCCCTACTTAAGAACACCTGACTTACAGACGGACCTCTGGATATTAGTAATTTACTGTACTTTATCCCCAAGCTACAATAAACAGCTATAACAGTTATCATAAGTGTCTGCAATTAAGCTTTATTGTTAATCCTGGTTAATCCTACATTTGTAAAATCCAATTGTTACAGAGACCAAAAAAAATTTGGCTTGGGTTACACTTATAAAATATACAGTTTCGACTTACATACAAATTCATCTTAAGAACAAACCTACAGAACCTATCCTGTATGTAACCCCAGGGACTGCCTGTACTATGGAAAAGTTAAAAGGAACCTGTCACCACTAACTAACGTACTAAACCGCAAATAGTAGCTTATGCAAGACTAAAATGTTGTCCCCCTGATTCTCCTATGGCTGATCTACATTTTTATTAATTTATTCCCTGTGTTTTTTCCTTCGATCCAGTCGTACAGAAGAGAGAGCTATGGGATGCAGTTCAGCTCCCCCCCCCCCCTCCTCACAGACACTCGTATATTCACCCCTCCGCTCTGCCCCCAGCTTTAAGTCACTGTTATCCTGTTTGAAATGACTGCGCATGCGGCTGGCTATGGTCCCCGGCCGGCTCCACTGGTGTTCTGTGCCTGCGCTAGTAAGAGATAGTTGGTCCAATACACATGCACGTCGGAAGACACTGGCTTTACGCACATTACTGGCGCATGCGCAATGCACCTGTGATGTCGGCTGGGAGCAGAATGAGCTGTAATTTCAACAGGATTACAGTGACGTGGAGCTGGGGGGGCTGATTTACAAAGCTGAGTGGCAGTGAGGAATGGGGGGAAGGAGCGCTTAACTGCATCCAAGAGCTATCCACAACTCCTTGACTGGATCTATGGAAGAAAACATGGGGAATAAAAGTCTATTTTTTTGACAAAAGAGAAAATGTAGAGGAGCCACCAGAGAACGATGGGGACAACTTTACAGAAAGGTACTCTTTGCAGTTTAGTTAGTGGTGGCAGGTTCAAAGAAAGAAAAATGACTGGTACAGCGCTGTGGATGAGAGAGTAAACTTTATAATCCAAACAAGTAAACGCGTTTCGGGCTGTGAAGCCGTAGGAGACAGCTGCTAGTCATGCAGCCCCCTTGATGCCTCCATTCTGGTTCTAGTATAAACTCTCATAGGAAAATGAGTTGAACGATGAAGGAAGAGGGTGTTTTCCATATTTGCAAGTCATATACAGGACCTTTGTATATTTTTATCCACCCACAAAGATTAAAAATTTTACTTCTAAACCATTTAATTGAAATGATTTCCCCAAGTATTTAAACTTTCCCCTAACTATAGAAATAGAGGATAACAAGGTGATCTGTGAGGGATCCTGCTGGGACCCCAGTGATGCAGAGAATAGGGATTCCTTACTCACTAATGGGTAGAGTGACGGGACAAGTGCCCTACAGCACCATTCGCCGTCTATGGAAATGGTCATAAATCACCAAGTACTGTGTTCAGCTATTAGCATCATTCCTGTACAGGCAGTCCCCGGGTTACGTACAAGATAGGGTCCGGAGGTTTGTTCTTAAGTTGAATTTGTATGTAAGTTGAAACTGTATATTTTATAATTGTAGATCCAGACAAAAAAAAATTGGCCCCAGTGACAATTGGAGTGTAAACATTTTTTTGCTGTATTGGGACCAAGGATTATCAATAAAGCTTCATTACAGACACCTTACAGCTGATCATTGCACTCTGGGACTATAGTAACATCCAGAGAGCTTCACCAGAGGTCAGAGGGGTCTGTCTGTAACTATGGGTTGTCTGTAAGTCGGGTGTCCTTAAGTACATTATCTGTACATTGAATGGAGCATGAACATGTTAGTAAAAACAGGAATCCTGTTTTTCGGATCACTGTAGGTCACTTTTTCGTGATTGTGTAGGCGAAGCAGTTGGACCTTCACTGCTGAAATAAGCTGAAATACGTGGGATAGCCACTTTTAATATTTAAACTTTTTCGGAAGATTGATTTCCAGTATTTCACTAAGTAAGGGCATAGGAGGAGTACTTAAATAGCATCCATGGGGTGGTCCACCTGCCATAACAACCCACAGGCCCCTGAAAATTAATCACCGGCCTACAGTGGTGGCAGTTGCTGCTGAAGGATGAAATGGTTGGTATCAAACTTACCTCTGATCCCTATGGTTTCTAAGTCCTGTACAGGCAGTCCACGGGTTACGTATAAGTTAGGGTCCGGAGGTTTGTTCTTAAGTTGAATTTGTATGTAAGTCGAAACTGTATATTTTAGAATTGTAGATCCAGACAAAAAAATTTTTGGCCCCAGTGACAATTGGAGTTTAAAGATTTTTTGCTGTAATGGGACCAAGGATTATCAATAAAGCTTCATTACAGACACCTTACAGCTGATTATTACAGCCTGGGACTATAGTAACATCCAGAGAGCTTCACCAGATGTCAGAGGGGTCTGTCTGTAACTATGGGTTGTCTGTAAGTCGGGTGTCCTTAAGTAGGGGACCGCCTGTACTTGCATGTTCAAAAGATACATAGCTATAGTAAGTTTACACCACAAATGTTAAACATGGATTTGATATTATTATGGTAAATTACCTAATGATTTTCAAACATTGCGTTATAATCTTTATTCTGCAATTTATAACTCCTTATTTATACTATAGGTAACAACAATATATACATATAACTGTAGAAGAAAATTTAAATAAAATTATGAAGCGTGCCAAAGTCGTCCGCAAACTAGCAAAGAGATCCATATGAATGAGCCCAGTAAACAAGCGTTGAATCTAAAATTAGACAATTACATCTCGCTGATTTTCATTTCTCCACGGAATATCTGAAAATGGGTTCTTTCATACTTTGTTCTCCAAGGATCTGCATCCAGTGAGCAAAGTGAGAGGAGCTCCAGGCAGCTGATAATGAGCCTGACTTCTAAACAATGGAATTCCAAGAGGACAAACCAGGACATCTTAGAGCTCTATGGAGAGGATCACAGAATGAAAGCCGCTTACCAGCAAAGCAAAAACATGGAATATGGGATAATTATCTGCACTCAGAGACTCTGCGTTATACACTACATTAGGATGTCACCACGCAATGAATATACATGACATACGTGCTGGAGAACAACATGTTACAACGCACATTCCGACAGAATCTTCACATGAAACAAGCTACAGCGATGACGCAGTTACACAGCAGCTCGAATTGAACCCAAAAAAATCTGAAATTCAATCTGGAAGTTTCATTTCTCTAATTTGCCATTGAAAAAGAAAATCATTACTTGCAAAATGATGTATCGCTCAACAAGTATAATCCGAAGGCAAAATAATAAGAAATGATATTCCTATCTAATTGGCATAAAAATTCACAATCCTTCCGGGTAGCGGCTGGAGGCCATACTTTTCGCACACATGAAACCAATGTAAAATGTTCTCCGTGGCTTTAGAACGTGTGTGTTTTTTGCATCACTTACGTAGGCAGAAGTAATATACATCAAGTAATAAGCAGAAATTATTTTTGGCTTGTGCAAAATTACAGCAATGAAAACTCTACAGGGCTCCGCGGCACATACAGGAGCAACTTCAGCAATTACAGTCATCTGCAGCCCTCAGGCAAACAAGGCAGGAGCTTCCAAGGGCAGGAGATGCGGAATTAAATAGACATCAAGTAAGCTTTACACCTCTTTACCTCGTCAGCGCTACGGCAAGATGAGGAATACCTATTACAGGTGTACACTCTTACTCCAAAATGATTTCCTGCAGTAATTCTCACGTCCGGTAAATGGCCTCATTGACAAATCTATAACATATACTGATTATCTGGCATCTCCGAAAGTTGCCCACACATAATCTGTATCCACTGGAATCGTGAATCATCCGCATGTAACGGCATTTATTTATTGCATGCTTCAGATCTTACAATGATGGTGCATTGGGAGGAAAGGTCATCACTTTCTGGCTGGCGAGGCTCTGACGTTTGGGGAAGTGTTTGTATGTTGCGAGCTGCTTGCATGTTCAATTTATACTACTGTACTTGTAATACTGTAATATCCAGGCGCACTGCAATATGAAAGGATCAGGCATGTTTAGATCTAACATGCATGACCCCAACCCCCTGATATCTGTGATTATCCTAACAAATAATAGATCATCTACTCAGACCAGCTACAATTCATCTAATAAGTATGGACAGTAGTTTACATTTTTGTATTTCTTTTCCTAAATTAAAGGGGTTGTCTGAGAGATATAAAAAACTGAGCGATGTGACCAGGGGTCAGGGAGGTTCTGTTAAAAGTTACAGATACTTACCTCCTTGATGTCCCGCGCCGGGCTCTCTCCATGCCGTGCCACTGCTTTTTACAAGGCCACATAAGCTGCGCTCAGATCAACTTCCAGACGGCCGGCCCATCCGTTACCATATCCCAGGGCTTGACAGTGCTGGGACAGAGGACAGGTGGGCGAGGCCATTTTTTGTAGGTTTTAAGGGGTCCTCTAGAGAATAATCAATAAGGGAAGAGTCCCCAACCATCGGACCAAAGTCGGGACAGGGATCACTTAGTCTGTAGGAGGAAGATAGGAGCTGTAGGTGGCACATGTGGCACTGTCCACAATTCTAATATCCTGCCCTGATTGATAGACGACAACAATTTCTTCTCCGAGTTAATTTTGTCTTTTCTTCTTAAGCCTGTGAGAATGTTCTAGACAAGAAAATTGCCAAAAGTTCAGCTTTTCTAGATGTGGTCACACTAGCTGATGATCAATTACTCAATAACATTTTATTATAAGCACCTGGCTACTATTTACCTTAATTCTCAATGAAGGAGTAAGGTGTTTTTTGTTAGTTTGTTTTTTCTTTTTACACATGGCTTTTCCATTTTGGCCTAGTTTTATAAAATAAATAATGAAATGTATAATATGTCAAGTATTTATCTGAAGCTGAATTAAAGGACATCTACCACCAGGATTGTAAACCAAAGACACTGACATACTGGTGAGTGCCCCCATGGCATAATTGGTTTTCCTTTTATCTTCTTTTACAGTTATGCAAATGAGCCTGAGGAGCTTCATAGGTGTTAATGTAACTTGGAGCCCCTCAGGCATATTTGCATAGTTTTTAAAACCTTTTTTTTCTTAAAGCAAATTTAATAGGAAGCTTAAAAGAAGAGTTCCAATTGGTTGCTAATAAAGGACATGCAATGGAGTTATCAGTTGTAACCTCATGGTGTGTAATTACAATGCCACAACAGCATAATGTACTAGCACCCATACATTCTGATGACCTGGTGACCTAGATGCTACAATTGCACTGTCAGGATTCAGGATGTGTGGATCCACTGGACTCCCGCGGGAGATGGTACTAGCCGATACATGGGACCAGAGTCTAAGTGGCACCTGGTTTTCATCAGAGGCCGCCGCAAAGTCAAGGTACCTTAATGGAAAACAGACTCCTGGTTGGGTCCAGGCACAGAGTCAGGGCAGGCGATAGAGATGCAGGGTAAAGTCCAATCCAGGGATCAGCAACGGGATGTCCAGGCACATGGGAACGGGAACACAGGCACATGGGACACAGGAACACAGCAACACGGAGGAACACTGGTAAGACAGGGACATGGCAACACAGGACTCAGGAGAAGGAACACAATGGAACGCTGGAATAAATAGGAACAAACAGGAACGCTGGAGGTACATGAATGCAGGATAATCGCTAGGGAGTTTTTTCTAAGGCTGTGAGGCACAAAGATCCGGCAAGTGTTACAGGAAGGGGCAGGAATTTATGTGGGAAGGAGACAGGGATCGTGGGAGCACCCGGGACAAGCATAATGTAGAAAAATTTATATAAATATACGTCAAGAAATCTGGTTGGTGCTTTGTGAGTTAAAATTATGCATTTTATATTTTAAAAGCTTTTATTAGTTCTATAAAATTATGTTTGCAGTCAAATTAGAGAGTGTATCCCCGGCCTTCCCCATTTACAGATCTGGGGAACTCTAGAGCTTCACCCACTGAACGGTCACATGCGCCTTGTCTTCATGGTTAATGCAAATTATCCTAGAGACAGCAACAGAAATATAGAAAGATTTGTGTATGAAAACTGAAGTACAGTAAGTGCAGGTGTTTTTTTACGTAGCACCCAACGTGATTCCAGTTTTAATATTTTAGGGAAGGTTATAAATAAAGCCGTGTTCTAATTGGTTGTTATGGGAAACCATGGAAGCTTTTGTTTCGGGAGTGTGATATCATAGGCAGATGTGGTACCAACACAACCAGAAGAGCAGCTGTAAATAGATAATATATAGTCTATAATATATTGGGGAATGGACATAATCACTTTAACATACATTCAGGGAGGAAAAAAAGATGACAATTATCTATAATTCTGTCTTTCAGATAATCCTAAGAACTGAAGTGTAGAGAAGACAATTAGCAAGACAAAAAACATAGATACATAGCAAGAGAGAAACCAAAACGAGGAAACCCACTTACGAGACGTGTAAAGACTGTTGTAGACAGTCGCGACAGAGACTAGAGAAGGTTATCTTAGACGGCCAAGAGAGAGACTTGTCTCAGACCGTGTCGACAGACACTTAGGAAAGCCATTTCAGACAGTGGCTACAGAGACTTAAGAAGACCATCGCTGACAGTCAAGAGAAGGTCTTCGGAAGGCTGTCTCAGACAGGCATGACAGACTTGGGAAGGCTGTTTTATACAGGAGTGAAAGGGTGCCTTTGGATGGGATACATGGATGGATACATGGAATACCTCTTGAATAGTCCTTACCCAATGAACTCTTCACTATGACAAAAGTACTAATTTCCACAGCCTCGTAATGTCCAGAAGGGAAGGACAGTCCATCAGCCATTGTTTCCCCAGAGGTTTCCTCCACTCTACTGAGTGCTATTGGATGCCCCTTTCGGTATCAAACTTAAATTAAAAGCCTAAATTAAAAGCCTAAATTAAAAATATATATTTTTCAACAATGTCTATATGAGAATCAATTTATATTGTGTTACTTGGTATATCTTCTCTACTTGTATAAAGTTTCATACCAAACGTTACCCATAGCACCACTGGAAACATCCTGGGGATAGGGAGCAAACAAACCAACAGAGAAATCCAATCTCTGTGGAACCAACAAAGAAAATCACCACTGTCATTATTTTATGGGTTTTGTTTCTTATGTTTTTCAACGTGTGGTACAAATCAGTTTTCCTTAACCATTGGACCAATGCCGGCCCGGGGATAATCTAGGTGGACACAACCAGGAAAATATGGCTTATCACTTTTCTAATAGAAATCCAGATCAAATACCTTTGTGTGAAAAAGCCCTGAGGGTCCGACTGCCAGAAGAGTTACCAATGGCCAAAAGAACTACAATTCCTTCAATTTTCAGGGCTAGTCAGGGCAATGGCAGGAAGGGTTTTTGCTGGGACAACCCTGCTATTAATAAAAAGCCACAACATATCTATAAAGATAGAAATCAGAACCTGTTCGCTGCATAGAAAAGGAGCAAAGGTGACTACTATACGATCTATTTATAAGACGGATATGAACACTACCAGAACCATTTGCATTGATTCCATTGTTTTGCGCTCTCACTCCAATGCATTTATTTTTGGCAACTTACTTACTGCAGATTAAGGCTGCATATTTATTTACTGGGCTCCCCCAAAAATAATTTGTATTTTTTTGTCCTCAATCATTTGGGATTATTTCATAATTCACATTTTTACAAAGGTGTTTTTTCAGTTTTATTTGGGGTCAACATACAAAATGTTTCATTTTATTATATTTATCGAATTATTAGAATTAAAATGGACTGAAGTTCCTTACCATGTTATGGTTGGTTTGATACAATGGGGCTTATTTACTAAGGGTTCCGCGGCTGCATTTCCGTCGGGTTTTCCAACGTTTTTGGGAATCGCGCCACTGTGACAGGGATTTAGAAGGGGATATTGTCGCACGTAATCGGATTTTGGCGTATCGGCGCCGGCTTTCATGCAACAGAAATCAAGGGGCGGGCCGTCAAACTAATCGACTGATTCGGACTGAGCGCGGGATTTAAAGGGGTTGTCCGAGTTTAAAAAAAAGATTTATATATATGTGGCCGGGAGGGTGCTGCCTAAAACAATAAAGCTGTACTTACCTTCCGGTGCCCTCCCGTATCCAGCGCTGCTGTCGCTCCGGTCCAGGCACCATTCAGCTTCGGCCGGCCGTGGCCGGGTACGCCTATCCGTCCCTATACACAGCATTGTGTATGGGGGCCGGAAGGTTGTCGTGTCCGGCCGGAAGCTGAATGCAGCGCTGCTCCGGCGGCCATGTTTGTTTACATGGCGCCCGGACCGGAGCGACAGCAGCGCTGGATACGGGGGGGGGGGGGGGGGGGGGGGCACCAGAAGGCAAGTACAGCTTTATTGTTTTAGGCAGCCCGCTCCCGGCCACATATATATTTTTTTTCAAAACTCGGACAACCCCTTTAACTTTAAAATTTTGTCACAGACAATGCACTGATATACACCATGAAGAAGAAGCTGAACTCCGGCGGACCTGAGCGGGGAGCGACACATGCAGGATATCGGGCACACGATGTAAGTGAATAGCTGCAGAGTTCATTCTCGTTGGACACTCCGGATTGGGGAACACACAGTAAATTATCCCCCAATATGTATAATCTGTGACTATAGGAGGCTATAATAGAATGTAGAGTCCGTCTCATTTTTCAAACTTGACATAAAAAATACCAAAATAATGTTAAAAATTGATTTATGTATGTTTTTTCCCCCTAAATATTTACTACCCATATGCCCCAATTTCACAGAAACCAAAAAAACATGGAGAAAAACCCTCTATAGGGTCTGGGGTCACCTGGAGAGCTGCCCTACATAATGGAGAGAGTTATTATCAACTTTTCCATGAGTTCTATAATTATATCACACGCAAGTGATGGCTTAAAAATGTCCACTTCAAGAATTTTTCACACTAGTACAAAATAAACCTAATTATTTTTGCATGAGAACACTGTATACATTGGATGAAACACAAACTACATTAAAAAAATGTGTAAATATAATGAATCTGTAATACATTGTAATACATTGTATGTTCCGATGAGGACAATGGCTGCCACCAGTGCACTCCTGAGCCAATAACTTTGAGATGTCCCCATTGTCCCTGAGTTGTGTCATGTTGTCTATTGTTCTTAAAGAAGGGAGTTGAATGTAATACCACTCTGCCCAAAAAAATATGAGACTTCAATGGGTTTAGATGTTATTTAGTTGCGGCGATGTTTTGGGGACTGTCTGATCAAAATGTGCTTAGCCTCAAATGTAGACATAAGTATTATTCAACTTATCAATACATCTGGGATAATGGTTGCCCGACCTGACCATTTCCTAATTGTAGGAGAAAGAAGGATCATACATGTTCAAATTCAACATGCTTGATCATTTGTTCCAGAAAAGTAAGCCACAGCCATAGATGGCGGTATCCATTTCCCCTCACTTCACTGAAACATTTTCCTGACCAAGTTGAGCATGTGCAGGAGTTGAGAGTATAATTCCTAAATTTGACAATATGTATATCAGAAATCACTGTATTACTTTATTTTAGAATATCATTAACCATCAATCCAACAAGGGTCAAACTTAAAGGGGTTGGCCACTTTTCAATAAATCTCTTCCATTAGACATATCTCTGCATGGACCTATTCAATGAATAGTTCATGATTATTTTCAATCCCTTTAGCCTGTCCTATAACTGCTCCCAAAAAACATCCATGCACTTGAACACTTAGTTAGGCTGGGTGTGCGTATGTTTTCAATGGGGAGAGCAGCCAACCCATGGAAATGTTACAAGACAGTAAATCTCTCTCCAATCACTGTATTCATTTGTACTATCTTTCTCTATTAATCCCAGTATTCCAATGATTGAAAAGTTTTGCAATGCTTTTGAAATCAGACAAAAAAAAATCGCATTGTGTCCACCAGTTTAGTCTTGATCAATAAGTTGTGCAATGTTCTGGCCTCTTTATTGATCAAATAGTTTTTAATTTAGTTCCGAAGACTTTAAAAGCAACAACTTACACACAAACATTTATTTACAGCCGTTTTTGGTGTACAAATTCTTCTAGTCTCAGGTACTTGAATTCTTGAACAGTTGAAAAAAGCTGCAAAATCTCTAATTTATGTCTCTCCATCACACATATGTCAGGGTCGTGGCTTCCAGTATTCGTCTAGTCATAAGCATAAATATTTGTGGAAGGCAGTATTCGTCTAGTCATAAGCATAAATATTTGTGGAAGGCAAATAAAAAAAACAATATGCAAATATTCCAGGATGGGACCAGGAAAACAATGGCTCTTTTGCTACCTTGTAAGGTAGCCCCCTTAACGTCAAGCATGACTTTCAGGAAGCCTAATGACATGACGTGGGATTAAAGCCAAAGCAGTATATGTAGTCCAGAAGGAACAGACAGTAGGATTCTGAAGTGGTTGTATCTCATCAGTACAGTGTAGGGAACTGGTTTAGCTGATTGAGAGACTTTTGACTAGGATCAGGGAGTAAGAGTTCTCCTTACGGAGACTTTGCCATATAAGGCCACCTTGCAGGCGTGTGGAGACTTCTAGCTATTGATGCTCCACTAGGGGATTCTGGGAAATAGACAAATGGGTCTCACAAATATAAACACTAGATTAAAAATTAGAAACATAAAAACATGTTTCTAAGCATCCGAACTGGATAGGATGACAGATATTAAAGTTTTAATTAAAGATGTTATATCCTATGCAGGATGGGCACTAATTGGGTGACAGCCGGACACGTACACGGCTCAGAACTTCATCCGTGTGACAAAACACTTTATAATTTCCTCTTCTATTGTCAGATTTTATGTTTATTCTACTTGTTGTCATTCTGGCTTTTATAGTGTCAAAGAGCAGGAGAGATTTAATAACCCTTTTCAGCACACACCTCCAAATAAAAAATATATATATATATATATGGGGAGATCTAGTCACTGCACTTCACCCATGTCCCTGCACACCTCGCTCTGGGTATGCATTGATTTATTTTAAATATGTGCAAAATAAAAAGAAAGTGTGTTCTGCCATTAAAAAGGAACATGGTTTTACGAGATATAAACGGCTGTCCCAACAATAAAACTTTTGCCTCGACGATAAACAGTTGTCCCAATGGGGTCAATATATATATACAGAATCAGGTCAATATATATATATATATATATATATATACACAGGCGGTCCCCTACTTAAGGACACCTGACTTACAGACGACGCCTAGTTACAGACAGACCCGTCTGCCTCCTGTAACCTCTGGGGAAGTTCTCTGGATGTTACTATAGCCCCAGACTGCAGTGATCAGCTGTAATGTGTCTGTAATGAAGCTGTATTGATAATCCTTGGTCCAATTACAGCAAAAAATTTTGAAACTCCCAATTGTCACTGGAGCAAAAAAATTTTTTTGTCTGGAACGACAATTATTAAATATACAGTTCCAAACCTATGGAACCTATCATGTATGTAACCTGGGGACTTCCTGTATATATATTTTTTTTAATTTTCATGACTCACTCATAAATAATGCCGGATTACACTCTTGAAGAAAATAGAAAACATATCAATGGTTATAAAAAGGAAGAGATAAGGAAGGGATGTGTGATATTTCAGGACAACAGAATTTCCCATAAATAAGAATATAATTTCGGAAGGTCCCTGTATAAGAGCATAGATGTCATCTAGGGATAAAGCGGCTACATCCTCCGTGATGCTGTGCAGCTCACAGGCTGGAAATGGTTGAGTGAGAACAAGGCTGCCTGTGACCCTCCCTCTACCTCAACAAACAAAAAAAAAACCCTGGAGTGGGTGTCAAAATGACTTGTGCACGGTGTACCTGGTGGCATGGGAGAGCTGCAGCTTCCTGCAACGTTCACGTCTCCATGGAAAGGCTGATCAGTAGTCACACAGCACCTATCAGGCATCGTATCAGCTGCTCATTCCTGCAATGTTCCTAAGCCGCTGTCCATCAGGAAAAGTAATTAGTGGTTTTATTATGTATGGAAGCGGCAGGCTGTCACTGGATCCTGGCAGTGAATAGCTTCCCTCACACACTTGTCTTGTGCCTTCCGCCTGGCATTGTCCACACGCCTGTCAGGACCATTGCAGCTTTTCAGGGATTTGCCCACCTACACTTGTGCACTTTCAAGAAAGAGATGGAGAGAAGAGGAGCAGCGTCTGCATCTGGAAGGAACGCTTGAAGAAGAATGCGGGAAAAGTTTAAGGAGAACTCTGCCCAAACCTATGACAATGAGGTCAACGCATTTTCTCCGTATAACCATTTCCTTGCCAGACCTCCTCAGTTTGTTTGATGCACCTTGAACTGGTGCTACTACTTAGATGGTAGCCCTCAGGTAAGGAGCGAGAGACGGGGATTCCAGAAGCATTACGTGTTTGATAAAATTTTAATGCCTTCTGAACATGATTATGTAGGGTCAGTGCTTCTGCTTTTATCGCAATCTCACGTGCAGAGCTGAGATTCCTTGGGAAATACTATGGATTTAGTTCACTGCTGACAGCATACTGACTCGCACACAGGATATCCAGGAAAAGAAGAAGAAGAAGAAAAAAAGACAATTTATAAACAAGATCCTGGAAAAGGAAGAATATGGAAGTACAAGGAGTGGGATGCTGAGGAGAAGGATAGAGAGTGATCATACAGGAGCCATTGTGAGAAGTCGCTGCCTACCTGCAACATCGCTGCCCCAGCTGTCAGGAGCGAGACAAATGCACCGCAATCCACATCCTTCAGGGTAAGTTCTATTCTTCTTTCTAAGGTCGTAGAATATCGGAATCGCTGCGTTTGTAGTGTAATATCAGGAGGCAGAAGAGAATAAGATAGAAGCCCAGCACATCTGGGTATGTGAATAGCTGCAAGCTTATTGGATTTGTTAAACTGCTGGCAGCCGGCAGGGACTCTCTCTCTCCGCAGCAGCAAGACGACACAGATTATTTTGGAAACTTAATATGAGTGGGATTTGTATTCTATTTGACACCTTATTGTATACATTGTAAGATGTGAGCTATTCATGCAGGTGACTTAAAGAAGGACTGAATGACTAAAGTCTGATTTTCCCTTACAAATACTATGTAACAAGACCACCTCTTTGAAAAGACCACCCTCGTTTCCAGACCAGATTGAATCATATATTATATATACACTCTCTATATTCTTTGAGCAGACCCTTTCAGGCTGACTATACAGCAATAAAAAAAGAAAAAATTGGGGTGATTGTTTTAATGAGGTTTCTTGTTAAAAAGTAGAGGTGACAGTGCTACTATGTAATGCATGATGGTGACAACATGGCTACTCTCCAAATGTATAATCCGGCAGAGAGTATCCTGGCTGGTATAAAGGCAATGGTTAAAATTGACTGACACCCTAATCCGGAATACAGGAGAGAAATGATTCATCCATCACCTGGGTGTAATGACAGAATAATGACTATGGTTTAGCACTGGCTGATACAAAGTCTAATATGATCTGCTCCAAGTTCTAAATCTGTGTAGTAGCCCGAGAGCCGGTCACTGGAGCGTTTTACTCATTCTGGAAGCCGGAGCTTTCATGCTTTTCAGGCTTCAGAACCGGAGACTTTCCTTCCCCATTTAAAATTTTAATGAAGATGTTAAAAGCATCCCGACAGAGGCGGCCAGCTCCGGGCGATGCCATTCATACAGATGTGTAAGATTAGATTCTGACCCCAGAGGTGCTTCCTCCTGAGAATAGGCTTGTGACGTGATAGTGATGCCAATCCCAGGCGGCTGCATGGTCTTCTGTGCACGAATATATTATGTCATGTCGTACTGTGATTCCACTTTCTGTCACATACTAGGATTAGGTTTTGACGTCACATTTAAAGTGTGAGGTTAATAGAACCTATGTAAAAGATACAGAGTCAGCAAGATGTTATGTACCTCAGTGTGTAATGGGATATATAGTATTTATCATTTTCTGGGTAGGTTAGTCCTACCCAGATCCTGATGCAATTTCAAGGTTAAAGGGAACCTGTCACCTTGAACATGCATGAAGCAAGTCATATGGCAGGAGGAGCTTAGAGTCCAGTGGGGGGTCCTAGACCCAGATCACTCCATGCATTACAATGAATCCTGTCATTTTGTGAGAACACCCACTAATCCAAAAATAAGCCATAACGTTAAAAGTGAACTTTTATCCCATTTATTAATTCTCTCAGCTCCTCCTGCTCTATAACATGCTGCTAGTAAACTGGCAAGCATATTAATAGTGGCAGGTTCCCTTTAAGTAATAATTTTTAGCTCCAGTAATCAGTACTGTTGTGCTGCTCTATAACATTCCGCTAGTAGACTGGAAAGCATATTGTAAACAAGTAACAATTTCAGCTCTGGTAATCAGTACTGTTGTGCTGCTCTATAACATGCTGTTAGTAGACTGGCACATATTGTAAATAAGTAACAATTTCAGCTCCATAATCAGTATTGTTGTGCTGCTCTATAACATGCCGCTAGTAGACTGGCACATATTGTAAATAAGTAACAATTTCAGCTCCGGTAATCAGTACTGTTGTGCTGCTCTATAACATGCCGCTAGTAGTCTGGCACATATTGTAAATAAGTAACAATTTCAGCTCCAGTAATCAGTATTGTTGTGCTGCTCTATAACATGCCGCTAGTAGACTGGCAAGCATATTGTAAATAAGTACAGTAAAAATTTCAGCTCCAGTAATCAGTACTGTTGTGCTGCTCTATAACATGCCGCTAGTAGACTGGCAAGCATATTGTAAATAACAATTTCAGCTCCAGTAATCAGTATTGTTGTACCAACTATACAAGGGGCACGTCTTGGGTTACTGATGGATGCAGTTAAAAAGTCATCAATAGATGCGGCACAGGACGCAGGAAAGGTCCTATAAATTCTGACTTTAAATGTTCCCATTTCTGTCCAGGAGATCATTAGGGGAAATAATTTCAGCATGAAGCGCACTGCTGGGACCGGGCCGACGAGTAACAATAATGAGCAGATATGGATATAGCTTCAAAAGCAAAATGCAAATTTCACTCGGATTGTATGTAGGTTACATTATAACTCGAGCGTGCTAGATGATCTAAATTACGTCTCCTATTGCACTACATCATATTGTACCATATGCATATAGATCACTATGTAACCTTTTACAAGCAGTATAACGATACAAAGTCTCTATACGAGTCTCGTATTCTCTTAGAATGTCATTACCTGCAGCCCTATGTAAAAGCGCAGACTTTGTATCATTATGTTTTGTGCCAAAATTGACCATTTCTAATCTATTGAAGAAGTAGCAATTCCTAGTGTTCCTATATGTAATAAGTGGTGACTTCTCCACATCTAGCTTGTGAGCTATCCTTCATATCCCTTCCAGGGCTGCAGATGGTTCATGTTCATCTCTCAATAATCAATGTCAAGCAGTAAAAGGTTAGACGTCTCTCCTCCTGTATGGACCTGTTGCTGTGATGCTCTTCCAAGATAGTTGCTATGTTGCAGATGCTGGTTAGGAGAACTGAATAAATGTTTATGCGATGACACAAATGTATTTGTGTCCAAATATACATAAAGAGGTTTTATTTTTATCTCCTTAAACATTAGCTTCCTTCTCTGATAGAAAATATATCTTTTATTATTATTATCTTATTTATTTGCACCTGAAAAATAAACTTTTTAATATATCTAGGTTCCCTGAACGCTCTCTTCTCTTATATTAATAAAATTATATCTATTAACCAATTTCAGACACCTGAAAAAAACCCTTCTATAATACAGGTCAAAGCACAAAGAGTCCAAAAATAACAAACTATTCAATACACTTTCCAATCCCACGGCTGTGTCCCCTGCTGGTCAACTGTGTGTATGGCGGTATGATTATTTTTGGATTGTGTGACTCATAACGTGAACGCTATAAAATATAAAATAGTGTTTACTCCTTAAGTATAGAAACTGGACTAGAAAATCCGGCAAAGTTTGGTAAAAGGCTAGATAGGCTTTATAAATTCGGTTTATACATTAGAGGAACAACACACCACAGTTCCCAACATGTCTTGTTTCTTTTACAAGGTTTACAAGAACAAGCTGAAGCTGTGCATTAAAATTTATGGGCTTATTGTTCCCCCAGAAATTTAGAGGTTAAAGGGGTTGGCCACTTATACAAAACAAGGTAGGTATAAGACCCTAAAAGGGTCACCCATATTATATTCTCGCTGTTACAGTTTGCCGGGAGCTGTGGATCATGTGTCTCCTGGACAGCAGGACTCTGGACTTCCTGTGACATTATGTGTCCTGCTGACTTCCAGCGAATGGAGCAGGCCATGTAGTCATTTCTATCTGTAAGCCCCTCCGCCATAACCACTTCCAGCCACCGATATGAGAGTGGTTATGACAGAGGGGTAGTGCAGATAGCAATGAAGCACCCCCCCCCCCCCATCATCTGAAAGAAGCCAGCAGGACACAGGACATCACATGAAGTCTTGTGTCTCACTGCCCAGGGGTCTCTTGACCCGCAGCTCCAAGCACACTTGTAAAAAAAATTTGTGACCATATTAAGGGTCTTAAACCCATCCTTATACCTTCATTTAAGTGACCAAATGCCAAATTGTGTTGATTAAGAGATCATCAGAAAGTGTGACTGCAGTGTAAAAGCAGAAGTTTTGGCAGTCTGCTTGACTGGAGCACTTGAGTGTGCTTTATTTAAATTTCAAGGAGGAAAAGGCAATGATCTTAGATTAGAAACCGAGAATGTCCATCAATCTAGGAAGCGGCGTAATGTCATTTCCAAACTATTTATCTATAGTTCTACAGTGAGAAATAGTATTCATAAATGGAAACATTAGAAAAAGTAGACCATTACAAATGTCACTGCAAATTTACTTGAAAGTCATACCCTACATTGCTACAAAGCCAAGAGCTACATCTCTACCAGCAGAAGAAACTTGTGGAAGTGTTTAGCAAGGTGTTGCATTAATAACCTACCACACCAAAAACCAACCAAATAACCAACCAAAATTCTGGGACTCTAAGGTTGACCCTTATGCTGTGGTAGGACCCTGATTTTAAAAATTTTCTTAACGTTAGTTTTACATGATAACAATTCATAAGGTGTCCATAGTTTTAACATATGGCCTTTCCATGTGACCCCATATTGGTTAAATCAAGGCTGTTGAGATCAGTTTCTGTTGTTCTTCTTCTGATGTTTTATGTACATCATTTTAAAACCTTCTCACGGCCAGATTTTTTTCCACAAAATCAAAAAATTAAGACACAGGGGCTCATTTACTAAGGGTCGTGTAATGCACTTCTGACGGACTGCTCGCCTTTTTTTCGGGGATTACATGGCTTGGACAACTGCGCTGGCTTCCATGTGACAGAAATTGGTGGGCGTGCCATCAGACGATCCGACTGATTCGACTGAGCGCGAGATTTAACTTTCAAATTGTGCCGCAAGACAATGCACTTACATGCACCAGGAAGAAGAAGGTGAACTCCGGCGGACCTGAGCGGGGAAGCGACACATGCAGGATATCAGGCGCATCTTAGTGAATCGCGGCACGGTGCATTATACACGGACAATGCACTTTCGGTGAACTCCAGTGGATGGGTAAGTGTGACCAATGTGTCATTTTATTTATTTTATCACTACCATTTGAAGGAGAGAAAATCTTGACAGGTCTCCTAGGAGAGGCCACAAGAGTCCCAATTTTCTGGCCCACACACACTGATTTACAGTGACAGTCCTGAAAGCCCCACCCACACACAGTGATTGGTAGTGAGAGTCCTGATTACTCCACCCACACACAGTGATTGATAGTGAGAGTCCTGATTACTCCGCCAACACATGGTGATTGACAGTGAAAGTCCTGATTACCCTGAGAGTCCTGATTACCCTGCCTACACACAGTGATTGGGAATGAGAGTCCTGATTACTCCGCCCACACTGGGACTCTCACCATAATCACTAGTCCGGTGTCCTGTCGGCTTACTTCGAAATCTTACTCCACTTCATGTAAGCACAAGTGTAATAAAGCTCAGATTCTCTTCTGTATACTTTCCTGCTCTCAGACAGAACAGATCGCTAAGCAACTTTGCTTCAAGACATGTAAGCCCCTCTAGCCCCTCCAACTTTTATAGGAGTTTAAACCCAATTTATATGGGAACACAGATCACTCTACAAGTATTCGACTTTACCGTTCTGAATGTGGGAAAAAAAGAATTGCAATCCTTGGGGTTAACCATCCTAGTTATAAGCAATCTGTTCCAGAACATATTAAAACAGCCCAGTAGTATGTACATAGCCTCAAAGAAAAGTACAGCTCTGGGAGCGGCTGATTTTTCACTTGTGAAATTAATTTAATCTCTTTCTTGAAAATTACATCTTAAATCACCTTCCACCTTGTAATATTATGTGCTACATTTTAAGTGATATTGAGATAATGAAAACTAAAGTAATTAAATACTTCAAGGAAACCGTGATTTTATTTTCATGCGTCGCCAGTATTAGAGGTTTAATACTTTGCAGTCATTGAATAAAAGGGGATTTTATAGTAGAAAGGCTGCGCGGTATTAAAAGTGTATGGCGGTAAAACAATATACAATAACTATGGTGGTAGTACAATAGACAGAGGCATTGTATGGTGGTAGTACAATAGACAGAGGCAGCGTATGGTGGTAGTACAATAGACAGAGGCAGCGTATGGTGGTAGTACAATAGACAGAGGCAGCGTATGGTGGTAGTACAATACACAGAGGCAGCGTATGGTGGTAGTACAATACACAGAGGCAGCGTATGGTGGTAGTACAATACACAGAGGCAGCGTATGGTGGTAGTACAATACACAGAGGCAGCGTATGGTGGTAGTGCAACAGATACAGGCAGTTTGTTGTGGTAGTACAATAGACAGTGTATGGTAATAAAACAAGAGACAAAGAGTATATTTTGGTAGAACTGTAGACAGAGGAAAGGTACGTTGGTAGTACAGACAGAGGCAGCGTACAGTGGTACTACAACATTGGGAGGCAGTGTACGGCGATAGTACAATAGAGGCAGGGTATGGTGGTAGTACAACATAAAGAGGCAGGGTATGGCGGTAGTACAACATAAAGAGGCAGGGTATGGCGGTAGTACAATAGAGGTAAACATTAGCTTCCTTCTCTGATAGAAAATATATCTTTTATTATTATTATCTTATTTATTTGCACCTGAAAAATAAACTTTTTAATATATCTAGGTTCCCTGAACGCTCTCTTCTCTTATATTAATAAAATTATATCTATTAACCAATTTCAGACACCTGAAAAAAACCCTTCTATAATACAGGTCAAAGCACAAAGAGTCCAAAAATAACAAACTATTCAATACACTTTCCAATCCCACGGCTGTGTCCCCTGCTGGTCAACTGTGTGTATGGCGGTATGATTATTTTTGGATTGTGTGACTCATAACGTGAACGCTATAAAATCTAAAATAGTGTTTACTCCTTAAGTATAGAAACTGGACTAGAAAATCCGGCAAAGTTTGGTAAAAGGCTAGATAGGCTTTATAAATTCGGTTTATACATTAGAGGAACAACACACCAAAGTTCCCAACATGTCTTGTTTCTTTTACAAGGTTTACAAGGACAAGCTGAAGCTGTGCATTAAAATTTATGGGCTTATTGCTCCCCCAGAAATTTAGAGGTTAAAGGGGTTGGCTACTTATACAAAACAAGGTAGGTATAAGACCCTAAAAGGGTCACCCATATTATATTCTCGCTGATACAGTTTGCCGGGAGCTGTGGATCACGTGTCTCCTGGACAGCAGGACTCTGGACTTCCTGTGACATTATGTGTCCTGCTGACTTCCAGCGAATGGAGCAGGCCAAGTAGTCATTTCTATCTGTAAGCCCCTCTGCCATAACCACTTCCAGCCACCGATATGAGAGTGGTTATGACAGAGGGGTAGTGCAGATAGCAATGAAGACCCCCCCATCTGAAAGAAGCCAGCAGGACAAAGGACATCACATGAAGTCTTGAGTCTCGCTGTCCAGGGGTCTCTTGACCCGCAGCTCCAAGCACACTTGTAAAAAAATTTGTGACCATATTAAGAGTCTTAAACCCATCCTTATACCTTCATTTAAGTGACCAAATGCCAAATTGTGTCGATTAAGAGATCATCAGAAAGTGTGACCGCCTATATTCATTAAGAGATCATCAGCAAGTGTGACTGCAGTGTAAAAGCAGAAGTTTTGGCAGTCTGCTTGACTGGTGCACTTGAGTGTGCTTTATTTAAATTTCAAGTAGGAAAAAGCAATGATCTTAGAGTAGAAACTGAGAATGTCCATCAATCTAGGAAGCGTTGTAATGTCATTTCCAAACTATTTATCTATAGTTCTACAGTGAGAAAGAGTATTCATAAATGGAAACATTAGAAAAAGTAGACCATTACAAATGTCACTGCAAATTTACTTGAAAGTCATACCCTACATTGCTACAAAGTCAAGAGCTACATCTCTACCAGCAGAAGAAACTTGTGGAAGTGTTTAGCAAGGTGTTGCATTAATAACCTACCACACCAAAAACCAACCAAATAACCAACCAAAATTCTGGGACTCTAAGGTTGACCCTTATGCTGTGGTAGGACCCTGATTTTCAAAATTTTCTTAACGTTAGTTTTACATGATAACAATTCATAAGGTGTCCATAGTTTTAACATATGGCCTTTCCATGTGACCCCATATTGGTTAAATCAAGGCTGTTGAGATCAGTTTCTGTTGTTGTATGCACATCATTTTAAAACCTTCTCACGGCCAGATTTTTTTCCACAAAATCAAAAAATTAAGACACAGGGGCTCATTTACTAAGGGTCGTGTAATGCACGTTTGACGGACTGCTCGCCTTTTTTTCGGGGATTACATGGCTTGGACAACTGTGCTGGCTTCCAGGTGACAGAAATCGGGGGGCGTGCCATCAGACGATCCGACTGATTAGACCTGAGCGCGGGATTTAACTTTCAAATTGTGCCGCAAGACAATGCACTTACATGCACCAGGAAGAAGAAGGTGAACTCCGGCGGACCTGATTGGGGAAGCGATACATGCAGGATATCAGGCGCATCTTAGTGAATCGAGGCACGGTGCATTATACACGGACAATGCACTTTCGGTGAACTCCAGTGGATGGGTAAGTGTGACCAATGTGTCATTTTATTTATTTTATAACTAACATTTGAAGGAGAGAAAATCTTGACAGGTCTCCTAGGAGAGGCCACAAGAGTAGCAATTTTCTGGCCCACACACACTGATTTACAGTGAAAGTCCTGAATGCCCCACCCACACACAGTGATTGGCAGTGAGAGTCCTGATTACTCCACCCACACACAGTGATTGACAGTGAGAGTCCTGATTACTCCGCCCACAAACGGTGATTGGTAGTGAGAGTCCTGATTACTCCGCCCACACACAGTGATTGGTAGTGAGAGTCCTGATTACTTCACTCACACACAGTGATTGGTAGTGAGAGTCCTGATTACTTCACCCACACACAGTGATTGGTAGTGAGAGTCCTGATTACTCCGCCCACACACGGTGATCGACAGTGAAAGTCCTGATTACTCCACCCACACACAGTGAGAGTCCTGATTACTCCGCCCACACACGGTGATCGACATTGAAAGTCCTGATTACTCCACCCACACAGAGTGAGAGTCCTGATTACCCTGTCTACACACAGTGATTGGGAATGAGAGTCCTGATTACTCCGCCCACACTGGGACTCTCACCGTAATCACTAGTCCGGTGTCCTGTCGGCTTACTTCGAAATCTTACTCCACTTCATGTAAACACAAGTGTAATAAAGCTCAGATTCTCTTCTGTATACTTTCCTGCTCTCAGACAGAACAGATCACTAAGCAACTTTGCTTCAAGACATGTAAGCCCCTCTAGCCCCTCCAACTTTTATAGGAGTTTAAACCCAATTTATATGGGAACACAGATCACTCTACAAGTATTCGACTTTACCGTTCTGAATGTGGGAAAAAAAGAATTGCAATCCTTGGGGTTAACCATCCTAGTTATAAGCAATCTGTTCCAGAACATATTAAAACAGCCCAGTAGTATGTACATAGCCTCAAAGAAAAGTACAGCTCTGGGACCGGCTGATTTTTCACTTGTGAAATTAATTTAATCTCTTTCTTGAAAATTACATCTTAAATCACCTTCCACCTTGTAATATTATGTGCTACATTTTAAGTGATATTGAGATAATGAAAACTAAAGTAATTAAATACTTCAAGGAAACAGTGATTTTATTTTCATGCGTCGCCAGTATTAGAGGTTTAATACTGTGCAGTCATTGAATAAAAGGGGTTTTTATAGTAGAAAGTCTGCGCGGTATTACAAGTGTATGGCGGTAAAACAATATACAATAACTATGGTGGTAGTACAATAGACAGAGGCAGGGTATGGTGGTAGTACAATAGACAGAGGCAGGGTATGGTGGTAGTACAATAGACAGAGGCAGCGTATGGTGGTAGTACAATACACAGAGGCAGCGTATGGTGGTAGTACAATACACAGAGGCAGCGTATGGTGGTAGTACAATACACAGAGGCAGCGTATGGTGGTAGTACAATACACAGAGGCAGCGTATGGTGGTAGTACAATACACAGAGGCAGCGTATGGTGGTAGTGCAACAGATACAGGCAGTTTGTTGTGGTAGTACAATAGACAGTGTATGGTAATAAAACAAGAGACAAAGAGTATATTTTGGTAGAACTGTAGACAGAGGAAAGGTACGTTGGTAGTACAGACAGAGGCAGCGTACAGTGGTACTACAACATTGGGAGGCAGTGTACGGCGGTAGTACAATCGAGGCAGGGTATGGTGGTAGTACAACATAAAGAGGCAGGGTATGGCGGTAGTACAACATAAAGAGGCAGGGTATGGCGGTAGTACAATAGAGG
>CM033647.1:23512252-23758989 GCA_019512145.1 Engystomops pustulosus
CGGTGGTAGTACAACATAAAGAGGCAGGGTGTGGCGGTAGTACAATACACAGCTGTGAATAGTGGAATTACAATATATGGTTTTAGTACAATACACAGATATTATATGGTGATATTTTAATGCAAAGACGTTGAAAGGTGGTTTTACCATTCTCAAGACGTGTATCGGGGTATTTCAATACAAAGGCAGCAATCAGTGCAAGAGGTCTTATAGTCACTGGTGGCCTTTTCTATTGTACCTATCCTTTGTTTCCTCTACTTTAATTGGAAACATTAATAAAGATTATGTTTTAGAACATTTACACATTCACAAATTTTCCTTCCCCAACTCCATTCCCTCACCCCCATGTATAATACAGTGGCAGTAAGTGATTTATGATACAGAATATTGCACTTAAATTGCCTGTTCTATAGCACATAGCGTTGGAGGGGTGCAATACAGGCAGTCCCCTACTTAAGGACACCCGACTTACAGACAACCCATAGTTACAGACAGACCCCTCTGACCTCTGGTGAAGCTCTCTGGATGTTACTATAGTCCCAGGCTGCAATCATCAGCTGTAAGGTGTCTGTAATGAAGCTTTATTGTAGTACTTTAGGGCTTACAATAGAGAAGCAATGTATGCTGAAACTATTTTATAATATGCAGGCCATATACATCATCTTATAACACACTAGCATTATACAGTATGGCGGTATTACATTACACAAGCAGACTATGAGATTTGAGTTAATGCTTTGAACTTGTCATACTGTTATGTTTTATAATGTAAAGGCACTGGGTTTATAGCACAAGAAGGTATAAAAGACATGAAAGAAGAACAGATAAGGTACAAGTAAACAGCAGAGCATCACAGGAGCGAGACCTGATAATACAGACATGGCTTTCAATCAATGGACATTTTCTATTTGTCTGACCCAATAAAAGCAATCAGCATCCGGGATTAGTTATAACTCCTCTTTCATTACTATAGACAGCTTGTTATTCTCGGCTAGCGCTACTTTTATCAGGCGGAGAAACGTCTCTGTAGAAAAACAAAACTGCATCTTAATAGCTTTGCTGGAATTTCGTTTTAATGGTTGAATTTCAGCTTACGGGAAGATACAGATATTGGTTATTTTCTTTATGTCCGGCCTTGGATACGTTCAGACAGCGTGTCTCCAATCAACCAGGAAATCATTTACCGTCTCAGGCTTCTATTACAATGTATTAGGAGATCACCAGAGCTGGCCATACGCGTAAATGATTGTCTGACAAGTTCGCTTAAAGACGATCTGTCCGCCCTCTAGACATTTTTTTTTTTTTAGTAAATACTTATATTTCGCATGAAATGACGACTCTGGAGCACCTTTACTTATAACTCTGTGTTTCAACACTCTGCTTTTATTCCTAATAAAATGGGTGTTAGAATTTGGAAGAGTCTGCCTTGACTTCATAAGTGGTAGAAGAATTTGCTCAGTCTGTGGAAAAGTAAAAAAAGGATCAATCAAAATGCTGGGGATAGGACTCCTTGCATCATAGTGATATATGATACAAGGACTCCCTGCTTCCCTGCTATAATCAGGATAACAGTCACTGCATTGCTGTTTTGTAGGGAAGCAGGGACTCCTTACATCATATGTCACTATAACGCACACTGTGGTCAACTGTGTAATCTAGTCCTTTTTTGGTGACCGGCCATGGCCGTGTGCTCAGACATTGCCCTTTCAGGCTTTGTAGGGTCATATCTCTTTAACTAGCAGTATATTAATGCAGTTGTCAGTTTATAAATACCCTGGAGGAATAATAGAGGAAAAACACAATTCAGGGTTGCTCTGGAATTTTTAATTTTAATAAAAATGAGAGGTAACAGATTCCCTTTAATGGAAATCTACCATCTGGAAAGTACTTTTTGTATTAGTAGTTCCAGAGGTATATCTCCAATGTGTGGCTTGTCCCGGGAGACACCTTTTATCATTTATTAGAATGCCATCAGGTTATAAAGTTTATGATTTAGATATGCAAATTAAATGCAGAGGCTACTCGGGGTGTGGAGTAGCCTCTGTGAGCTCTGGGGCTAAGGCTACTCCACAGCCCGAGGGGCCTATGCACTGCAGCACCCCCTGTGTGAACATGTCAGCAGGGGCGCACGGAGCCACCATGAAGCTGTCAGGGGACCAAGAGCTTCTGTGTATGCGCAGAACTTCCCTCTTATCTACAGCCACTGCGCTGCGTTCAGAGGCCCCTGAAGCTCACAGAGGCTACTCCATGCCCCAAATAGCCTCTACAGGTAACTTGGGCATCTTGATTATAAAGTTTACAACCTGATAGGCAGCACTCTAATAAAAGATTAGAGAGTAAAAGATAAGTCACACATCAGAAATCTACATCTGGAACTATGAAAAAATAAAGTTTACAGATGGATGATTTCCTTTAAAGTATACTGTATATTAATAGGCGATTACGGCGGTGGGACACCCATCCTCTCCCATGGAGCCAAAAGTAGACTGCTCCTTCTGTAGACTAGCGCCCATCCTAGCACACTGCGGGCACCAATGAAGTGAATGAGTGGAGTCATGGCAGACACTTCACTATGGATCCGGTTCTAAAAATGCTGATCGGTATGGGTGCCGGGTGTCACATCCCACCAATAGCTACAACCTAAAAAAAAATCCTAGTCTTTATATTTGAGCGTTATAGAAAAGGGGATTGGCAGACAGTCTGATGAGGTCAGGCGGCAAATTGAGACAAAACAGAGTGAACAGAGACCAATTTACAATGAAAAAACCCCTAGTCTATTTCTAGCTCCAGTGAAATAGCATGGTATGAATTGATGCAAAGTAAAAAGAGCCGACATACAGCAGTAGGATCATAGCAAAGTGCTTAGGGTTCAACGTGATTCAGCTCCCGGGGGGGAGATCTGCAATCCCATAATATACATTGTAGTGTCATTTTACACCAGGCAAAAGTGGTGACATCTGAAATCAGATTTAACATGAATCCCCTGGAGGTGCCATTATTTTCAGTAGGTGTTCCACTGACATCTCTGCGGCTGACGTTCACTCCTGGCTGATATTATGGGAACACAGACGGAGGAACAAGTCACAAACACAATTCATCTGAACTGTGCAATTGTCACATGCAATTTCCTGGGATTGGGGAGAATCCGGTGGATGCGTCTAGAAGTTTACCAGTCATTTACCTCCGCTGTCTGACAGACTGTCAGGATGATTTGGTTGTTGTCTGCCAAGTAAAATCTAATAACACCATCAGAGGGGGTAATACAGATACAACCCATCAGAACGAGGAGAGGATACATTCATATTAACCAAGGACAAAGAGTGGACGATGGACAAATGCTAGGGACCATATACCCCTCCGAAAAATAAAAAGAACAAACCCCAACGTGGTATTTACTGTATTTAATGATACATACTGGTAATTGCTTAGGAGCTGGGTTGCAGTATTACATAGAATATATACAAACTATGGGTCATTAGTTGTTACACTTAATTAATAATATAAAAACTAAAAGCTTAACTGTAAGATTTTTTTGGGAAGGTTTTTGTCTTAAATTTCCCTGTCACCATACTGTAATCTTCTAGTTTTGACACTGGTCACGCAAACTCCTAATAGGCTGACACTTCCTGTTCTGTAGAGATCACTTCTCTATAATCATCTCACATCCATCATGATACAGAAGGTGCTCCTTTTCCACATCCCTGCATAATTGCCTCTGTACAAGTTACAAAGCATGCCCACAACACTCTCCCATAGATGTCCCTGGAGAAAGTGTCTTAATGTACAACTTTAAAGTATAGAAACTTTTGCCTAACTCTGCACTAAGCAAAAATAAGCAATAAATATTAGCTATCTGCAGCTGTTGCTATGGGAAACCATTTGTTGAAAGAGGATATAGGGCCTGTAGTGATGTCACAAACATGTGACTCATCACATGCTTCAGGATAGCCAATTACAAACAAGCTGTCCTGCATCATTTGAAATTACTTCGTTTGATGCAAAGGACCTTCAGTGATGTCACAACCATGTGACTCATCACATGCTTCAGATCAGCCAGAACAGCTTTGGTGGATTGACCTTATGGCACACCCACATCAGGAATAGCTGAATCTGAATCTAATGTCATATATACCAGATATATCTCAGGCTAGGAAGAAGCTAGCAGAATGATACTGGTATCATTGGAATTGTTATCAAAAGCTCTCTCCAGCTATGCTAACACTTTTTTTTATAGCAACTTTACAGTTATGCTTTAAAGAAAATCTACCATCGAAATCCATCATGATAAACCAGGGACACTTACTTATAGATCCCTCCATTGTGACTGTGGTAATCTTCTTATATTGTTATCCATGGCCTCCTTCCTTTAAAATGTCAAACTTTAAAATTATGGTAATGAGCCTGAAGGGCTTTGTGGTCATTGCCAGGCCAATGAACCTCCTATTTATTGGCCTAAGGTATAAATCAGTCATTACCAAACTGAAGGTTCATGAAGCATATCCCCAAATCCTGTTAAGACTATATACACACCTCCTTTATTTGATATGCTCTGCATATACACCAGGTAGGCTCCCAGCGGATATACACAGCGTGTATACATAGACATATACTGAAAGATGGAGACATTGCATATTGTTGGAAAAGACGTATCAAGCTGCATCTTTCCATCCCTGTCCCTCATTATGCGTCTGCAGATATATGCACAGCAGAGGCCATAATAGGGGGGCGGAAGCAACTTTAATGCACCCACTCCAGCCTCTGCTGAGTGTATGCTCTGGGAGAAGCCCAGTGATGTCACTCTCCATATAAGGACAGTTACATAACTGGGGAACGAGCTTAAAGTAAGAGACATCCTAGCCCTCCTTTGTAAGGACACGTCAGGAATCATCCTTACAGCAGAGAGCAATAATGATGTCTGAACACAACCTAGAGGCAACTCAAGCACTAACATACAGTTTCTTGTAGTGGTCTCTACGGTTCGTAAAATCTTCTGTACTCCGGTCAGATCTGTTCCCATTTTTATAGTTTGATTTGAAAGGTTTTTTGGCAAAAAGTGTACTTAAAAAAAAAAAAAAATTTGTAATTACATCCAAGTAATACATTAAATACAACGTATCCTTGGTTACTCCTGACAATTAAAAGATTTTATTGGTTTATTAAAAGGAAACTTTCCTCCTAATAGAGATGTGTGTTATGTGAGGGTATCGGCGTGCTTGCCACTGGGGAGAAGATAATGCATGACATTTAAAGGATGTGCTTCTCATAATGAATGCGGATAATTTTATCTCAGCCCTCTGTACTCTGTGTGCTTAGTAATTTTATTTATTAAGAAGGTCCGGGTCTTTTATTATACCACTGAGGAATGATTAGTGAGAAGATCCAGCCGCACACAGGCAGCTTCCTGACATTCCTCGCTGACCTCCCGACTGACACAGTTATTACAGCACTTACTAGGAGTAGCAGATATATGAAATAAAGGCAATTTCCTACATCAGTTTGTAAAAATGGGCGAGGGTTAATATTTCCTATGGGTTTTTTATTGCCTGACAATGAAAGGGAAAGCTGATAATATCCTACTCTGTCATGCCCCTGTCTACTGACCAAATGTATGGATACTATACACATAGAGGGGTATTACAATAGACAAGATTCTTAAATATACACAGGATAACAAAATAACACATTCACCAACTCAAGGTTATTAACAGAAATACAGCATGTCACAAATAAAATTCCAACCTGTCTCTATCAGTCCTTTTGTACACAATTTTGGCTGCCCCTGGATACGACCGTTAATCTCATGACTATGGTTGGGCATTGCAGATTCTTCTCATGAATAGCTTCTCTTGTCTGCACACTGCAGTGCTTTCTGCCTCCTGCCCCTCCCCTCTGCATTACAAGACCAGCTCAGACACAGGCACTTCCTGTTGGCAAGTCGCAGTGTGCAGTGATTTACTCTACTAGCTATAGATAAGGTCTTTACAGCAGAGCTGACTGTGTTTTATTGATTAGGTGAGTTAGCAGAGCTGAGAGTGTCCTTGTGTTTTATATCAATCTCATGGATCTCATCATCTCTCATCTTTGATCTGTCTCATCTCTCTTTTTCTATGTGTCAAATACTACTAGGATGCTCAGAAGCTAAATAAAAGTATGGATAAACCCTAAACTATGATAATGTAAGCACGTTGTCAGCACATACCATCTCATAGCACAGAGGAATCATGAAATGTCTGCTTAGAGAGTCCCCGCCCACACTCTGGAATCTTACACTGACCATCACTGAGTGATAAGAGCTAAAACAGCAATAAAACTGAGTAAAATTGTAAATGCACATCACTAAAATTAAACTCAAATTTGACAACTTTCTTTCACGGGTGAAACCTTTAAAGGAGATCTACCATGAAAATCCATCATGACACTTACTCATACAATGAGGCACTGTGACGGTTATCTTCTTATACTTTTTTTATCCATGGGACTTTACAAGGGCTCCTCTGTGCTGTAGCTTCACAGGCTATTACACTGTGCAGAAGTAGTTCCCCCTCCCCCACTGTGTGATGAAACTTCTTCTGCTGTGGTGAGATTACATCAGACACAGGGAGAGTGAAACAGCCTGTGATACTACAACACAGAGGGGCTCTGGTAACACCTCCTGGCACATAATATTAAAAGTTAATTTTAGAAGGAAGGAGGCCATGAATAACAAATATAAGAAGATTACCACAGTCATAGTGCCTGGATCTATGAGTTAAAGGAGTCTTCCCATGAAGGAAAGTTAGGTCCTATCCATGCGATCTGCGGGGGTCTTAGCACTGAGACCCCAACTGATCAGCAAATTAGGCCCTATCCTGTGGGTAGGGCCTAACTTTCCTTCGGGGGAAAACCCTTTAAAGTCCCTGGTATATCCTGATGGATTTTGATGGTGGATTTCCCTTAATCGGAAATGGTCACCAGATTTTATCCCATTGTACTACTAGTGCCCTCAGGTAGTGTATGAAATGCTCTTTGTATAATTTCCTCATTTTTGGGAACTTTCACCTATTTATCTTTAAATAAATCTCCTCCAAAATCATGTGAGCAGAGAAGAGTCATATTTTAATCAATATGATTAAACTTCTTTTAGTGGCACTTACCAATTTTTATCCAGCCGGTCTTATAAGCTTCTACAGTGAACTTTACACCAAAAGGAGAGATAGTTTTTGCCTGAAAGAAGTCAAGATTAGAGGTTGCAGGGAATTTCGGCTACCCCTATCTTGTTTTCTATAATACCTATGATCATGATTTAGTGATAATCTTTCAGATCACAAGCAGTAATCGGGGTATATAGGTAAACGGGGGAGATTTCACATAAAAGAGGGAATTCTAGAAAGGACATTTCATACCCTTCCTGAGGTGCTAGTAGTTTATTGGGGTAAAATCTTGCTCCCTATAGAAAAATACTTAAAGTAAAATCCAACTGTCACAGAGACCAAAACAATTTTGACCGGGGTTACAATAATAAAGTATACGGTTCCGACTTACATACAAACTCAACTTAAGAACAAACCTACAGAACCCATCTTGTATGTAACCCGGGGACTACCTGTACATACATAAAGTATCCAAATAACTATATACATTACCTGTATCAGTTTCTCAAAAAATGATCCCAATCCCCCCTTTGTTAGGGTATAATTGCAACCTATCCTGTGGTAGTTTTAGGGTCTCTGCACATGTTACATAAACTAATGCCAACCAGGCTATGCTATTGGCTGACATCTATTAAAAGGTAAGTCAGTTTTTAGCCTCTATTAGAGAATTATCAAAGCTGAATAGATAAAAGTGACATATATCTGAGAACAGAGACCTCTATAATTAGGCAACCTGAGTATTTTTTGCAGCAGTTACATTATGCAACCTATGGGATAATCACAGCTGGCACAGCAATATCTACAGCTTAACAAGAACTTGAGTCTGCGTGGCATCACTCTTTCATCAGATTCTGTACTCCGGATGGCCAGTTCTGTCTCTCACTGTATCTACTATCTATATAGTGTTTCCTAAAATTTTCTTAAAAGGGGTCAGTCAGTCAGTTTTGACCATAATAAACTGCATACAGTACTAGCTATAGGCCCAGGAGATCTATGTAACCATACATTTGTAGTAAGTAGCAGTAGGTATGTGTAAAGTGAATTTTTAATCCAGGTTTGCAGCTCTGCAAGTGCTCTGGGCAGGGCTTTCAGCCTGAAGAGCTTTCTGCTCTTTGCAATGTACTTTTCCACAGCCCCTTCCTTCTGCTCTGAGTGGCTGCTGGAACTATCCAACCAGAATTCTTATACACCTCTTACTCCTAGCCGAAGGGAGGGGCTGTGGAGCAGCACAGCGAAGAGAGTAAAAAGCTCTTCAGGCAGATAGACCCGCCCAGAGCCCTTGCAAGAGCTGCAGAGCTGGATTATAACATCACTTTTGAAAGTCCTGTCACTACTAACAACACACAGGAAGGTTACATGGATCCCCATGGTCAATAGCTAATTAAAACTACAAATCATTCCACAAAAAACAAGGTACCACTGCTCCATCAACATAAAATAGCTGTGTCTCGTGGAATGCAGTGATGACAAAAAATATAAATATATATATTTGGCAATGGGGATGGTGATTTTATTTTCGTTCTTCCCAGTCAATAAAAGTTACGCAAACAGAAACTCTAAAAAAAAAACAACAAAAAAAAGCAAAAAGAAACACTCATACAGTTAAATGGATGTAAAAATTGTAACGTTACGGCTCCTCCAATGCACTAGAAAGATTGCTTGGTTATCAAGACCCAAAAGAAGGCGAGTTATTACTGTAGCTACAATATTGCTGTAAGCAGCCACTGAATGACGATTATCCTCTTGGCGATCCTGCAGAACATCAGTATCAGAGTAATGGTAAAGTAAAGAGATTTAATTATTCCTTTGCCCTCACATGTCTCTGTAGATATCAGGGTCTCCAAAAGATTGTAGCTAGACATGGTTCACTGGCCAATACCAAGATACACTACTTCAATCATTATGCAAATCTTCCAAAACCCATTATGCAAATCACATAACATAATGTCACTACCACTGTTCCATTCATTCCTAATTACAATTTTTAGAAGATGATTAATTCCCAAGATATCCTGGACCAAGAGTTGTTCTCACAATGCATAGATGCAAAGGTAACACACAATGGTGGAGACCAAATATAAAACATAAAACACATCTTTATGTTTATTTATTCAATCACCATTTAAAAAAAAATTTTTTGCCATTATACTCTATGGAAGCTGCCTCCGATCTGCAGACCACCACTTTCCTGCGCACAGAGATCTGCTCAAAGAGGTTTCCGTGTATATACACTGTGCTGTGTGTGTAGGACCAGATGTCAGTCATTAGAAATGATGGAGAGCCTGAGTCTTTATCTTTGCATACACTTTCCTACATACACATTTCTACTATATTCAAACTTTCAAACACAAACAGCCCTGCTACATACCATTCCTGGTATGTAATTGGAGGACCTGAAGCATGTGATCAGTCACATGCTTATGACATCATGGCAAGGCCTGGAGCTTTTTACACGCTGCCAGGACTGATAATTTCCTGCTACTGATCATGAGCGTTCATGTGCTAGTAACCCCTTCCAGCAACCTTCACCCACCCTCCTCTCCTCCATCTAGCTACGGATTCCCATGGCAACCAACCAAACAAAGACAGAGAGATGGAGAAGGTAACTGCTAACTTCTAGCCTGCTAGCTCACAAACGGCTGCAGATGTAATGAGTGTAAATTAGAGAATTGCTTATTTTGTGCAGAGCTAGGTAAAAGTTTGACATTTTTACAATAAACAGACCGATACAAAAATGTTGTTTTCATGTATCTAGGTACTGGAGAGATTTCCTGGTCTGAACCATGTATCACTGGACTATCCTGATATTATGAATTTAGTCCACAGATTTAAGGCTCTGTCTGGGAAATACCTCCAGTATACGCAGAATTTCTCGGACCACACTCATGGGCAAGCATCCTATGGCTTCTTGAGTACAAATGTTGTGGGGACATATATCCGGCCACACAATTTGCAGCCAGATATATGTCTCCACAGTAGGGTCATAGGGTCAACATCTGCAAACAGTTTCTCCGTGTTTGCGTGTGTTTTCTCCAGGTCCTACAGTTTCCTCCCACACTCCAAAACATACTGGTAGGTTAATAGATCGTCAGCCTCATTGGGGACAGGGAGTGATTTGGAAAGCTCTGTGCAGCGCTACGTAATCTGTGTGCGCTATATAAATAAAGCAATTATTATTATTAATTATTCTGGGGTCTCCAGCATTATTATCTGTTATGATGTATTCACCATTATTGTATGCTCATAATGCAGCATTAGGTAGCGGGGGTTATTTGTGCATCTAAGGTGCTGGTTACTAGTTTGGTTCATAGATTAGGAATAGAACAGACAATTCAAAAGGACATTTCATAATTTTCCCAAATTCTTATGAAAAAATATTCAGCACATCCTGCACTGATAAACTGTACCAATGTGTTATAAATGTTCTGAGTCAGTCCATTTTATCAAGACTCCGACACCACCAAAACAAGTGTGTGAATGTAGCCTAAGGTAGAATATATTCAAAAAATTATTTTAAAATTAAAAAACCCCAAACACTGATAACATAAAATGAAAACGACAAGGAAAATATCAAAGATTGTGGAGATAAGGAATCAGGGTCAAATGAACGTTTCTAAAAATTAATCATAAAGATTTAATGCACATGAATTAATGGCTCCTTTAAGTGACAGGATGTAAAATAAAAAGGGGCACATAGAACAAAACTTCCATTGTCGATGCCAACAAGTTAGAAAAGATCTTTCATTTAGTTTAAAATTAGGTTACAGCCCCCGAGTTACTGCATTAAGAAGAGAACGTAGGATGAATTTAAAGAGATTGGCAGGTGATACTTATCTTTCATAAAGAAAGTCAGAGGAACGTGCTGTTCTTTCCCGAAGAATAAGACGAATGCGACTTTTGTAGCGGGAGGTTACAGTGTGTCGCTAAGCTGGGAAGTCATTAGGTTGCGGTAATATGTGACTGTAGGTAGGTAAAGAGAAATCCCCACACTGATACCATGGGCAATGTATGTGCAATGTGATGTGATGTTAGTTTTATAAAACAAACATGTACATTTTTGTCATTTTTTTTTTAACTGAATACTGTATAGTACAACCTGCAAAATGTAAAACAAAAGGGATAATGGCTTTTAATTTTATTTTCTTTTAATGCGGTTTTCGGCTCAGAGAACCAAATTAAAACTTATATAGTTTTTCATGTAAATCTACCAAAAACTATGTGACCCATTGATCTTTAGCTGGGACATTTGTACAAGTTTTTTTTTTTTTTTTGCTTTTTCTGGGTTTTGATTCTTTATTTATTTACATTTTATATATCTTCCCTTCCTCAGTTGAACTTGATGACCTTAATTATTGTTTTAGCCATATTATGTATCCATGTAATTTTCCCTTCTCTATTTTCATTTATTCCTATTTTTGCTCAGAAAGCCACATTGAAAATGTACCCAAATTTATCTTTAGCCAGGGCATTTGTGCAAGTTTTTTTTTTTCTGGGTTTTGTATTTCTTTCTTTTATCTTAGAGGGTGATATATATATATATCATATTTTATTTTTGCGCCTTTTCTATTTCTAAAAGTCACATATGCTTCTTCAACCCACTTCTATGCCTGTTGGGGGCTGGAGTTTATTTGTGCCCAAATTGTGCCATTTTACTGTGATCTGCACCAAAATTGTGACTTTTTTTTATGTCTACATCTGGATTTTACAGATACATCAGGCTCAACCCTGAAAAATTCTTGCGCAGCTAACTTAGCTAGGCGAGTGGAAAAGTTGAAAATTTTGCTGCAAATAAAGCTAAAAAAAAGTTACAAATATAAGAGATAAGAAAGAAAATCCTAAGATAAATGACCCATTATGTGTTCTTATCATTCAAACAGCTGCAAACTTGGGCAGGAATAGGACCTGCTCCAAAATTCACAAGACCGTGGAAACCACAGCCATGTGCGTGGTCCCATAGAAATCCATGGGCGCATCAAAAAAAAAATTGTGTGCATGAGGCTTTACACGGCTCTTTAAGTGACTCAATATCAACACAGATCTTGGGCCGTGGATTTTTTGTTGTTGCAAGACAAGTGGTTCTTTTTATTCCATTTCAAAGTACAGAAAGTTCCCAACTTAAGGACACCCAACTTCGGCTAAATTCACACGACTGTGCGGGGAACTTATGTAAGGCCACAAGCTCTCGGCCATACATACATCACCCCCATAGAGGGCAATAGGCACACACAGCAATATGGTACTGCACACGTGTGGCACTATACTGCTCCGTACACGGGGAAAACATAGAACATGTCCTATCTATCCCTGTACAACTCTATGGAGAGCGGAGGGGTCACCGTCCAGGTGAATGTAGCTTAATAGACATCTCCTAGCGACAGATGGACCTCAAAATGCCGGTAATTTACTGTACCTTAGCCCAAGGCTGTCATACAGAACTGTACGAGTTGTGAAAGGTCTCTGCTATGAAGCATTATTGTTCATACTTCTTTCTATGACAAACCAACCTACAGTGCATTGCGCAAACTGCTTTTTTTACTCAAATCTGCAACTACCAGATATTTTTGGACTATAAAATGCAGTTGTCCTGGAGAAGGGGCGAATCTCAGAGAGAGCAGAGCCTCTGCAATGCTCCCTCCCTCTCCCTGCCCTTCCCAACTATTACAAGCAGAATGAAGGGGGTTGAGGACCTTAGTGATCAGTGACTGATCACATACTTCATCATTGAAAGGTCCTAAAAACCTTTTCATGCTGTTGGCCGGGATGGGAGGAAAAGTTTTCTCTATAATGCAACTCAGAATGGGTATGTATAAGAGCTGTGTGTGAGTGGATGGATTTAGCAGAGCTTTGTGTGAGTGAATATATGGATCTAGGACAGCTGTGTGTGTTGGTGAATGGATGTAGCAAAGCTGTGTGGGTCAGAAAATGGAAGTATCAGAGCTATGTGAGAGAGTGGATGGATGTGTGTACCATTGATGG
Source organism: Engystomops pustulosus (assembly GCA_019512145.1). Taxonomy (NCBI): domain Eukaryota; kingdom Metazoa; phylum Chordata; class Amphibia; order Anura; family Leptodactylidae; genus Engystomops; species Engystomops pustulosus. Next base: position 23,525,359 of record CM033647.1, read on the forward strand.
TTATGAGTAAATGGATGGGTGTAGCAGAGCAGTGTGTGTGTGAGTGGATGGATTTAGCAAGGTGTGTGTGTGAGTGAATAGGTGGATAGGACAGCTGTGTGTGTAGGTGAATAAATGAATAGGACAGTTGTGTGTGTAGGTGAATAGATGGATAGGACAGCGTGCGTGTAGGTGAATGGATGTAGCAGAGCTGTGTGGGTGAGATTATGGATGTAGCAGACTATGTATTACAGTCGATGGATGTGTGTACCATTGATGTTTATGAGTAAATGGATGGGTGTATGAGAGCGGTGTGTGTGTGAGTGGATGGATTTAGCAGAGCTGTGTGCGAGTGAATAGATGGATCTAGGATAGCTGTGTGTGTGGGTGAATGAATGTAGCAGAGCTGTGTGAGTGAGAAAATGGAAGTAGCAGAGCTATGTGAGAGAGTGGATGGATGTGTGTACCATTGATGTTTATGAGTAAATGGATGGGTGTAGCAGAGTGGTGTGTGTGTAACAGATTGGATGGATGTAACAGAAATCTGTGTGTGTGTGAATGCATGAATGTAGCATAAATGAAATGTAGAATAGCTGAATGTGTGAGTAAATGGATGTGACAGAGCTGTGTTTGTGTGTGTGCATGTCCACCAGGGAATATTTAATTGAACTGCTGTACATGTCTGTGTGTGACCACCAGGGAATGTTTAATTGTTGTCAATATATCTCCTCTTTTTGATGAGAAAACCTGAGGTGCGTCATCATACTTTATTTTGCTCCACTTAATCTAAAATGGTAAGAAACTAATTTTGTCCACAAATCCTATCGTGTCCTTTAAGTTTCAAAGGTATCAGACGTCAAAAATGTCTGCAAGTTGCCAGATTCTGCAGTCTTTTCCATTCTCATCTTATACTATATCCCCAATAGATATATAGAAATCTTTACGAATACATCTCACAGTAGCAGTAAATTAGTTTGTGTAGAGTTTGTCTGTCCCGGAGATCAATAAGATCCCTGCTAAAATCACATTCATGCCATTTTATTTATGCACAATTACCTTTGTCAGTGACCGGACAGGATTATGAGACAACTATTATAAATGAATATTCTATTCTTTCCACCATCTGACCACCATTTTCTGTATAACACGAGGCCTGACTCATCGCAGCTACAAACCCTCATTTTCCAGTGAAGTACAAAGCGCTTGCATAAAGGGATTTCCAGCTGTTTTGAAGTAAATTTGATCTGACGCTGCAATCAGCGCTCTTTCACTGCGCTGGTGGAGGATTTACATAATGGATGCTGCCGTTATTATTACTCCGAATCCGATATCAAGCGAAATCTAATAATTCATATCATAGTTTACACACAAACAAATATCCTGCACTGTCACTAGTCCTGGTGAAATGATAAGTAAACTCTCAGACGATGACATTAGGCTATGGGATTAAAGGGAGGCTCCGACTTTGATTAACTTAGGTTACAGTATATAGTACAGATTGCTTGTCACCATCACAAATGACTCCCAGGAGATAAGTAGTAAGTGGCAGCAGCTATATTAACCTATTAACCTCTCCCCATTGATAAATATATATATTGTAAAATCACTTTTCCTATGCATGCCCCCATCTTCTCTATGTTATATTTTATCTTGTGAACGCCTCCTGGACACAACCCTATGCTGAAACGGGCTGTAAATAGGGTAATGTTCGTGGTCCGTTTCGTCTGCGTGCAGATGGGAGGGGTGAACGGTAATCAGCAGAGATGAATGTTTCCATTCCGGTCTGCGTTCAGCCCCCGCAACCTGGACATATTACCGGATGGGCAATCTGGCAAACTTGACGCCCCTAGCTACGGCTATGATTGGTCAAAGGGACAGCCTTGGCCAATTACTGAAAAGAAACAATGGGTTCGCTAATATCTATATCTCTGCTCATCTCCACATGAGTCAGGTCACAGTGCGGTGAAACACGGCGGGTTTGCCGCACCATGACTGTACATAATAGAAGTCCATGGCGGCCGTGAGCTAGCCGCAATTTCTACAGCTAGTTCACGGCCATCATATACGCTCATGTGCATGAGGCCTGAGCCCCAGCTCTCTGCTGACCTCTTACACAACTCTCGATCCAGCTATCCATCCATGTTCTTCTCACTCCCTCTAATTGTTCTCTATGCTACCATCTCACTTACATCTTACTAATATCTGTATGTCCCTTACTTTCCTAAGTTGCCCCTCACTTAAAAATGTTGCCCCCTACTTTAGTAATGAAAAATGAGCAATTGCCCGGAGCTGAAGGGATAAGCTCCAAACTCCACCTGTTTTACCTTTTTCTTCAATAAGCTAATTCATCCTCCAATCCTACTTTTATGTATGTATGTATGTTTAAAGCAGCAAACGGCACAAGGCCATTTTGGCTAGAAAATTTATTGTCACTACAGGTGTGATGGGGCACAATTAGCAGAGGAAGCAGTTATAAAGCAGTGGCAGTGGCTTCCCGCAGCGGCAGTGGCTTCCCGCAGCGGCAGTGGCTTCCCGCAGAGGAAGACACCAGAAAGTGGTTTTCTATGTTTATAGGGTAAGAAATAATAAAATGAACACCTACTTAACCAAATCCTGCTCCAGGCCCTGTGCGTCACCGGAGCTTCCAGAGGGTCATGGACCTCGCTTCATCCAATGATTGGCCTCCTCAGTCCAGGGGTCAATGCAGGTAGTGAAGTGCCCAGGAAAATAAAAGGGATATTCTGTGTCCAAGGAGGCAACTCATTGGATGAAGTGGGTCCCATGACCCTTTTGGACACAGTCGGACACAGGGCCCAAAGAAGATCTACCGCAGTGTTTTGGGAACCAGGAATCATAGTGTTTTTTTTCTTACACCGGTCCCCTTTAAATTTAGGCAGCTCCTATGTGTATACCATATATACTTGAGTATAAGCCTAGTTTTTCAGCACAAAAAAATGTGCTGAAAACCCAAACTCGGCTTATACTTGAGTAAAAAAAATCTAGGTTTTACCAGGTTTTTGTGGTAAAATTAGGGGCCTCGGCTTATACTTGGGCCGGCTTATACTCAGGTATATACAGTATTTAAAGGGGGTTGCGGAAGTGGAGAAAATGTGCCTAATTCATTATGCAATGTCGGCCTTTTAATTAACTGGTGGCCTCTTCACCCGGGTCCATGTGAGATTGATACCGAGCATTATTAATCACCACCTATCCGCCTGTAGTTAAACTATATTATTGATATTATTAGTAATTATGTGTTAATAGAAAACAATATTATGAAGGTTTGCGCTAGGACACACATACATGACCTTTAGTATTTGTCACATTCAGATGTAACACGGAGAATGTAAAGAGAACTAAGTAGATGAGTTGAGAATCTGTCACTGCTCACATCTGTGACCTAATGTCCGCGATATGTTTATGGATATGTGGATTAGCCCATTCTCCGGCTATGAATAAGATTACTGTACGGACTGTTTCTCCCCATTCCCTACACTAAACCATCTTCCTAAAGGATGCAGTTTCCAGCTGTGCCCTTGTGAATTGAGCTTTAATCTGTGATGAAAGAGAAGCTTTTGAAGAATGAGATCTTTGCACAATCTGCTCAGCCCATCCTGCTCTATAACATGCTGCCTGCAGTTAGGACACAATGTACAATCTGCTCAGCTCCTCCTGCTCTATAAGATGATACCTTCAGATTCAGTATACACCCTGTAGAAATTTGAGTGGTGACCCTGGTGATCAAAGCTAGATGAATGATCGATACATATGTCTGTATAGAAAAGCTGCAAATTGGTTATTCCATAAGTGGTCAAAGTTAGGGCAAGTCTGAATTTAAGTATTTGATGTTTTATATTTGGGGAAAAAGGTATTAGTTTAGTGACCCATAGAGAATGGTATCATGGATGTGGTCACACTAGGCAGCAGCCAGGACATGGTGGGTCATTGGAGCAGCAGCAGTAAAATAATGAAGATCCTTTTATAATATAAATGAATGCAGGATATGCTGATCTGCCGCTTTGACCAGCTATTTATGCTGCCACTCAGTGTGAACAACAGACGCAAGTGGGAACACTTTGGAATGTAAATTATGTCCAAATACACATTTGAAGGGAAAATACAATATATTTCTTTCACTTTTAAGGACTTTGTTGTTGTTTTAAAAATCCCCTTGTGTATTTATTTGATGTCCAACAAATTCTCTTCTACGGAGGAGTCACATTATAGTGACAAATAATTGGCTAAGTAACTATCTTAATATTTGATGTATCTGAACTTACCCATAAACTGCTATCATGGAAACAATCATTTACCCCTTACAGACTGTATTACATGTTTTTTGGTCTCCAGTTAATTTTTGGTCTTTTAGTTTGATCTATATGTATTAGGGCATACTAAAAAGAGTGATCAGAGCAGTGTGATATAACGAGCCGTGCACCTGTGGGACATCACATGACCAGGGATATAACGAGCCGTGCACCTGTGGGACATCACATGACCAGGGATATAACAAACCGTGCACCTGTGTAATATTATATTACCAGGGATATAATGAGCCATATACCTGTGTGACATTACCTGACCAGCGATATAAGGAGACGTGCACCTGTGCAGGGAAGTGACTACAGTGGTAGCAGCCACGGGGCAGGAATTGTCAGGGGGCCCCATGATCCAACCTGACACTAAAGAATGGAGAATGTGTACCATTATATGTGTTATGCTGCACACTATACAGCACAATATGTATATAACATGTATGTGATGTATATATGCTGTATATGTGTGTTTATCTGTGATGTGTATATGCTATATGGTTTATATAAACTGTATGTGCGTATATATATATGCTGTAAATGCCACTGTATGTGTGTGTATATTTGATGTGTATATCCACAGGAAGTGAGCACTGAAGCTTCCTATAGAAAGTATATTGGAAAATTGTACAAGTTTTCATTACAATAACAATATCACTTACTTGCGGAGAGTGGACAAGCCCTTTCCCTGCCAAGAATGTATCTGATAAGTCTTCACAAGTTGACACCTTAGTGACCAAGGATGTATCTAGTACTAAGAGCCATGGCTTTGGATTGGTGGCATCTAGAACCACAAATCTGCTGCCACATTAAAAAAGTTGTGTATCTAGTGTGTCTGCCAGTGAAACAAAACTTTTTGCTGTTAAAATTACATTGTTTTTTATTGCGCCAGAATTGTGAATCTAGGTGCCATTGATCCACAGTTATAGCCCTCTAAAGTGTTTTCCCTTCCAGCCTCCTGCTGGCAGGATGCAGGAAGAAGAAAAAGGAGGAGGGTGCACAGGGGTGCTTAACAGAGTTCACAGATAAAGTAAATATTGACTTTATATGTAGCTAAATATTGGAACGTTAACTTATATTCATATTAACCCTCTCATACATTATGCAGTTGTAACTCAAATTCTTATGAACTGCAGGAGGTTTTTTAATTTGGGTTACAGTTTTGTAAGAGAGTGTAACATAACATATTTGTGTAATCGTGAGTGCAATTTTGTGCAACATTAGTTTGGGACACTATGCAGTTTCCTCTGCTGCATACATTAGTGAATATACACATGAGGTATGTATGAGCTCCTCACACCTTACTGTATTTAGAAAAGTACATTTTCTTTATACATGTAGTCTAGATTTGAGTTTTCATGTCATTTTTGCATTTTTTTTTAACAGGTAGGCTGTGCTTTCTAAAAAAAATTTTTTTGAATTTTTTTGAATTTTGGGAGTTTGAATTCTTGCTCATAGTGAGTATTGTGATATATACATATCTACTCATTTTTGCATCCCCATTTGGGCATAAATTTCTAATTTGATGTGGGTTTTATGTGCAAATGTATGTTTTATTCATTTTTTTTTAATTTGTATTTAACAAATATGGTACTAGCTGTCAGCTGTTGATCAAGATAATTTAATTTCCAGGTTAAATTATTTTATGTGATTATAGGACAATTAGATATCTATGAACTCTACACATTTAACTATTACAATTAGGAGATTTGAAACCAATTTGGTTCTGTTGCGGCACATTTTTATAAAAATTGTTACATTTTTAATCAAAGTTGCATGAAGGTGCCTATGTCTATGAACTCCTTAATGCTATTTTAGAAATAAAAAAGACAATTGTGTTCAGAAAATATATGGTTTTATAGGGTTTAAGGTAATTTTTTATACTGTAATCTTTTTATTTGTACAGTACATGTCAAAATTGGAAAAATTGCTCTGGCTAATAACGCAACAAAATTTCCAGAAATGCCTGACAGGGTAAAGGTTAAACTGAACACCACTATCAAGTTCATATCTATCTATGTATCCATCTATAAATTAATCTACTGACCTGGCCCTTTTTTCCTTGCAATATTATTCCTAATTTCAATTAAGAGAAACATACTCAAATGTTGAGTTTATGGCTTTATTGCAGGATATTAGAGGATATTATTATTCCAATATAATCTCCCAGGTGTTGCTTTATGACTGAACAAGTGGGTGACCTGGTAAAAATAAATGAACACCATCAGCCCTCCAGATGATAATTTGAGGGTACATGAAAGCTAATAGTAGCACTTTATAATAAAAGCAGATTTCCAGATTTAGTTCTGTAAAAAATGTATAATTATCCTTCTAGAAACCTAAAAGAAAACTAACAGTTCTCAGCATGGTCCTGCATTCAGGCATGTGCATTTTACATTGGCATAAATGTTGTGCTTAATGTAGTTTCCTAAAATGAATTGGAAGGCAGTTTCTGATTTTCTACGTAACAATACACTATAGTAGCGCTCTCTTATCTGTAGCCTTCTATTAAGATGAGAATTGTAGTTTCACAAAAGCTACGAAAGATACCAACAAGAGATAGAAAGTCACTTCTACATTCAATTTTATAACATACATTTGCTGCCAGTAAAAGACCATCTAATAATATGATAAAAACAGATGTTGATTTTAGGAGGACCTTTCACCACCTCACACATGTGAAGATGAACATACCATTCTGTAGGTATTGCAGATTTAGGGGCACATTGAATTTTCTTTCTAGCCCCCCATGGTTGCTGCGATATCAGTCCCAGTATCTGACCATTGTAAGCCTCTCCACTGAGAGAGAGGAGGTGCTGGAGCTGAAGAAGGGGCGTTGTTGTGCTAATCTTCTCTGACACTGTCCAATCAGTAGCAGAGAGGAGGTGCTGGATAAAAAAAGGAGGATGCGTATGTTCTCAGTGTAAATGAAGAATATCATAATGCACATCCTCTCCTCTGCTCCAGCACCTCCTCTCGGACATTGGAGTGGATTACAAATACTGGGACTGATATCTTAGCAACTGTGGGTCTAGTAAAAAAAAATAAAAAATTTAAGTGCCCCTTAATATGTGAAGTAGCCCCTATATTATTAGTATGTTCATCACCACATGTGAGAGGTCTTCTTTAACTTGGATGGGGCATGTTGGATTCCGACAGGCTCAATCCTTTCCATTCGTTAAACATAATCCAACTTCAGAAGTTTCTGATAGTGGCTGACTAGCTTCTACCTAGGGAATAGATTTTGGCATCTAAGGGCACCTTTAGCTCCATATGTGGAACTATATGATAGCAGAGACCCAGGTGTCGGCTTGTCTCATCATCTGTGGTTGTCCAGGGGGCCTGACAATCAGTATATATATATATATTGTGTTTCTACATCCCTGGCGCAGAGGTCTCTAAATGATTTCATGTTGTGCAATTAAATATTTTTTTGCTTAGACAGGGATTTGAACTCACAACTTCCACTCTCTACCTGCTATAGAGATACACAGGGGGTCATTTCATAAGGGCCCAATTTGCATTTTCCCGACGTGTTACCCGAATATTTCCGATTTGCGCCGATTTCCCCTGAATTGCCCCAGGATTTTGGCGCACACAATCGGATTGTGGCGCATTGGCGCTGGCATGCACGTGACGGAAATCGGGGGGCGTGGCCAAACGAAAACCCGACGGATTCGGAAAAACCGCCACATAAAAAAAATAAAAAATCTGTTGCAGAGCTTGCACTTCCCTTCACTTAGCTCGGCTCGGTGAACTCGGATTAACTGTATTAATGTAATTAATATAGTTAAATTTAAAAAAATTTATAAAACACAAAATAAATAATACACATTATATTACCAGGGCAACCTTCACAATACATATAATAACCTGTCATAAAAATGTAATGTGGTGCAAATATCAGTGCAACCCTAGTCCATAGCCACCCAAACCACCCACTAAATTTTATAATGAGATTGGCCTATAATCATAATAACCTTGTACAGCAGTTCCTGGTCTCAATACACATGTACACAAGAGGACCTTCAAAGGTCCTGGGATGGCTCTTCAATCTGCAGATTGAAAGCAAGCTGAAGGGACACATCCTCCATTCTCCAAGAAGCTTGATTATAGTACATATGGGAATTCCAGACTAGTAGGGGCTATTATATTCATACACCCCACAGTCCAGGGAAGTCCTAATCCGCCCCTCATTCTCTCAAATAAAAAAAGCATGGTCAAAAAATCTATTGTCTCTAGCCTACTTTTCCAACTCTATGATATGTCATACTTATAAATTTAATAATTCTTTATTTATATAGCGAACACAGATTATGCAGCTCTGCCCCCATGGGTCTCACAATCCAATCAACCTACCAGTATGTTTTGGAGTGTGGGAGGAAACCGGAGGACCCGGAGGAAATCCATGCAAACACGGAGAGAACATACAAACTCTTTGCAGATCTTCTCACTAGTCCCACTAGTTCTATGTGTAGGCCATAAACACAAAGAGCATTTTTCAGCAACATAGAAAGGCAACACTAACAATTTGTTGGAGCGGTCATACCCAGTAAAACATGGGAGATCTATATTTCACAGTGTGTGGCTATGACATGTTTGACACAGACATTAATCTACTACTGGCTGCATAGGACTGAAGCCAATGCTTTTGTGTAAATATAGTGTTAACCCCCCAAAAAACATAACAAGTTCTCTGTACTGAATCCTTTTTATTCAATATTCTTATTACAAATATATAACCCGTTTGTGGGCCAGAGCATCATTTCTTGTAACCTTTGTTACAAGGTTTTAGATAAAAATTGTGTAAAACTATAATTTTAAGGAAAAATAATCAACCTTTTTAAAAAGGTATTAGGACATGTAATAACAATGTTAAAGGAAGCAACAGGAGAGGGTGCACAGGGGTGCTTCAAACAGAGTTTCCCGATAAAGTAACTATTGACTTTATTGTAGCTTAAATATTAGGAAAATTAATTTTATATTCTATTAAACCATCTCTACATATGCAGTTGTAACTCATTTTTATGAAATGGGAGGAGGTTTAATAATTGGGTTACAGTTATGTAAGAGAGTGTAACATAACATATTTGTGTATCCTGAGTGGCAATTTTTGTGCAACATTAGTTTGGGACACTATGCAGTTCCTTGCGCTACATAGTGAATAATACACATAGGTATGTATGAACTACTACACCTACTGTAGTACAGAAAAGTACATTTTCTTAACATGTAGTTAGATTTGATTTTTTCATGTCATTTTTGCATTTATTTTTAACAGGTAGGCTGTGCTTTCTAAAAAAAATTTTGTTAGAAATTTTAGAATTTTGGGAGTTTGAAATTCTTGCTTCATAGTGAGTATGGTGGTATATACATATCTACTCAGTTTGATTTTATTTTTGCATCTCCCACTTGGGCATAAATTCAAATTTGATGTGGGTTTTAGGTGCAATGTATGGTTGAGTCATTTTTATTTACTTGTATTTAAACAAATATGGTACTAGATGTCAGCTGTTGATCAAGATAAATTTAATTTCCAGGTTAAAATTATTCTATGTGATTATAGGAAATAGAAATCTATGAACTCTACATTTAACTATACAATTAGGAGATTGGAAACCAATTTGGTTCTGGCGGCACTTTTTTAAAAATTGTTACATTTTAATAAAGTTGATGAAGTGTCTCTGTATATGAACTCCTTAATGCTCTTTAGAATAAAAAAAAGCAACTGTGTTCAGAAAATATATGGTTTATAGGGTTAAGGTAAATTTTTTAACTGTTAAATTTTTTTTATTTGTAAGTACATGGCAACATTGGAAAAGCTATGGTAATCAGCCACAAATTTCCAGAATGCCCTCACGGGTAAAGGTAAACTGAACACCACTATCAAGTTCATATCTATATCATGTATCCATCTAATAAATAATCTACTGACCTGGCCTTTTTTCCTCTGCAATATTATTCCTATTTCATTAGAGAAACATACTCAAATGTTGCGATATGGCTGTATTGGAGGAATTATAGGATATTATTATTCCAATATAATCTCCCAGGTGTTGCTTATGACTGACAAGTGGGTGACATGTAAAACAATAACATGAACACACAGCCCTCAGATGTATAATTTGAGGGTACATAAAGCTAATAGTAGACTTTTCTAATAAAAGCAGATTTCCCAGATTTATTTCTGTTAAAAAATGTATAAGTATCTTCTAGAAAACCTAAAGAAAAACTAACAGTTCTCAGCATGGTCAATGCATTTCAGGCATGCTGCATTTTACATTGATAAATGTTGTGCTTAATGTAGTTTCCTAAAAGAATGAAGGCCGTTTCTTATTTTCTAGGTAACGCTACACTATAGAAGCGCTCTGCTTATTGTAGCCTTCTATTAAGGAGAATTGTAGTTTCACAAAAAGCTACGACAGATACAACATGAGATAGAAAGTCATCTACATCATTTTATAACATACATTTGCCTACAGTAAAAGACATCTAATACTATGAAAAAACAGTGTTGATTTTAGCGAGGACCTTTCACCAACACTCACACATGTGAAGAGAACATACCAGTCTGTAGGCATTGAGATTTAGGGGCACATTGAATTTTTTCTGAGCCCCCCATGGTTGCTGCGATATCAGTCCCAGTATCTGACCATTGTACGCTCTCCAATGCGAGCAGAGGAGGTGTGGAGTGAAGGAAGGGGCGTTGTTGTGCTAATCTTCTCTGACACTGTCATCATAGCAGAGAGGAGGTGCTGGCTAAAAAAAGGCGGCTGGGAGTTATCAGTGTAAAATGAAGAAATTCATAATGCACATCCTTCCTATGCTCCAGCAACCTCCTCTCGGACATTGGAGTGGATTACAAATACTGGGACTGATATCTAGCAATGTTCCCTATGGTCTAGTAAAAAAAAATAAAAAATTAAGTGCCCCTTAATATCGTGAAGTAGCCCCTTATTCTTAGTCTGTTCATCACAATGTGAGAGGTCTTTCTTTAACTTGGATGGGGCAGTTGGATTCCGACAGGACTCAATCCTTCCATTCGTAAACATAAATCCAACTTCAGAAGTTTCAGATAGTGGCTGACTAGCTTCTAACCTAGGGAATCGGAGTTGGAATCTAAGGGCACCTTAGCTCCTATGCTGGAACTATATGATAGCAGAGACTACCAGGGTCGGCTTGTCTCATAATGCTGTGGTTGTCCAGGGGCCTGACAATCAGTATATATATCTATATTGTGTTTTCTACATCATGGCGCAGAGGTCTTAAATGATTTCATGTTGTGCAATTAAATTTTTTGCTTAAAGGGATTTGAACTCACAACTTCCAATCTCTACTGCTATAGAGAACACCAGGGGGTCATGTCATAAGGGCCCAATTTGCTTTCCGACGTGTTACCCGAATATTTCCGATTTGCGCCGATTTCCCCTGAATTGCCCAGGATTTGGAGAACACATCGGATTGTGCGCATTGGCGCAGGATGCCGTGAAGGCAAATCGGGGGGCGTGGCCAAACGAAACCGACGGATTCGGAAAAAAACCGCCACATAAAAAAAAATAAAAAAATCTGTTGCAGAGCTTGCACTTTCCCTTCACTTAGCTCGGCTCGGTGAACTCGGATTAACTGTAGTAAGTAATTAATATAGTTAAATTTAAAAAAATTTATAAAACACAAAATAAATTAATAAACAGTATATACCAGGGCAAACCTTCACACTACATATAATAACATGTCATTAAAAATGCTGTGGTGCAAATATCAGGCAACCTAGTCAATAGCCACCCCAAACCACCCCTACATTTATAAGAGATTGGCCTATCATCATAATAACCTGGTACAGCAGTTCATGGTCTCAATACACATGTACATAGAGGACCTTCAAAGGTCCTGGGTGGCTCTTAATCTGCAGATTGAAAGCAAGCTGAAGGAAAAATCCTCCATCTCCAAGAAGCTTGATTATAGTACAATGGGAATTCCAGACTAGTAGGGGATATTATATTCAGACACCACAGTCCGGGAAGTCTAATCCGCCCCTCATTCTTCATAAAAAAAGCAGGTCAAAAACATCTATTGTCCCTAGCATACTTTTCCACTCTATGATATGTCATACTTATAATTAATAATTCTTATCTATATAGCGAACACGATATGCAGCTTGCCCCATGGGTCTCCAATCCAATAACACCAGTATGTTTTGGAGTGGGGGAGGAAACCGAGGCCCGGAGGAAATCCATGCAAACAGGAGAGAACATACAAATTTTGAGATATTATCACTAGTCCACTAGTTTATGATGTAGGCATAAACCAAAGAGATTTCAGCACCATAGAAAGGCAAACTAACAATTGTTGGAGCGGTCATACCAAGTAAAACATGGGAGATCTATATTTCCACAGTGTGTGCTATGGGACATGTTGCACAGAATTATTATACTGGCTGATAGGAACGGAAGCCATGCTTTGGTGTAAATATAGTGTTACCCCCCAAAAAAAACATAACACAGTTTCTACTGAATCCTTTTTATTCAATATTCGTATTACAAATTAAACCAGTTGTGGGCCAGAGATATTTCTTGTAACCTTTGTTACAAGGTTTGAGATAAAATTGTGTAAAATATAATTTTAAGGAAAAAATAATCAACCTTTTTTAAAAAGGCTAAGTAGGACATGTAATAACAATGTTAAAGGGCACTACCACCCGATTTACCTATAAAGGTAGACGGTGGTAGGTGGATGATAGGGACGTGAGGAGAGCCCTTTTTTGGGAGAATCCTCAGTTCCCGGGTGTCTTGAGCAAAAATATTAACAGTTATATGTAAAATTTTTTATGCGGCTACTGGGGGGGAGTCGCGGAAATGGGGGGGGGGGGGGGAGGGGGCTACTAGTGCGGTATCCACCCCAGTAGCCACGTAACTCCGCCTACCAGTAATATTGGGCGTGCAGCTCTGGTGCGCAGCCGCGGCTCCGGGGCCGGAACTACTGCGCATGCCGCAGTAGCCGGGGCTAGGTACGAGGGCGCGCGCTGCAGGAGCTGGCGAGAAGATTACCGTTAGGCGGAGTAGTAAATAGTAGTAAACGCGGCTACTGGGGGGGTGGTGGAGTAGCGACCGACTGTAGCCCTCATGTCCGGCTACTCCACGCCCAGGTAGCCGATAATAAAAAATTTGCATAAACTGAATAAAGTTATAAAAGACAACGGAGTAGGATTAGCCCCCAAAAAGAGGCTCCTCCTCACGTCCATCCATCACTAATACCCTTCTACTTATAGGTAGAATGGGTGGGAGGTTCCTTTAAACAACAGGTAGGTGGTCTCTATAGATTCAAAGAACTTGGCATTGGAATAATATAAGATATTGTACAAAATTATTTTTACAAAAAAGAACTAAAGAGTTACTGGTGTAAAGCCCCTTTTCGCGGCAATGCGATTGTATTATTGATGAATGAGCCCTGAATGAAATACTGTGGTGGCTGTACAGGTCACATGACTGATGCATGTGGTTCTCTTGGAATGGTGCTGCTGGTATTAGGCGAAGTAGAAGAATAATACCAAAACTGCCATGCCCAGTTTTCCAAAATCCGGACAACCCCTTAAAAAACTACTTTTGTTATATTTATTTAGTTCCATTCAGTCAGTCGGTTATAGAAGTGGATCAAGAATAAGCCATTTTTGCCCTTTATTGTCAGCAAATGAGGATAATATTACCCAAACAAAGAGAAAGAGGAAAATGTCCGTAAGAGAAATAAGAAATCTGTATGAAAGATCAGATTGGAATCAATCCATTATTTTAGTTATCAAAGCAAATGAAAAAACCAAATAGAACAAGTACATACGACAATGATGAGCAGGAGTGCCCCCACCCCCTTCCCCATTATTGCATTGTCCAAACCACATAATAAAGTGCTGGGCGCCACAAGCGTGGCGCAGGTTTTACCCATTTGCTTTATGTACGGAGCCAGGAACGAGTCCGGCGATACATGGCCTTGGCTGGAAAAGGTTCTTGAAGTTGTGAACATTAGGTAGATTGCAAATACTTTCCACTAATATTATTCCATAAATTTAACCAAGAGACGTGAAGCTTGCATGACCTAGGCAGGCAAGACTACAAAAACTATCAGCAGAAAAGGATTACGGTCAAGTATCTCAAACTTTCTAAGCTGTGGACCCGCATACGGTTCCTCATCTTGCGGTGACCCAACATGACAAGAATAAACTACTGAAATATGCCCCTACGTACAAGACGATAAACTTATATAATACTGCCCCTATGTTACCAGGAATATAAATCTATACTGACGCCCTATTGGTACAGGAGATAAACTACTATAATATGCCCCCTCTGTACAAGCGATAACTACTATAATATGCCCCCATATGTACAGGGAATATTAACTACTTATACTGCCCCCTAGTATCCAGGAATATAATACTATAATATGCCTCCCTATGGTACAGAAATAACTATATATATACGCTCCCTATGTACAAGACGATAACTACTAAATACTGCCCCCTGTACAGATCTATACTACTATAATACTGCCCATACGTACAGGAAAATATACTTATAATACTGCGCCCATATGTACAGACCGATAACTACTATTAATACTGCCCCATATGTACAGAGGAATATAACACTAGATAATACTGCCCCCTATGTACAGGAATTATAACTACTATAATACTGCCCCTAGTACAAGTACGATAACTACTATAATACTGTCCCCCTATGACAAGAATATAACTACTGTAATAGCCCCCTATGTACAAGACGATAACATACTAGAATACTGCCCCTACTGTAAAAGACGATAAAACTATATATACTGCCCCATGTACAGGAATATAACTACTATACTACTGCCCCCATATGTACAAGAATATACACTACTATAATACTGCCCCCTAGTACAGAATAGAACTACATAATAATGCCCTAGTACAAGAATATAAGATCCCATATAATACAGACCCTATGTACAGGATTATATAACTACTTTACCCCTGCAAGATATATTATGCCCATGTACAAAGAATTATCAATACTATAATACTGCCCCCTATGTGACAGATATAACTACTGATTAATACCCATGTTCCCACCTTTCCTATGTACAAGAATTATAACTACTTATACTGCCCCCTAGTACAAGAATTATAACTACTATAATACTGCCCCTATACAAGAATTACACTACTATAATATGCCCCCCTATGTACAAGATATAACTACTATAATTATGCCTCCCTATGAACAAGAACTAGTAACTGACTTAATACATGCCCTTCCTTGTACAAATTTATCCACTATAATACTGCCCCCTAGAACATAGAATATAATACTATAATAGATCCCCATATAACAAGAATTATAACTACTACACGTTACGTCCCCGATGTCCAAGAACTATAACTACTATAAACTGCTCCCCCCCAGGTCTTATCTCTTCACTGCGCCTCTTGCTACCCCTAATTACACAGGACTCCCCTGTCGTGCCGCCCTGACCCATCCTCTCCACAACACCAATTTAATTCCCTCCAGATCTGCCCCCCCCCCCTTCAAAACAAAGAATCCACCTCCCCAGATCTTACGGGGGATCCCACATTTGTCCCCCTTATTGTCAACTCTGTCATCATGGAGGAACCACTGGATGGCCAAGCTCCGACTCTCGCGCAGGATTTGGTTGTATGCCAGCCGGTGAGATAACAAAGT
This sequence comes from Engystomops pustulosus, assembly GCA_019512145.1. NCBI lineage: Eukaryota > Metazoa > Chordata > Amphibia > Anura > Leptodactylidae > Engystomops > Engystomops pustulosus. The sequence continues at coordinate 23,541,362 of CM033647.1, forward strand.
GATTTTATAGGATGTGAGAGAAAACTTTCTAGCTAAAAGAAGAAGGTGGTCATAATGTTATAGGTCTTTACTGGTCCCAGCTGTTACTGTGAAAAATGTCGGTGACGGGTGCGCCCTTTTAAACCATATAATGCATGTCCTATAACAGAATCCCAGCAAGTAAATTAATTCCCTTCCCTACCCAACTCATAAAAGGCGCGTTGCTACAGATTAGCAAAGGCATTTTAAAATCCAGCAAGCCTCAATTGCTCCGTTCTCACTGTAGCCGGCTGGGAAAAAGTTGGATACGTTATACGAGTCGGCCAGTTAGGAAAACTGGCCAATAAACATATGTATAAACGGCTCAATAATTCGGTCAGCATTTTTTTTTACCACGTTCACGCAGAGGATGGTAAATTATCGAAAATATGTTTACTCTTTGAAATGGTGTAAGTGCCATCATTCAGAAAACAAAACACATCTAGACAACCCTTTCCTCTTCCACAGGGGGATTGGGGTGTTTGAAAAAAAAAATATCCTACCTGTTTGGCCCAGGACAACCTCTCCTCTGGCTCTCTGAAAAGTCATTCACTATTATGAGGAGTAGGGGAAATAACAGTAACCATGCCACGGACCCAAGGCTGCACTTAGTACCCATGATGCCAAGCAGGGTGCACTAAAAGCGTGCCATCACAGCGCACCAATCACCCCAACTCCCTGCTAGGAATTGCTTAGCGAGGAAATTAAGAGAAGGATCAGGCTGGAGGATTGCATCACATTTAACTAGGAAAACTGAGGTAAATAAATACCTGGCAACGTACATACACTATATTCCACTACAGCAATAACCAGAAAAAAAAATAATATGGCACCTACCCTTTAACTGTATTCGGAATAAATACTACTGTCTCGCGGGGGGGTAAAGTCTATGAAACAAAAATGCCACAAGTAATAAAACCAAATTCTTATGAGTAAATGACACAAAGGCAAAAGTGATAATGCCAAAAAAAACAACATCAAATAAAACAACAAAGAAAACATATAGAGCACATGAAAGACAAAGATGCCAATGCAAAATCTGAATTATCTCTCCCCAACAACATACAGGTCGTGGATAACAAAAGCTTTAGGCAGTAACTTGATGGAGTGTAATATTCTCAAAGGCCGGAGTATAGTAATAGATTGTTGCTTGATGAGTAGGGTGTTAAGAGGTGTTGTAAATTGCTAATGTCCAAACTCATATAAGTCACACATGTACTTATCAAACTTTCCGAGGTAATTCCCATCACATTTTATCACATCTAGGTTTAATGTATTACTTTAAAAGGCACAGTAACCGTGCCGCTGCTCCCGTCTCTCAGCAAACGAGCTGATAGAGTTTACGCAGCCACATTGTAAAAAGGCTTACTCATGAACATTAAGGAACGGAATTAACCGTTTTTGAATTACAGCCAGAATTTTTTTATCAATAACATGGCAATTTTTTGTGTACTTTTTTATTTTAATCTACATTATCTATTTTGACACATCATAGTTGTAGTCTAGGAATGGCCCACCGCTGCCCCATTCAAAATATCCTCAAAGCTGGAGTGCTATTGTGCAGTTTACTATCCGTACTGAGCAGTGGCCCCCTAAACCATGGGGGAGGCCGTACATGTACGCGTCTACCTTATCTTCTTGCAAAACTCGATTTTGCACAAATGCCAATTGGCAGTTGTGCCAAAGGTGCACACTGAGCCATGGCCACACTTACGGCACGGGATCAATTGTTGTGAATAGCACTCCAATGAGGGATGTGGAATCCACAAGCCCAAATTCACACTCCAAACGTCGACTACCAATTTCTTGCACTATCACCTCCAAAAACTCCAGCTGCACCAAATTACGTACCCACTCCACAACTTGTATCTTTAATGAATCTCATCCGAGGCGACTTCACACTGGCTGTACATAAGTGCAGCACAAATTTTATCTCAACGTAAAAGCTGCCATGGCCCATCCAGCTGCAAGCTGAGTTCCTCGCACCAATGTGAAGAGTCCTCTTGATATGTCGCCAGTGATAGCTTAGTGCATTTATTCTCTGAGGGGGTCCACAGTATCACTGCTATGGGTTTGCACAATGAGTTTTAGGCTTGAACATGCTAAGTATTCTAGGTGGTTATTTTATTGCTGTTTTTACTGCTGACAGTATTTCTTGGATGGTGGACATTTTGTGTCGGCATTGTGCTGTTATTCTGGATGTTGTGTGCATACTATTGGGCGGTTTATCGAGGCAGTCACATTTTAAAGTTTATGACAGATGGACAGTATGGCTCATGGACCCAAAAATTGTTGGTGCAACCCTGTCCTTAATCCTTTGAGATCAGGAATAGAGAACAGTTATCATTTAAAGGATAATTGTAAAAATCTTTAAATTGATTAGATGTTTTTGAAGTTGGATGTCGGGTCCATTTTCTAACGATGCACCTCAACCAAAATGGTACTGACTCGATACCATGCCCTGGACCCACAGGCCCAGGGAGATAAGATAACAGCAGCAGGTGTCAAGACTACATATGCATGATGAAACCCTCTTAAATTGATAAATGTTGCTTACAAAAAACCCCCGCAAACTACATATAATGTAGTAATACAAATAAGTGAGCTCCTTTTTTTCCCCTTGGTGAGTTACATAACCACCCAGTCTGGTCTTAAAGGTAGTGTAATGGTACAAACAAGCATAAATAAACACAATGGATAAGAGCAAAGTATTCATTGGTAGATGGAAATAAAAAATATAAACATACAACCACATAATTACTAACAGGGGTTTCCATGATATGAAAAAAAAAAAATTTTGCTCCTCCAGAACCAGTTCTGCCACTCAGGATTTCATCCAGTCTGTAGAGGACTTTGTTACTGGGAAGGGCATTTGGGACCCAATCCTCCTCCAATGACAGTGCTACTCAGACCAGTGGCAGAGAGGAAGAAAGTCCAGGAAAAGTGGAAGTGGTCCAATTCTGGGATAGCGGGGTCCCCCAGAAATTTCAGTACTGGACAGGGCCTGAAACCCAGAAGTACGTAACGAGACAGCAGTCCCATGGAACACGAGAGGCAGTATAGGTTCAAGCGTGGGTATTTTTTCCAACATATTCATGAATTAACTTCTTACTATAGAAGCTTACTTTGTAAAGTTTAGTACAGCCTATTGGTTTAAATTTCCCCCCTAATATCGTTAGTATAGGATATTACAACCTTAGGAAAACACATTGAGTATTACTGTATCATGAGCCGGCTATAGCTGAATAGAGGAATAAATATGAGTGGCCCCTTGTCTATTAAAGCCCGATTTAGGTAATATAAAGTTATATTCTGTTTAAATGAAATAAACGAAAAACTGAGCAGATATGCCATGTGCAAGAGGAAAATGCAAAAGGTCTCTGAATTAGATGTGCATGAACGTGGGGGGGCAACATGATGTAGTTGACGGGAGTGCTTTAGCAGAAGACAAAAACACTTAAAAGTCATACAAAACTGAAGAACACTTCGAACGCGATCTCTCCAGTTTCACCAACCCAAGGATCGTCACTGGCGATGTAGAAACAGCAACGGTGAACATCAGCCCAAGGAAAACGTACCTACGCAGCTATTCCAGTGTTTGCTACGTATCCACTTTTGAATGCAGTCTCGGGAAGCGTCACAAATGAAGACGTCTGTATGGTTATAGAAAATTAAGTAAATACTCATAGCTCATTATCCATAACAGATCACTAACAAACCCATCATAGTTTCTAATGTGGTTTTTAAATACTGTCTAGTGGAAAAACTTTACTATTACTGAATCAAAGACACCCTGAGGTGTAGATTGGGAAACTAGGCAAGACCAGTTGTCCCGGAATGGCAATGGTTAGGGCCTAACAGGGTGGGCTGCGCAAAGAAGTGTTATCGATCTATTGCTTATCGCTTATACAGGTCTACAGGCAGTCCCGGGTCATACAAGATCGGGTCCCTAGGGAGGGGGGGAGGTGGTTGCGCCAGGGACAATGGGAGGTGGCAAAAGGGGGGCGTGAAGGGAAAAAGGAGGACAATAAAGCGGAAGGACAGACAGGGACAGAGAATGAGTACAGGCGGGGACGAAGGAAAAGCAGGGAGGCACAGAGGTCACAGGGGCAGAGGGGGGACGGCGGGAAACGAGGGGGAGCGGGAAGGCGGGGGGCGGGAGGAGGGGACACCGGGAAGAGACAAACACACCAGAGAGAGACCCGCGAGGGAACAAGAATCTCCCCCTCTTACATTTCACAAAAGTAATAAAAAAACTAGTGAGCCAGTTGTCAACCTAATGCAATTCTGACCTATCGGATGTCTGACCCCATGCACACGACCCCCACCAGAGACAGCAGGTCCTCCGGGGAGCACAATAATAAAGGTCTCACTTATTTAAAGACACAAGTGGCGTAACTACAGCTTAGCAGCTACAATGGGGGTCAATTGTGTCAGGGGGCCCCGACGTTCGTATGACACGCTAAACAATGGGAGTACACCGTTATATACATGTTATTCCTGCAATTGTATAAATGTATGTAACAGTGCAAATTCGACGGGACACAGCTATCGGGCAGATTTGTGTATACATCATGTATAGTACAATATTCCACGGGAGTAGAGGGGCCCCATTCGCAGCTACAGTGGGGCCCTCTTTCAGTAGTTAATCCATTGAAACGGACTCAAGATCAGAGTGTGGATGTCCATGCTAATTTACTTAGAATAACCCTGAGGATATGAATGTCTAATGTGTCTATGAATGAGTTCTTCCTGCCGACGCATCTCTATCAATTAGTTCTCAAGTTACAGAGCTTGTATAGGGGGGACTGCTAATGGATTCATTTGACAAAATATATTATCCTGCAGGCGGGAGCCTCATGAATAGAAGAAAGTTACTAAATATGGAGCACGCACAATCCCTGCATTGCCACCAATTAATTTTTTGGGAAAATTGATAAAGATAGAAGTGATAAAATAGTGTGTTGTTAAACAATGGACATCCCTTTAATCTGTCTAAGGTCAAGGAATATGGACCTCATCCGATGGGGGTGTCCGGCTGGAGCCCCCCGATGTGATCCAGAACACAGAGCACATGCACAGCCTGGACACTGGCAGGATTGCCATCCGATAGTCACATATTACATCCTGTAATCCTACTCTTTGAATCTTAATCTTCCACTGTCTGAACTAGCTGGAAAGATAATTACCTAAGGGCATTTGCCGAGGTTCTATTAATTAACAATAGGAATTACAGTATAAATTGTATTGTACCATTAAGCTGCGGAAGCAACTTGTAGCACAGCACGTGGAATGAAGAACGAGTTGTAGAGCTGCCGGAATTGTTCATTCGCGGCTGTCATCAGTTCACATCACACGATTGCTGAAGAAAAGGTTACCTTAGTAAATTGTACATTTGTACACAGAAAGTAGCTTGTAATATTTAAGCATAAGCAAGGACATTGTTTATGTTCAGGATTTCTTCGCATTACGAAAAGTGTGTAAACATAGCCTTCAACCACTTGGTATTAAGGGACGTCTACACATCCGATAAATAGGGGGCAGATGTCTATAATGGAGGCTCCTTACCTCTAGGGGATGATGCAAGTTGGACCCCACGTTAATCCCGTGGTCCCAGTGTCCAAGGAAAATAAGGTTTTAAAATATGTAAATAGCCGAGGCGATCAGGTTCATGTCACTGAGGGAATCATGGTCCTCACAAAAAAAACCAAATCCTTAATGGGCTGAGTCTTTAATATTCCCTCCATCCACTCGACTCAGCTAAAAGCACAAAATATTAGGTTCAAAATATTAGTTACACTTTAAAGGATAGCTGTCATGTTAATAAGGTGTCTTAATCGTCGAAATGTTATAGAGCAAGAGGAGATGAATAGATCTCCGACAGGGTACTATTGCAGGAAGCATGTATAGAGAAGAGGAGCGAATAGATTCTACAGGTACTATCTGCAGGCAGCATGGTATAGAGCAAGCGGAGCTGAATAGATTTACAGTGTCATCTGCAGGCAAATGTTATCGAGCAAGAGGATTCTGAAGGATTCTACAGTGTCCGATCTGCAGGACAGCGTGTGGTAGAGCAGGAACTGAGAAGAATACATAGGGGGAAATTTTCATACGTCGGCGCTCGTGCTTTTAGTATCCCGTCATATACATCAAGAAAGGCTAAACTTTTGAGGTATCCATGGGCGACACGAGGTTGATAATCCCCGGCAGTGTGTTTTCTCGCAGGCGAATGTTATAGAGAGGAGGAGCCGAGAAGATTGGATTTATAGTGTCCAATAGCACGTCGCATGATATAGAGAGGAGGAGTGAGCCGAAGATCCTTTTCATTCTGGCTAAAGATCTACTCAAGATTCTTCCCCTCTCCACATGAGTAAATTAGGTCACAAAGGAGTTAGATAGAAATGCTACTGGACAAAAAGAAATCCAAAATATGGAAAACGAGAGATTATAAGAAATTTTACATCATATCTGGATCTCTGCTTAAGTGTCATGTGTGGAAGGAACATCTGGCATGCAGGTAGGACGGCGCGTGTAATGGAACAAGTTCTTACATAACCATAATAACCGCTGCCCTGTGCTGTACTTTTGACGCTTATTATGCATATTTTTCAATAATCTTTGCAAAAATCTGTTATTTACTCTTAATAGCTCCTGCGCTTTACCGGCAGAAACATTATGACAAAAACAGGCATATATGATAAGAGTGTCAGGTAAGCCCTCCATTCTGGTAAACATGTCTGATACCCCAACCAGGTTTATGTGATATACTATTCATATATATAATACAAATATATATGACTAAATTATATATATATATAATATACACACACGCCAAGGCATATATTAGTAAAGTATGCACAAAATCTTGTAACCAAGGACTTCTACTTGTACAGAAAGAAATATGTTTAAAGCTTGATGTTTCTCAGATGGTCCTGGTAATCACAAATATATTAGGTTATGCAAACATATAGAGGATTAATTAATTAAACAAGGGGGGGAAGAAAGTATGATTCTTTACCCGTTCCCTGCCAGGCACTTCTGGTTATTTTGTTGAGTTATTGCCGGGACAATTGTTCCAATTTTGACATTACAATAAAACCGCAATCACGGCATAAACGAAATTATACTAGGACCCCATAAAACCATACATGGCTGAAAGCAGATGCTTGCCACATTTTCAAAATGGGATTACACCGGAAAGGGGTTCCGAGAGTTATGAAAAAAAACAAAACAAAAAGTGGCCTGGAGGGGGCTACTTAAAAAAAAATAAAGATGTATTCCCTTCCGGCGACCTCCTCGTGCATGTTTGCTGTCGCTCGGGCCGACATGTTAAACAAACATGGCCCGCCTGAGCATGCTGGGATGCCACTTCCGGCCGGCGTGCCACGCCACGCCCACCCGTCCCTATTCACAGCATTGTGTATGCTGCAGGAGGTGGTCAGGTCGGGCGGAAGCTGAATCACAGCGTGCCTCGGCGCCTGTTGGTTTGACATATCGACGGACCAGAGCAAACAGCAGAACGGGCAACGAGGAGGGACCGGAAGGTAGTACATCTTATTTTTTTAAGCGCCCCCCTCCAGGCCACCTTTGTTTTTTTTCCATAAGTCTCGGGGAACGATCACAGAAACAACCCGTGGGAAGGACGCAGCACAAATGGCCGCAGAGCACTCAGTGAAAAAGACCGGGGGGAGGGGTGGGACGGGGCCAAAGGCAAAAAACAGAACGGTTTTTCTGTTTTTTTCACTTCTCGTCTCGCCCCTTTTATTTGCTTCTCCTTTCTTCCTCTTTTTTCGTCCTACACTTAGTTCCATTCCCCTTCATGCATCCTGTTTTTTTTCCTTTCCCTCCTCACTATAACTATGCATACCTTTCCTCCCTTCCACACCTGCCCTTTCCTTCGTTCATTTTGTTCCGTCTTTCTTTTTTTCTTTCCTTCTTTTCTCGCCGTTCCTTATTGTTCTTCTTTTTCCTTGTCTTTTTTCTTTCCTCCTCCTTTCTATCTCCTCTTCTATTTTTAGTTCTTTGTGTCTTGTTTCTCTTCTTGTATCCCTCTAACCTTTTTTCCTTTTTTTTTTCTTTCTCAGGCTTTCACCCTCCATTCTACCCCTCTCGCTTTTTTTCTATCTGTTATCTTCGTCGCTGTCCTTTGTTTCTTGGCTTATCTCTCTTCCGCTCTTCCGCTATTTTGCCGTTCTTTATCCCTTTTCTTTTCCTATTCTGCCTCTCCGTTTTTCTTCTTTTTCTCCTTCCTTCGCATGTTTCTCGTCCTGTTTTGCTGTTCTCCTATCGTCTGTACTCTCTCTGCTCTTCCCTCCTCTTCTTCCGTTCATCTCCCTTTCTACCTTTTTTTCTCCTTTTTTCGTGTCCATTTCATGTTTTTTCTTTTTTTTTTCTCTCTCCTTGTTTTGTACTCCTTCTCCTTTGTCACCTTTTTTCTTCTCCTTCCCTTTCTCCCCGTCAATCTTTCTGTTTCCCTTTACTCCCTTTACTTTCTAGTCCTTTTTCTATGACGTATTTCTCTTCTTTTTTTTTCGTACCTATTGATTTCACTCTTTTTCTCTTCCTTTTCTATTAGTCCGTCCGTTCTTCTAACCAGTTTCCATTTTCTGTCCTGTACTCCCTTTTTTTCCCTTATTTCTTTTTTTCTCTTTATGCGTCCTTTCTCATTTCTTTTATTCCTGATTGTCCTCTTGCTTTTTGTATATTGGTCCTTTCCACCTCACCATCGCTATGAGCTCATCCGTATTTGTTTACACTTGCGCACATCCCTACGCCCTTTTTAACTCTATCTTTTAGTTACTTCCCTGCGCCCCCTCTAGACAGTCTTCCCTTTCCCACGCCTTTCCTCTCTACGCTCTTTCTTCTTCTTTTTCTTCTCCTGTTTCCCTGGCTTCCAGTGTCATCCCCCTTTTTTTCCCACCCCGTCTACCTTTCTCTCCCTATTTCTACCTTCCTTCTCCCTTCCTTCCCATCACTTGTTCCTGCTGTGACTGTATGAATATATGTGGATTTGTTTCCCCTCGTGCCCCCCTGCGTAGTAGAAGATGTGAACCTTTCATGGTTATTATTTATATAGAATATTCTAATATCATGAACAAACAGGGCGTATACTCCCATTCTCTGTGTAGTGGATGAACCCAGCTGTGAGGCTTTGATCCTATTCAAATGGGAATCCTTACTAAAACTCCCCTAAGGGCAGGGACAACATTCTTGTTATAAAGAGTCAGCAACCACGCGGTCCCTTGTCTCAGAACCACGGACCCGGGAGGGCTCTTCCTCTACATCCAAGTGACATAATGACCATGGCACTTCCAGAATGGCTAGCCTAAGAAAAACTCAGGAAGGTTTTTTCCCCCATGTTTTTAAACGCTTTAGGACGCCAAAGTAAAGATAATTATAAAAGGTTAGGGATAATGGAGAAGGACTCATAGGCTGTGCCTCAACAGGTATTGCTAATTTTGGTTACTAACCTACAGAAAATTTATCATGTTTATAATTACTGTACGGACCGCCTAAATGTTTTTAATTAAAAAAAATCTAGCTTTGTTTTATTCTGTATAGTTGCAGGAGGAATAAATTATCCTATTTGTACATTTTAAAATGAACCTTGGAAAATGAAAATCTTAACGCCAAAAAAAAAAAAAAAACCTCATATGCCCCGGTCGGTTAAAATTTTTTTTAAAAAAACGTTATGTTTTTGGAATTTGAAACAGGAAAAAAAAAATAAAAAAAAGGTCTGGTGTATGAGTGCCCTGACGGCATTTTGGGCTGCGTCCTATTAACGGGTTGTTATGGAGAGTTAAAAGAGACTTATGAAAAAAAACAAAGGTGGCCTGGAGGCGGGGGGGCTGCTTAAAAAAGAAATAATAGAGTAACCATTCCGGGCGCCCTCCTCGTGTCGTTCTGCTGTTGACTCTGGCCGTGCGCATATGTAAACACAATGGCCGCGGATCAGCGTGGATCCGCTTCAGCACGGACCTGACAAACCATCTGCCAGCATACACCTGCTGGAAATAGGACGGGTGGGCGTGGCTGGCCACGGACGCCGGAAGTGGAATCCAGCAATGTTCAGGCGGCATGTTGTTTACATGGCGCCCGGAGCGACAGCCGAACAGGACACGAGGAGGTGCCGGAAGGAGAAAAGTACAATCTTTATTTTTTTAAGTAGCCCCCTCCACGGCCAACCTTTTGTTTTGTTGTTTCATTAACTTCGGACAACCCCTTCAGGTGAAATGCAATTTTGTGAAATGTGGCAGCATCTGATTCAGCCAATGTAATGGTTTTATGGGGTCTAGATTTAAGTCTTATGCCGTGATTGCGGTTTTATTGTACATGTCAAAATTGGAAAAATTCCACGGCCAATAACGCAAAACACAAGAACCAGAATGGCCTGGAAGGGGAGGAAATGGTTAAAGAATGCCAGACTTTCTTTCCACCCGCTTGTTTAATTTAATTTGGAATACTTTATATGTTCAATAACCTAATATATTGTATTACAAGGGACCATCTGAGAAACATTCAAGCTTGAAAATATTTCTGTTCGTTAAAGTGAGATCATTTGGGTTATAAGATTTTTGTGCAGACATTTACTATATATGCTGGGCGTGTGTGATATATATATATATCTATTATAATATATATATCTATAATGTGTATGTATATATATATATATATCACCATAAACTGGTGAGGGGAGTGGGTAGAAGGACATGTTACCATAAGAGGGCTTACCTGACACTCGTATAATATTACTGTTTTGTCATAATGTTATTTGCGGTAAGGCAGGAGCTATTAAGGTAAAATAACGATTTTGCAAAATTATTGAAAATATGCGAGAATAAAGCTGTCAATAATTACAGGCCACAGTCAGCGCTATTATGGTTATGTAAGAAATTTTGTCACATTACACGCGCGTATACCTGCAGGCAGCATGTTCTTCAGAGGAGCAAGCGAACGAGATACAGATTTATAGGAAAAAATATTCATTATAATCTCTCTTTTTCGATATTGGATTTCTTTTGTCCAGTAGCAGTTTACTAAATCGCGTTGGACCTAATTACTCAAGGAAAGAATCTTGAGTAAGACTCATTGAGACCAGAATGAGAAAGGAGTCATTCGGCTAGCTCCTTCTGCTCTATATCATGCTGTGCAGATAGGACACTTTATCCAATTCTGGCTCTCTTCTATATAACATTGCCTGCAGAGAAAACACACTGCCGGGAGATTTATCATCACTGTGTCGCCCCATGGATACAATCAAAAAAGTTTAGCCTTTGATGTATATGACGGGATACGGAATAAAGCACGAGCGCCGACGTATGATAAATTTCCCCCATGTAGAATCTCTAAGGTTTTGACTCTTTATAACACGCTGTCTTTTGAGAGAGGACACTGTAGAATCTATTCAGATCTCTTGCTCTATAACATGCTGCCTGACAGATTAGGACACTGTAGAATTTTTAAGCTCCTCTGCTCTAAACATGCTGCCTGCAGTAGGACCCACGTAGCACTATTCAGCTCCTCTTGCTCTATAAAATGCTGCCTGACAGAGAGGACACTGTAGAATCTATCAGCTCCTCTTGCTCTATACCATTCTGCCGACAGATTAGACACCTATTAACCCTGACAGCTATTCCTTAAAAGTGTAACTAAATATGAACATAATATTTTTGCCTGTAGCTGAGCGAGTGGAGGGATCTTTCTTCGGGGAATATAAAGAATCAGGCCTAATTAAGGAGTGGGGGCCAGAGTGCTCAGGTGACATGAGCCTGATGCGCCTCAGGCTATTTGACATAAATTTTTAAAACCTTATTTTCTTGCGAATACTGGTACCCTTGGATTACCGTTTGGAGTCAATTGCATCAATCCACTAGAGGTAAGGAGCCTCCATTATAGGACAGTCTGCCCCCCTATTATCTGGTGGTAGAGTCCTTTAATACCAATTGCGTTGAAGGCGATGTTTACACTTTGTAATCCGGAAGAAATCCTGAAACTAAAATGTCATGCTAGTTATAATATTACAAGGCTTACTTTCTGTGTACATAATGTGACAAATTTACTAGGTAAACCTTTTCTCTTCAGCAATTCAGGTTGTGTGATTGTGAGACTGATGACAGCAGGAGGAATGACAAGCGGCAGTCAAAAACTCGCTTAATTACGGTCTGTGCCTACAAGTTGCAGTAGAAGCTGATATGGCAAAGACTATTATACGTGGGCGTATTCAATATTGTGGTAATAGAGAGTGTTTCAGTGAGGGGGGGGATTTGTTTTCGTCGGTGTATTGTTGTCTGGGGGGAGGGAATTTATTCTGTGTTTTTTTTTTTGATTTTTTGAGGGGGGGGGAGGGGAGGGGGGGGGGGGATTATTGGGGGACGGGGATGGGGGGGAGATTTTTTTTTTTTTGAGGGGGGGAGGAGAGGGAAGGGGAGGAGGGGGAGAGAGAGGATTTTTTGTTTGTTTTTTTTTTGGAGGAGGGGGAGAGGGGGGGGAGAGATTTTTTTTTGATTTGGGATTCTCGGCAGAATGACCCATTCGGGTAATATCTTCCAGCGAAGTTCAGACAGGGAAGATTAAATGCTGAAATGAAAGAGTAGGATGACAGGATGTAATATGTGACTATCAGGATGGCATCCTGCCCAGTTCAGGCTGGGCCATGTGATCTGTGTTATGGATTCACAGCGGGGGGCTCCGCAGGACACCCCCATCTATGAGGTCATATGCTGACTTAGGACATATTAAAATGGGATGTCATTGTTTAAACAAACACTATATTATCACGTTCTACTTTATCAATGTACCATAAAAATTAAATTGGTGGCAAGATTGAAGGATGTGTCTTGCTGCCCTATTAGTACTTTTTCTATGCAATGATCTCCGCCCTGCAGGATAATACATATTTTGTAAAAATGAATCCATTAGAGTCCTATAAAAGCTCTGTAAATTGGAACATAATGATATCGAGAGTCGGAAGGAAGCTCATGTTTCATAGAACATAGACATTCATATCTCTGCAGGGTCTATTCTATAGTAAAATTAGCATGCATGACATCCACAATCTGATCTGAGGTCTTTACAAGGGAGTAACTAGGAGAAGAGGGCCCCACTGTGTAGACTGTGAATGGGGCCCCCTTACTCCCTTGGAAACATATTGGTATATCAGGCAATTTATAACAATCTGCCCGAGTAGCTGTGTACAGTCGAGATTTTGCACGTACATACATAGTATACAATGTGCAGGATAACATGTATTAAACGGTTTGTACATCCTCCATTCTTTAGAGTGTCTGAGGAGCGGGGCCCCCCGGACACAATGGACCCCCTTAGATGCTAACGGGTAGTAAGCACTGGTCTTTAAAATAGTGAGACCTTATTATTGTGCTCCCGGTTGCAGGACTGCTGTATAGGGTGGGGGTGTGTGCAATGGGGTCAGACAGCCATAGGTCCGAAGGCAATAGGTTGACAAAGGGTCACTCTTTTTTTATTACTTTGTTATGTCAAATAGAGGGTATATATATAGGTGTGTGGGTAATATACAGGTGGTCCCATCCACTTAAAGGACACCCGACTACGATGACCCCTACGTTAAGACGACCCCTCTGCCCCCTGTGACCTCTGTGAAGCCTCTGGATGTACATTAGTTCCCAAGGACTGTAAATAATAGCTGTAAATTGTCTGTGAATGAAGCTTTATTGATAATCCTTGGTCCAATTACAGCAAAAAATTTTGAAACTCCATTGTCACTGGAGCAAAAAAATACCCAAACTACATATGGCCTTATCTGTAGATGTAACCGGGGACTTGCCTTGTACATGTAAATATATAATAAATAATAGAAAAAAATCTTTGCGCACAGCCACCCCGATTATGCACAGAAACAATTGCCATTGCCGTGAAGAAAACTTGTTATTAGCCTATTTTACCAATCTACAACCTCATGGGGTCTTTTGATTCATTAAAGCTCAGTTTTCCAGCTAGGAAAAAACCTTATTTAGAAAACCATAGAAACTATGATTGTGTTTGTTAGATTGAATTGTTTGTATGTTATAATGATCTATTGAGTAGTTATTAATATTCTAGTAACACGGAGAAGTATTAGTTGTGACTGCTCCCGAGCTGATGTCACTACGGTGGATACGTAGCACTGGAATAGTGCTACGGTAGGACGGTATTCCACTTGGGGCTATTGTCACCTTGCTTTTAGACAGCAAGTGAACGTCTTGGGTGGTGAATGGAGAGATGCGTTCAGTGTCTTCGTTTTATGGGGCCCCTTTTTAAGGGTTGGTCTTGCTACCTCTTGCCATACATATGTGCACCCCACCTGGCATTGCCACATTCAGAGACCTTTGCATTTTCTGCTGCCATGTGAAGATCTGCTCAGTTTCTTATTTCACCATGTATTACAGAAAATATAAACTTATTTACCCCTAAATCGGGCTTTAATAGAAAGGGCAAACATCATATATTATTCCTCTATTCAGCTATAAAGCTGCATGATACAGTATATCTCAAGGTGTTCTGAAGGTTGTATAATACCTATACTAAAAATAAGGGGGAGGAGAATTTATACCAAGAGCCTGTTACTACAAATTTACAAAGCAATTCATAGTAAAGGGTGTTAGAATTTAGATTGGAAAAAAATACCAGTATTAAACCATTCTCTGTTTCCAGGTCTGTCTCGTACGGTACTTCGGTTTCAGGCCACTGCCTGTTCGCCATACTGAATTTCTGGGGACCTCTGCTCACAGAATGGCCACTCCATTTTCCTGGGGACTACTTCTCTATTGCACACGGGTCATGAGTAGCACTGTCATTGGAGGAATGGGCCAATGGACCCGTCCAGAACCAATACGCTGAAAATGAGAAATACTGGGTGACAGAACTGGGTGATGGGGAGGAGCAGAATGTTTTTTTTTTTTTTCCTATTCATGAAAACCCTGTTTTAGTGAATGTTTTGTATTTTTTTTTTTTATTCCTTAAAATGAATATTTGCTCTTAATAATTGTTGTTTTATTTATGCTTGTTGTACATACTAACCTTTAAACCAGTTACTGGGTGTTATAGTAACTTCACCAGAGGGGAAAAAAAAAGGAGCTCCATGCTTTTAACTACATATTATGTAGTTTGGGGGTTGTTTGTAAGCCCATTGATCATTTTAAAAGGAGTTTCATAATGATATTTACTTGACACTGCTGCTTGTTATCTTCCCCTGTGGCCCTGTGGGAGCCAGGGCAGTGCGAGTCGGAGTCGTGACCATTTTGGTTGATCAGTCGTTATAAAAGACCGAACTCAACTCACAACATATAATAAATTAGAAAGATTTTAAAATTCCTAAATGTCCTGTTCTATTCATGATTAAGGATTTTAGGATAGGGGTGAAACCACAATTTTTTGGTCCAGAGCCATACTTTCATATGTGAAGAACTTTAAGTAGCTCATCGGTAACCAGCACCTCGATGCCAACAAATTCCAGGAGTACAGACAAAAATGCCAACCCAGAATTAGAAATGTCACAGTTAACAGCAATAAATACCAAAGATACTGCATTCAGAGGCCATACAATCATTGTGGCCAGTCCCCAAGCAGATAGTACTGGAGACACCCCCAGAGAATAAAACTACTATCACTGGAGACCATAGCAGAGGAGACGCTGTCAGCATGGTGCTGATGGATCATGGTTGCCAGGATGGATGTGGCTGGCACTTTTAGTTGAGAGAAATGTGTGCTCACTTTAGGTACATGCTCAGTAGTTGAAGCTCCTCTGCAATAGATTCAATTAGAGGATTAAGTTGTGGAGTGGGTACTAATTGGTGCTGCAGCTGCTGCAGCTGGAGTTTGGAGGTGAAGTGCAGGAAATCTGAGTAGGCAGAGAGTGGAGTCGGAAGTTTGGCTTATGGATTCCACCAGCCCTATTGGGAGTGCCTATTTCAAAACAATTGATCCCTGCCGTGTGTGGCAGGGCTCAGTGGTGCACCTTTGGCCCAAAACTGCAATTGGCAGGTGTGCAAAAGCGAGGTTGTAGAGAAGTAAGTAACCGATAATGTACGGATCCCCATGGTGAGGCCCATGCTCAGGACAGGAGAGTAAATGCACCTAATAGCACTCCCCAGCTATTGGAGGAGGACATGAATGGGGGCAGCGGTGGCAAATCCTAGACTACAAACTGATTGACGTGTAAAAAATAGATGAAATGTAGGATTAAAAAAAAAAAGTACACCAAAATAATGCATGTATTTATAAAAAAATTCTGGCTGTTGTAATTCAAAAACAGGGTTATTACAGTTCTTATGCTAAGAAGTCAGCCATTTTTACAATTGTGAGCTGCGTGACTCTATTCAAGATCTTGCTGAGAGGGAGCAGCTGCAGGTTAATGTGCCTGTTTAAAGTAAGAACATGAAAAACAGAATTGTGATAAAAAATGTAGAGATGGGGAATTACCTCGGAAGTTGTAAGACATGTGTGGAATTATATGAGTGTGCACAGTGCCAGGTTACAAACCTCTTACACACCTATACAAGCAACATACTTAAATAATCTCCGAGCCCTTGAGGATATACAGCTCCATCAATTACTGCTGCCTTTTGTATCAGAGCCGGGATTGTTTTGTGGAGGGGTTGGGAAGGCTAATTTCAGATTTGCAAGTTGGCATCTTTTTCATATGTGCTATATATGTTTTCTTTGTTTTTTTTATTATGTTGTTTTTTGGATTATCACTTTTGTGCACTTTGTCATTTTACTCATTAAGTTAATTTGTGTTATTGTATTACTGGTGCCATCTTTTTCATTAACTTTAACCCGACAGTAGTCTTTATTACAGGAATAAGTTTTTTAAGGGTAGGTGCATATTATTTTTTTTTCTGGTTAGGCTGTAGGGGGAGTATAGTGTATGTACGTTGCAAGGTATTATTGAACTTAGTATTCCTAGTAAATGTGATCCAAAATGTCCAGCCTGAATCTTCTTCTTAAATTCATCGCTAGCAATTACAGGACAGGGGGAGTTGGGTGATTGGTGCAGCTGTCGAGGCACGATTTTAAGTGCACCCTTGGCATTCATGGGGTACTAAGTGCAGCTGGGTCCTGGCAGATGTCCGGTTATGTTCCCCTAAGCCGCATTATGAATGGAAGATTTCAGAGGAGCTCAGAGAGGAGGTTGTCCTGGGGCCCCAACAGGTAGGAATTTTTTTTTGCAAACTAGCCCCCATCCCCCTGTGGAAGAGGCAGGGTTGTCTAGATTTTTTGTTTTTCAATGAAGTGGCACTTACCATTTAAGAGAGGGAGAACATATTTTTTTCATATTTACCATCCTCTGTGAACATGGTAAACAAAAAAAAAATGCTACCACTTATTGAAGCCGTTTTTTCATAATATTTTATTGGCCCGTTTTATTAACTGGCCATATAACGTAGTCCAAATTTTTCCCCAGCGGCATGAGAACGGAGCAATTGGGATGATGGATTTAAAATGCCCTTTGCTATCTGTAGCGACAAGCTGCCTTTATAGAGTTGGGTAGGAAGGACAGGAATAAATTTATACTGTTGGGGATTATGGTTATGGAAATGCATATATGTTTTAATGGGAGCCCGTCACCACCCCCATTTTTTCACATGTACAGATGTTGACCGTAAAGACATCCATAACTTAATGAACCTTGCCTTTTAGCTAGAAATGTTTTCTCTCACATCCTATAAAATCAAACTTTGTTACTCACATGGCATAGACAACCAAATTTTTCCTGACAGCGAGAGGCGGAGCTTGGCCCAAAATCCAGTGGTTCCTCCAGAGGGGGACAAAATAGGGAGGACAAATGTGGGGATCTGGTAAATCTGGGGAGGGGATTCTTGTTGGTGGAAGGGGGGGGGGGTGCAGTCTGGGAGGGAATTTTGTTGTGTTGTGGAGAAGGATGGGCAAGGGGGGGGGCAAGACCAGGGGGAGTCCTGTGGAAGGAGGGGGTTGGTTAGCAAGAGGCGCAGGGGAACGATAGACATGGGGGGCGCAGTGTTATAGTATAATTTCTGGACATAGGGGGACGTAGTATAGTAGGTATATTCGTCATAGGGGGGCGTATTATAGTAGTAGTTATGATTCTTGTTCATAGGGGGCAGTATTATAGTAGGGATATAGATTTGTACAAGGGGGAGTATTATAGTAGTTATATGCTTGTACATAGGCGGGCAGTATTATAGTAGTTATAGTTTGTACATGGGGGCAGTATTATAGTAGGTTATTCTTGTCCCTAGGGGGCAGTATTATAGTTAGTTATATTCTGTAAATAGGGGGGCGTCTATGAGTAGTTAATTCTCTGTACATAGGGGGGCAGCAGTATTATAGTGTTAATTCTTGTACATAGGGAGGCAGGAGTATTTAGTAGTGATATTCTTGGACATAGGGGGCAGTATTATAGTAGTTATATTCTTGTAACATAGGGGGCAGTAATAATAGTAGTAATTCTTGTACATAGGGGGGTAGTATTATAGTAGTTATATTCGTGTTACATAGGGGGCAGTATTATAGTAGTTATATTCTGTAAATAGGGGCAGTAGAGTATATAGTAGTTATATCCTTGTACATAGGGGGGCAGTATATAGTAGTTATATTCCTTGTACATAGGGGCAGTATTATCGTAGTAGGTTATCGTCGTGTACAAGGGGCAGTATTTAGTAGTTATCGTCTTGTACATAGGGGCAGCTATCGTATTACAGTGTTATATTCTTTACATAGGGGGGGAAGATTATCAGTAGTTATGTATTATGTACTAGGGGGCAGTATTATGTAGTGATATTCCTGTACAGGAGGGGCAGTATTATAGTAGTTATATTCCGGTACATAGGGGGCGTAATAGTAGTTATCGTCTTGTACATAGGGGGCAGTATTATAGTAGTTTATTCCTGAAATAGGGGCAGTATCTAGAGTTAATTCCTGTAATAAGGGGGCAGTATTTTAGTAGTATCGTCTTGTACATAGGGAGCAGTATTTATAGTGTTATATTCTGTACATAGGGAGCAGATTATAGTGTTATATTCTGTACATAGGGGGCAGTATTATAGTAGTTTATTCTGTACCTAGGGGGCGTATTATAGTAGTTATCGTCTTTGTAAGAGGGGGCAGTATTTATGTAGTTATTTCCTTACCTAGGGGGCAGATTATAGTAGTTATATTCTGTTACATAGGGGTGGCAGTAGTATTATAGTAGTTATCGTTTGTACGTAGGGGGCAATATTATAGTTAGTTAATTGGTACATGGTTGGGGTCACCGCAAGATGTAGGGGAACTGTATTGCGGGGTACAGCAGTAGAAGTGAGAACTAATGGACCTAAATCCTTATCTGCTGATCGTTTGTAGTTGTGCAGTGACAAGGTACAGTCAGCTTCACGTATTATTGGTTACATGAATGTGAATAATATGTAGGGGAAGTAATTTGCAATCTACCTGATGTTCACAACCTTCAAGAACCTTTCAAGCTAAGGCCATTATCGCTGGAACTTTACGGCTCGGTACATAAGCAGATGGGTAAACCTGCGCCACGCTGTGCAGCCAGCACTTATTATGTGGTTTGGACAAAATGCAGAGAATGGGGGAAGGGGGAAGGGGGGGGGGGGACACTCTGGCTCATCATGTCAGGTACTTGTTTATTTAGGTTGTTCCATTTGATTTGATAAACTAATAATAATGGATTTATTCAATCTGATCTTTTAAATAACAATTTCTTATTTTTAAGGACATTTCCATCTTCTCTTTGTTGGGTTAATTATCTCATTTATGGACAAATAAAATGGCAGAAATTGGCTTAATTTGATTCCATTTACGCCTGACTGAAATGGAACATAAAATAAATCACAAAAATGTATATTTTTTAAAGGGGTTTCAGGATTTTACGGAAAACTGGGCATGAGAACAGTTTTTTGGATATTATTCTACGCGCCTAATACCAGCAGCACCATCAAGAGGAACAATGATCAGTCATGTGACTGTACAGCCAATCAAGATTTCATTCAGGGCTATCATCAATAATACAAGTCGCATGGCCCGAGAAAAGGGGCTTAACCAGAACTTGTAGTTCTTTTGTAAAAATAATTTTGTTACAATCTTATATTATTCAATGCCAAGTTCTTTGAATCTATAAGAACCACCTACCTGTGTTTAAAGGGAACCTACCACCCCGATTCTACCTATAAAGGTAGAAGGGGTAGTAGGTGGATGGATGGGACGTGAGGAGAGCCCTTTTTTGGGCTAATCTCAAGGCCGGGTGTTTTTATAAAACTTTATTGCAGTTATATGCAAATTTTTTTATGCGGCTACTGGCGGCGTGGAGTAGCAGGACCTGAGGCTACTAGTAGCGGTACTCCACCCACAGTCGCCGCGTTACCCGCCTACCAGGTAAATCTCGGCGCACATGCTCCTGGCAGCTGCGCGCCTGTCATAGTCCCCCGGCTACTGCGCAGGCGCGAGTAAGTAGTAGTTCCGGCCCCGGAGGCCGAGGCCCTGCCGCCCAGGAGTGCACGCCCAAGATTACCTGGTTAGCGAGTAAAGTGGCTTTTGGTAACCTGGGGGTGGAGTAGACGCGACTAGTAGCCTCATGTCCGGCTACTCCACGCCGTAGCCGCATTAAAAAATTTACATAAACGGAAATAAAGTTTTCTAAAAGACACAGGGACGTGAGGATTAGCCCAAAAAAGGGCTCTCCTCACGTCCCCTCCATCCAACTACACCCAGTCTATTATAGGTAGAAGAATCGGCGGTGTAGTGCCCTTTAAATACTGCCCCCTATGTACAAGAATATAACTACTATAATACTGCCCCCTATGTACAAGAATATAACTACTATAATACTGTCCCCTATGTAAATGCATTCAGTATGTATAGCACTTCGTCCATTCCTTGCAGTGTCCCCTCCCCTCTTGTAGTGGGTTTTCCTTTGTTCTCTGATTATTATCACATATTTGCTGCACTGATTCATCGTTTGTCTTGTGAAGTTCCTAATTACCGTTACATTTGGTGACTGCTCGCCCCCTATCTACAAGAATATAACTACTATAATACTGCCCCCTATGTACAAATCTATCACTACTATAATACTGCCCCTATGAACAAGAATATAACTACTATACTACTGTCCCCTATGTCCAAGAATATAATACTATAACACTGCTCCCCCCAGGTCTTATCTTCCTCCGCGCCTCTTGCTACCCCCTCCTTACACAGGACTCCCCCAGGTATTGCCCACCCCCTGGTCTTGCCCCCCTGCCCATCCCTCCCCACAACACAAAATTCCCTCCCAGATCTGCCCCCCCCCCTTCCACAACAAAGAATCCCCTCCCCAGATCTTACTCAGGATCCCCACAGGTCTAGTCCTCCCTATTTGTCCCCCTCTGGAGGAACCACTGAATTTGGCCAAGCTCCGACTCTCGCTGCAGGATTTGGTTGTATGCCAGGTGAGATAACAAAGTTGATTTTATAGGGATGTGAGAGAAAACATTTCTAGCTAAAAGAAAGGTGTCATTAAGTTAATAGGTCTTTACTGAGATTCAAAGAACTTGGCATTGAATAATATAAGATATTGTACAAAATTATTTTTACAAAAAGAACTAAAGTTACTGGTTAAAGCCCCTTTTCGCGGCAATGCGACTTGTATTATTGATGAATGAGCCCTGAATGAAATCTGTGATTGGCTGTACAGGTCACATGACTGATGCATGTGGTTCCTCTTGAATGGTGCTGCTGGTATTAGGGCGAGTAGAAGAATATACCAAAACTGCTCATGCCCAGTTTTCCTAAAATCCTGGAAACCCCTTTAAAAATATACATTTTTTGTTATATTTATTTTATGTTCCATTTCAGTCAGTCGGTAGAAGTGGATCAAGATATAAAGCCAATTTTCCTGCCATTTTATTTGTCAGCAAATGAGGATAAATTAACCCAAACAAAGAGAAAGATGGAAATGTCCTTAAGAGAAATAAGAAATCTGTATGAAAGATCAGATTGAATAAATCCATTATTATTAGTTATCAAAGCAAATGGAAAAACCTAAATAAACAAGTACATAGACAATGGATGAGCCAGGAGTGCCCCCCCCCCCATTCTCTGCATTGTCCAAACCACATAATAAAGTGCTGGCTGCACAAGCGTGGCGCAGGTTTTACCCATCTGCTTTATGTACCGGAGCCAGGAAAGAGTCCGGCGATAATGGCCTTGGCTGGAAAGGTTCTTGAAGTTGTGAACATCAGGTAGATTGCAAATTACTTTCCACTACATATTATTCACATTACATTTAACCAAGAAGACGTGAAGCATGAATGTACCTATGGCACGTGCACAGACTACAAAACTATCAGCAGATAAAGGATTTAGGTCAGTAGTTCTCAACTTTTCTAATGCTGTGACCCCGCAATACAGTTCCTCATCTTGCGGTGACCCCAAACCATGTACAAGAATATAACTACTATAATATTGCCCCCTACGTACAAGACGATAACTACTATAATACTGCCCCCTATGTACAGGAATATAACTACTATAATACTGCCCCCTATGTACAGGAATATAACTACTATAATACTGCCCCCTATGTACAGGAATATAACTACTATAATACTGCTCCCTATGTACAGGAATATAACTACTATAATACTGCTCCCTATGTACAAGACGATAACTAGACGGGGATACGGAAAAGCACGAGCGCCGACGTATGATAAATTTCCCCCATGTATAATCTTCTAAGGTTCTGACTCTTTATAACACGCTGTCTTGAGAGGGACACTGTGAGAATCTATTCAGATCTCTTGCTCTATAACATGTGCCTGACAATTAGGACACTGTAGAATTTCTACAGCTCCTCTTGCTAATAAACATGCTCCTGCAGTAGGACACCACTGTAGACTATCAGCTCCTCTTGCTCTCGATAAATCTGCCTGCAGATAGGACACTGTAGAATCTATCAGCTCCTCTTGCTCTATGACCATTCTGCCGACAGATTAGACACCTATTAACATGGACAGCTATCCTTAAAAGTGTAACTAAATATTGAACATAATGATTTTTGCTGTTAGCTGGAGCGAGTGGAGGATTTGTCTTGGAGGAATATAAAGATCAGGCCCTCATTAAGGAGTGGAGGCGCCAGAGTGCTCAGGTGACATGACCTGATGCGCCTCAGGCTATTTACATAAATTTTAAACTTATTTTCTTGCGAATACTGTACTTTTACCTGGATTACACGTGGAGTCAACTTTCATCATCACCTAGAGGGTAAGGAGCCTCCATTATAGGCCAGTCTGCCCCCCTATTATCTGGTGGTAGACGTCCTTTAATACCAATTGGTTTGAAGGATTGTTACACTTTTGAATGCGGAAGAACTCGGAAACTAAAATGTCCTGCTATGCGTATATATTACAAGGCTACTTTCTGGTACATAAGTACAAATTTACTAGGTAAACCTGTTTCTCTGCAGCAATCGGTGTGTGATTGTGAGATGATGACAGCGGAGAATGACAATGGCGTCAACCTAGGCGTGTAAATGCTGAGCTTATCAAACATTCTGCTATTCAATTTTGATTTTCGTGAGGGGATTGTCGTGTTTGTGCTGGGAGGATTATTCGTTTTTTTATTAGGGGGAAGGGGGGGGGGATTGGGGACGGAGGAGATTTTGGAGGGAGGGAGGAGGAGAGACAGGCATTTTTGTTTTTTGAGGATGGAAGGGGGAGTAATTATATTATTCCTTGTTATTTGAGAGACCGGGCAGAATGCCCATTGGGTAATTCTTCCAGCGAAGTTCAGACAGGGAAGATTAAATGCGTGAAATGAAAGAGTGGATGACAGGATGTAATACTGTGACTATCACGGATGGATCCTGCCAGTCCAGGCATGGGCCATTGTGTCTGTGTTACTGGATTCACAGCGGGGGGCCCCAGCAGGGACACCCCATCTATGAGGTCATATGCTGACCTTAGGGACCATATTAAAATGGGATGTCATTGTTTAAACAAACACTATATTATCACGTTTCACTTTATCCAATTCCATAAAAATTAAAATTGGTGGCAATGACAGGATGTGTCTTGCTGCCCTATTAGTACTTTTTTCTATGCAATGGTCTCCGCGCCTGCAGGATGAATAATATTTTGTAAAATGAATCATTAGAAGTCCCTATCAAAAGCTCTGTAATTGAGAACTAATGATATGAGAGTCGGAAGGAAGCTCATGTTCATAGACACATAGACATTCAATCTCTGCAGGGTCTATTCTATAGTAAATTAGAGCATGATCCACATCTGATCTTGAGGTTTTACAAGGGAGTAACTAGGAGAAGAGGGCCCCACGTGTAGACTTTGTGAATGGGGCCCCTTACTCCCTTGGAAAATATTGTGTATAATCAGGCATTAAACAAATCTGCCCGAGTAAGCGGTGTACAGTCGAAGATTTTGCACTGTTACATACATAGTATACAATGTGCAGGATAACATGTATTAAACGGTTGTACATCCTCCATTCTTAGAGTGTCTGACGAGCGGGGCCCCCCGACACAATGGACCCATGTAGATGCTACGGGTAGTAAGCACTGGTCTTTAATAGTGAGACCTTATTATTGTGCTCCCCGGTGCAGGACCTGCTGTTGTATTAGGGTGGGGGTGTGTGCAATGGGGTCAGACAGACCATAGGTCGGAAGGCAATTAGGTTGAAATGGGTCACTACTTTTTTTATTACTTTTGTTATTGTCAAAATAGAGGGTATATATAAGGTGTGTGGTAATATACAGTGGTCCCACCTACTTAAAGGACACCCGATACAGATGACCCCTCGTTAAGACGACCCCTCTGCCCCTGTGACCTCGTGAAGCCTCTGGATGTTAATTAGTTCCCAGGACTGTAATAATAGCTGTAAATTGTCTGTAATGAAGCTTTATTGATAATCCTTGGTCCAATTACAGCAAAAAATTTTGAAACTCCATTTGTCACTGGAGCAAAAAAATACAAACCTACTATGGCCTATCTTAGTATGGAACCCGGGGACCTTGACTGTTACATGTATAATATATATAAATATATAGATAATAAAACTTCTTGCGCCAGACCACCCGATTATGCACAGAAACAATTGCCATTCCGTGAAGAACTTGTTTAGCCTATTTTCCCAATCTACAACCTCATGGGGTCTTTTGATTCATTAGTAACGAATAGTTTTCCAGCTAGGAAACCATATTTAGAAAAACAATAGAAACTATGATTGTGTTGTGTTAGATGAATTGTTTGTATGTATAATGATCTATTGAGAGTTAATAATATTTTAGTAACATACGAGACGTATTCAGTGTGACTGCTCCCCGCTGATGGCAATAAGGTGGATACGTAGCACTGAATAGTGCTACGTAGTAGGTATTCACGTGGGCATTGTTCACCTTGCTTTTACGACAGCAGTGAACGTCCTGGGTGGTGATGAAGGGAGAGATGCGTCGAGATGTCTTCGTTTTTATGGCACTTTTAATGGTTTCTGATGTACTCCTGAATACATCATGTGCACCCCACCATTCATTGCACATTTCAGAGACCTTTGCATTTTCTGCTTGCCATGTGGAATATCTGCTCAGTTTTCTTTATTCCATGTATTAAACGAATATAACTTATTACCTAAAATCGGGCTTAATAGAAACGGGCAAACTCATATATTCTCCTCTATTCAGAATAAGCTGGCATGATACAGTATATCTCATGTTCTGAAGGTTGTAATAATCCATATACAAACATATAGGGGAGGAGAATTTATACCAAAGCTGTACTAAAATTTACAAAGCAATTCTATAGTAAAGGTTTTCAATATTG
Source organism: Engystomops pustulosus (assembly GCA_019512145.1). Taxonomy (NCBI): domain Eukaryota; kingdom Metazoa; phylum Chordata; class Amphibia; order Anura; family Leptodactylidae; genus Engystomops; species Engystomops pustulosus. The sequence goes on from CM033647.1 coordinate 23,567,185, forward strand.
ATTGGGAAAAAAATACCACGTATTAACCCTTCTCCTGTTTCCAGGTCATTGTCTCGTTACGGTATTATGGTTTCAGGCCCTGTGCCAGACTAAATTTCTGGGGACCCCTCATCCACAGAATGGCCACTTCCATTTTCCTGGGGACCTTTACCCCTCTGCCCAACTGGTCTGAGTAGCACTGTCATGGAGGAGGAATTGGTCCCAGCCTTCCCAGAACAATCCGCTGAAACTGAGAATACCTGGAGTGACAGAACTGGGTGCTGGAGGGAGCAAGAATGTTTTTTTTTTTTCTTATTCATGAGAAAACCCCTTTTAGTTAATGTTTGTATTTTATATTTTTTATTCCTCTTACAATGAATATTTGCCTTAATAATTGTGTTTATTTATGCTTGTTGTACATACTAACCTTAAACAGATAATGGGTGTTATAGTAACTCACCAGAGGGGAAAAAACAAAGGAGCTCACATGTGATTTTAACTACAATTATGTAGTTGGGGGTGTTTTTAAGCACATTATCATTTAAAGGGGTTTTCATAATGATATTACTTGACACTGCTGCTTGTTATCTTCTCCCTGTGGCCTGTGGGAGCAGGGCAGGGAGTCGGGTCAGTGACCTTTTGGTGAGTCAGTCGTTATAAAATGGACCGACTCAACTTCACAACATATAATAAATTAGAAAGATTTAACAATTTCCTTTAAATGTCTGTTTATTCCTGATCTAAGGATTTAGGACAGGGGTATGAACCACAATTTTTGGTCCAGAGCCATACTGTCATACGGTTCAAACTTTAAGTAGCGCATCGGTAACCAGCACCTAGATGCAACAACATCCGAGAGTACAGACACAAAATGCCACCCAGAATTATGAAATGTCCACAGTACAGCAATAAATACCACCCTAGATACTGCATTCAGAGATACAATCATTGTGCAGACCCCAGAGCAGATAGTACTGGAGACCCCCCACGAGAATAAAACTACTATCACTGGAGACCATAGCAGAGGAGACCTGTCGCATGTGCTGATGGCAACTCATGGCTTGACAGGCGGATGGATGTGGCTGGAGCTTTTACGTTGAGAGAAATGTGTGCGGCACTTTTGTACATGCTCAGTAGTGAAGCCCTCTGCAATAGATTCAATTAGAGGATTACAGTTGTGGAGTGGGACTACTAAATGGTAGTAGTGCAGCTGGAGTTTGGAGGTGAAGTGCAGGAAATTGAGTGGCAGAGTGGAGTCGAAGTTTGGCTTATGGATTCCCAGCCCTCATTGGAGTGCTATTTCAAACAATTGATCCCTGCCGTGTGTGGCAGGGCTCAGTGGGGACACCTTTGGCACAAACTGCCAATGGCAGGTGTGCAAAAGCGAGGTTGTAGAGAAGATAAGTAACCTACATGTAGGCTCCCCATGGTTTAGGCCACTGCTCAGACAGGAGAGTAAACTGCACCATAATAGCACTCCAGCTATTGGAGAGGACATTGAATGGGGGCAGCGGTGGCAAATCCTAGACTACAAACTGATGATGTGTACAAAATAGATGAAATGTAGATTAAAAAAAAAAAGTACACAAAAAATTGCATGTATTTATAAAAAAAATTCTGGCTGTAATTCAAAAACAGGGTTATTACCGTTCTTTGTTCAGAGTAGCCATTTTTACAATGTGAGCTGCGTACTCTCAAGCTTGCTGAGGACGGGAGCAGCAGCTGCAGGTTAATGTGCCTTTTAAAGTAAGAACATTGAAAACAGAATGTGATAAAAATGTAGATGGGGAAATTAACTCGGAAAGTTGTAAGACCTGTGACTTATATGAGTGTGACATTGCAGTTTTACAAACCTCTTACACCTACTCCAAAGCAACATCTATAAATATCTCCGGCCCTTGGATATTACAGCTCCATCAATTAATGTGCTTTTGTATCACGAGCCGGGATTGTTGTGGGGGGAAGGATAATTTCAGATTTGCCAGTTGGCATCTTTTCATATGTGCTATATATGTTTCTTGTGTTTTTATTATGTTGTTTTTTGGCATTATCACTTTTGCACTTTGTCATTTACTCATTAAGTAATTTGGTGTTATTACTGTGCATATTTTTCATTAGACTTTACCCCCAGACAGTAGTATTTATTACAGGAATACAGTTGTAAAGGGTAGGTGGCCATATTATTTTTTTTGTGTGTATTGCTGTAGGTGGAGTATAGTGTATGTACGTTGCAAGGTATTATTTAACCTTAGTTTCCTAGTCAATGTGATCAAATCCGTCCAGCCTGGATCCTTCTCTTAAATTTCATCGCTAGCAATTCAGACAGGGGAGTTGGGGTGATTGGTGCGCTGTGAGGGCACGCTTTTAAGTGCACCCTTGGCATCATGGGTACTAAGTGCAGCCTGTGTCCTGGCAAGAGGTTACTGTGATTTCCCCTACCCGCATTATGAAAGGAAGACTTTCAGAGGAGCTCAGAGAGGATGTTGTCCTGGGCCAAACAGGTAGGAATTTTTTTTTGAAACAGCCCCATCCCCCTGTGGAAGAGGAAAGGGGTTGTCTAGATTTTTTGTTTTTCAATGAAGTGGCACTTACCATTTAAGAGAGGAGAAACCATTATTTTCGATAATTTACCATCCTCTGCTGACATGGTAAAAAAAAAATGCTACCAATATTAGCCGTTTATACATATTTATTGGCCCGTTTTCTAACTGGCATATAATAGTCCAACTTTTCCCAGCGGCAGTGAGAAACGGAGCAATTGGGCTGCTGGATTTTAAAATGCCCTTTGCTATCTGTAGCGACAAAGCTGCCTTTATATGAGTTGGGTGGAAGAGAATTAATTATACTGCTGGGGGGATTCTGGTTATAGGAAATGCATATATGGTTTAAAGGGAGCCCGTCACACCACATTTTTTCAAAAGTACAGCTGGTGACCAGTAAAGGACCTATAACTTAATGACACCTTTCTTTAGCTAGAAATGTTTTCTTCACATCCTATAAAATCAAACTTTGTTACTCTCACCTGGCATACAACCAAATCCTGCAGCGAGAGTCGGAGCTTGGCCAAATCCAGTGGTTCCTCCAGAGGGGACAAATAGGGAGGAAAATGTGGGGATCTGAGTAAATCGGGGAGGGGATTCTTTGTTGTGGAAGGGGGGGGGGGGCAGATCTGGGAGGGAATTTTGTGTGTTGTGGAGAAGGGATGGGCAGGGGGGCAAGACCAGGGGGAGTCCTGTGTGGAGTAGGAGGGGTGGGGTAGCAAGAGGCGCAAGGGGAAGATAAGACTGGGGGGAGCAGTGTTTATAGTATTATAGTTATTGGACATAGGGGACAGTAGTATAGTAGTTATATTCTTGTTCATGGGGGCAGTATTATAGAGTTTATATTTTGTCATAGGGGGCAGTATTAGTAGGGATAGATTGTACATAGGGGGCAGTATTATAGTAGTTATATTCTTGTACATAGGGGGGCATTTATAGTAGTTATTATTCTTGACATAGGGGGCAGTATTATAGTAGGTATATTCTTGTACATAGGGGCAGTATTATAGGTTAATTCTTGTACATAGGGGGCAGTAGTAGTATAGTAGTTATATTCTTGTACATAGGGGGCAGTATTAGTAGTTATATTTTGTACCATAGGGGGCAGTATTAGTAGTATATTCTCTGTACATAGGGGGTCAGTATTATAGTAGTTATATTCTTGTAATAGGGGGCAGTAATATAGTAGTTATATTCCTGTACATAGGGGTAGAGGTATTATAGTAGTGATATTCTTGTACATAGGGGGGCAGTATATAGTAGTTATATTCTGTACATAGGGGGCAGTATTATAGTAGTTATTTCTGTACATAGGGGCAGTATTATAGTAGTTTATATTAGTACATAGGGGGCAGTATTATAGTAGTTATCGTCTTGTACATAGGGGCAGGATTTAGTAGTTTCGTCTGGTACAAGGGGGCAGTATTAAGAGTAGTTTATTCGTGTACATAGGGGGCAGTATTATAGATTATCGTTTGTACATAGGGGGCAGTTTATAGTAGTTATATTCCTGACATAGGGGCAGTATATATCTAGTAGTTATATTCCTGTACATAGGGGGCAGTATTTAGTAGAGTATCTTGTACATAGGGGGCAGTATTATAGTAGTTATATTCTGTACATATGGGGATCAGTATTAGTAGTTTTATATTCTGTACATAGGGGGCAGTATTATAGTAGTATAGCTGTACATAGGGGGCAGTATTATAGCCAAATTTCTAGTCAGTCGTGTAAGAAGTGGATCAAGATATAAAGCCAATTTCCTGCCATTTTATTTTGTCAGCAATGAGATATTGAACCCAAACAAAGAGAAAGATGGAAATGTCCTAAGAGAAATAAAATCTGTATGAAAGATAATTTGAATAAATCCATTATTTTAGTTATCAAGCAAATGGAAAAACCTAATAACAAGTACATAGACAATGGATAGCCAGGATGCCCCCCCCCCCTTCCCCATTCTCTGCATTGTCCAAACCACATAATAAAGTGCTGGCTGCACAAGCGTGGCGCAGGTTTTACCCATCTGCTTTATGTACCGAGCCAGGAAAGAGTCGCGTCGATAAGCCTTGGCTGGAAAGGTTCTTGAAGTTGTGAACATCAGGTAGATGCAAATTACTTTCCACTACATATTATTCACATTACATTTAACCAAGAAGACTGAAGCATGATGACCTATGCACGTGCACAGACACAAAACTATCAGCAGATAAGATTTAGGTCAGTAGTTCTCAACTTTCTAATGCTGGACCCCGCATATATCCTCATCTTGCGGTGACCCCAAACATGTACAAGAATATAACTACTATAATATTGCCCCTACGTACAAGACGATAACTAATATAATGCCCCCTATGTACAGGAATTAACTACTATAATACTGCCCCTATGTACAGGCAATATACTACTATAATACTGCCCCCTATGTACAAACGATAACTACTATATACTGCCCCCTATGTACAGGAATATAACTACTATAAACTGCCCCTATGTACAGGAATTAACTACTATAATACTGCTCCCTATGTACAGGAATATAACTACTATAATACTGCCCTATGTCAAGACGATACTAACTATAATCCTGCCCCTATGTACAGAATATAACTACTATAATACTGCCCCCTATGTAAGGAATATAACTCTATAATACTGCCCCCTATGTACAGAAGATAACTACTATAATACTGCCCCCTCTTTACAGGAATATAACTACTATAATACGGCCCCTATGTACAGAAATACTACTATACTGCCCCTATGTACAAGACGATAACTACTATAATACTGCCCCTATGTACAAGAATATAACTACTGTAATACTGCCCCCTATGTACAAGACGATAACTACTATAATACTGCCCCTATGTACAAGACGATAAACTACTATAATACTGCCCCCTATGTACAGGAAATAACTACTATAATACTGCCCCCTATGTACAAGAATATAACTACTATAATACTGCCCCCTATGTACAAGAAATAACTCATATATGCCCCTATGTCAAGATATACTACTAATACTACCCCATGTACAGGAATATAACTACTATATTACTGCCCCCTATGTACAAGAATTAACTACTATAATACTGCCCCCTATGTACACAAGAATATAACTACTAATACTGCCCCCTATGTACAAGAATATAACTACTATAATACTGCCCCCTATGTACAAGAATATAACTACTATATCTGCCCCCTTTACAGAATTAACTACATATACTGCCCTAGTCAAGAATATACCTACTATATACTGCCCCCCTATGTACAAGAATATAACTACTATAATACTGCCCCCTATGTAACAGACTATAACTACTATATACTGCCCCCTATGTAAAATCTATCCCTATATACTGCCCCCATGACAAGAATATAAACTCTATAATACTGCCCCCTATGAACAAGAATATAACTACTATACTACTGTCCCCTATGTCCAAGAATATAATACTATAACACTGCTCCCCCCAGGTCTTATCTTCCCCTGCGCCTCTTGCTACCCCCTCCTTACACAGGACTCCCCCTGGTCTTGCCCCCCTGCCCATCCCTCTCCACAACACAAAATTCCCTCCCAGATCTGCCCCCCCCCCCCTTCCACAACAAAGAATCCCCTCCCCAGATCTTACTCAGGATCCCCACATTTGTCCTCCCTATTTGTCCCCCTCTGGAGGAACCACTGGATTTGGCCAAGCTCCGACTCTCGCTGCAGGATTTGGTTGTATGCCAGGTGAGATAACAAAGTTGATTTTATAGGGATGTGAGAGAAAACATTTCTAGCTAAAAGAAAGGTGTCATTAAGTTAATAGGTCTTTACTGGTCACCAGCTGTACTTGTGAAAAAATGTGGTGACGGGCTCCCTTTAAAACCATATATGCATTTCCTATAACCAGAATCCCCAGCAGTATAATTAATTCCTTCCTACCCAACTCATATAAAGGCAGCTTGTCGCTACAGATAGCAAAGGGCATTTTAAAATCCAGCAGCCCAATTGCTCCGTTCTCACTGCCGCTGGGGAAAAAGTTGGACTACGTTATATGGCCAGTTAGAAAACTGGCCAATAAAATATGTATAAACGGCTCAATAATTGGTAGCATTTTTTTTTTACCATGTTCAGCAGAGGATGGTAAATTATCGAAAAATATGTTCTCCTCTCTTAAATGGTAAGTGCCACTTCATTGAAAAACAAAAAATCTAGACAACCCTTTCCTCTTCCACAGGGGGATGGGGGCTGTTTGAAAAAAAAAATTCCTACCTGTTTGGCCCCAGGACAACCTCCTCTCTGAGCTCCTCTGAAAAGTCTTCCATTTCATAATGCAGGAGTAGGGGAAATAACAGTAACATCTGCCAGGACACAGGCTGCACTTAGTACCCATGATGCCAAGGGTGCACTTAAAAGCGTGCCCTCACAGCGCACCAATCACCCCAACTCCCCTGTCTGGAATTGCTAGCGATGGAAATTTAAGAGAAGGATCAGGCTGGACGGATTTGATCACATTTACTAGGAAAACTAAGGTTAAATAATACCTTGCAACGTACATACACTATACTCCACCTACAGCATAACCAGAAAAAAAATAATATGGCACCTACCCTTTAAACTGTATTCCTGTAATAAATACTACTGTCTGGGGGGTAAAGTCTAATGAAAAAATATGCACAAGTAATAACACCAAATTACTTAATGAGTAAATGACAAAGTGCAAAAGTGATAATGCCAAAAAACAACATAATAAAAAAAACAAAGAAAACATATATAGCACATGAAAAAGATACCAACTGCAAAATCCAAAATGATTCTTCCCTCCACAACAATCCCGGCTCGTGGATACAAAAGCAGCAGTAATTGATGGAGCTGTAATATCCTCAAGGGCCGGAGATATGTAATAGTATGTTGCTTGGAGTAGGTGTTAAGAGGTTTGTAAACTGCAATGTCACACTCATATAAGTCACAATGTCTTACAACTTTCCGAGGTAATTCCCACATCTACATTTTTATCACATTCTGTTTTCATGTTCATTACTTTAAAAAGGCACATTAACCGTGCAGCTGCTCCCGTCCTCAGCAAGAGCTGATAAGAGTCTACGCAGCTCTCATTGTAAAAATGGCTACTCTGAACATAAAAGAACGGTAATAACCCTATTTTTGAACTACAGTCAGAATTTTTTTTTATAAATACATGCAATTTTTTGTGTACTTTTTTTTTTTAATCTACATTTCATCTATTTTGTACACATCATCAGTTTGTAGTCTAGGATATTGGCCACCGCTGCCCCCATTCAATGCCCTCTCCAATAGCTGGGAGTGCCATTTTGTGCAGTTGCTCTCCTGTCTGAGCAGTGGGCCAAAACCATGGGAGCCTACATGTACGGTTACTTATCTTGTATGACAACCTCGCTTTTGCACACCTGCCAATCGGCAGTGGTGCCAAAGGTGCACCACTGAGCCACTGGCCACACACGGCAGGGATCAATTGTTTGAATAGCACTCCAATGAGGGCTGTGGAATCCATAAGCCAAACTTCCGACTCCAACTCTGCCTACTCAATTTTCTGCACTTCACCTCCAAACTCCAGCTGCACCAAATTAGTACCCACTCCACAACTGTAATCCTCTGATCTAATCTATTGCAGAGGAGCTTCACTACTGAGCATGTACATAAAGTGCAGCACACATTTATCTCAACTAAAAGCTGCCAGGCCACATCCAGCCTGTCAAGCCATGAGTTGCCATCAGCACCATGCTGACAGAGTCTCCTCTGCTATGGTCTCCAGTGATAGTAGTTTTATTCTCTGGGGGGTCTCCAGTACTATCTGCTCTGGGGTCTGCACAATGATTGTATGCTCTGAATGCAGTATCTAGGGTGGTATTTATTGCTGTACTGTGACATTTATAATTTCTGGGGTGGCATTTTGTGCTGTACTCTGGATGTTGTTGCATCTAGGTGCTGGTTACCGATGCAGCTACTTAAAGTTGAACAGTATGACAGTATGGCTCTGGACCAAAAATTGTGGTTCACCCCTGTCCTAAATCCTTAGATCAGGAATAGAACAGACATTTAAAGGAAATTTTATTATATGTTCTAATTTATTATATGTTTGTGAAGCTGGAGTCGGTCCATTTTATAACGACTGACTCCACCAAAATGGTCACTGACTCCGACTCCACTGCCCTGGCTCCCACAGGCCACAGGGAGAAGATAACAAGCAGCAGTGTCAAGTAATATCATTATGAAACCCCTTTAAATGATAAATGTGCTTAAAAACAACCCCCAAACTACATAATATGTAGTTAAAATATCATGTGAGCTCCTTTTTTTCCCCTCTGGTGAAGTTACTATAACACCCAGTATCTGGTTTAAAGGTTAGTAATGTACAACAAGCATAAATAAACACAATTTATTAAGAGCAAATATTCATTGTAGAGGAAATAAAAAATATAAAAATACAAAACATTAACTAAAAAGGGGTTTTCCATGAATATGAAAAAAAAAAAAACATTCTTGCTCCTCTCCAGCACCCAGTTCTGTCACTCCAGTATTCTCAGTTTCAGCCGGATGTTCTGGGAAGGTCATGGGACCCAATTCCTCCAATGACAGTGCTACTCAGACCAGTGGGCAAGAGAGGAAGTAAAGTCCCCAGGAAAATGGAACTAGGCACTCTGTGGATGAAGAGGGTCCCCAGAAATTTCAGTCTGGCACAGGGCCAGAAACTGTAAGTACCGTAACGAGACAGGAACTGGAAACAGGAGAAGGGTTAATACGTGGTATTTTTTTCCCAATCATATTCATGAAAAACCTTTACTATATAATTGCTTTGTAAATTTTAGTACAGCTATTGGTATAAATTCTCCTCCCCCTATATGTTTAGTATATGGATTATTACAACCTTCAGGAACACATTGAGATATACTGTATCATGCAGGCTTATAGCTGAATAGAGGAATAATATATGAGGTTGCCCTTTCTATTAAAGCCCGATTTTAGGTAAATAAAGTTATATTTCTGTTTAATACATGTGAAATAAAGAAAAACTGAGCAGATATTCACATGGCAAGCAGAAAATGCAAAGGTCTCTGAAATGTGCAATGAATGGGGGGTGCACATGATGTATGTGCAGGGAGTAGCAGACAAAACACTTAAAAGCCATAAAAACGAAGAACATCTGAACGCGATCTCTCCATTCACCACCCAAGGACGTTCACTGGCTGTCGTAAAAGCAAGGTGAACAATAGCCCAAGTGAATACCTACCTACGTAGCACTATTCTAGTGCTATGTATCCACCTTATTGACATGCAGCTCGGGGAGCAGTCACAACTGAATACGTCTCGTATGGTTACTAGAAATATTAATTAACTACTCAATAGATCATTATACATACAACAGATTCATGTAGCAAAAACACAATCAATACTTTCTATGTGGTTTTCTAAATAATGTTTCCTAGCTGGAAAACTATTCTTTATAATGAATCAAAAGACCCCAAGAGGTTGTAGATTGGGAAATAGTGTCTCAAGTTCTTCATGGAAGTTACCCCTATTGCAATAGTTTCTGTGCATAATTGGGTGGTCTGCGCAAAGAAGTTTTATCTATATATTTATTATATATTATACATGTACAGGCAGTCCCCGGGTTACATACAAGATAGGGTCCATAGGTAGGTTTGTATTTTTTTGCTCCAGTGACAATTGGAGTTTCAAAATTTTTTGCTGTAATTGGACCAAGGATTATCAATAAAGCTTCATTACAGACAATTTACAGCTAATTATTACAGTCTGGGACTAAGTAACATCCAGAGAGCTTCACAGAGGTCACAGGGGGCAGAGGGGTCCGTCTGTAACTAGGGGTCATCTGTAAGTCGGGTGTCCTTTAGTAGGGGACCACCTGTATATATACACACACACCTATATATATACCCTCTATTTGACAATAACAAAAGTAATAAAAAAACTAGTGAGCCCAGTTGTCAACCTAATGCACTTCTGACCTATGGATGTCTAGACCCCATTGCACACGACCCCCACCCTAATACAGCAGGTCCTGCACCGGGGAGCACAATAATAAAGGTCTCACTATTTAAAGACCAAGTGCGTAACTACAGCGTTAGCAGCTACAATGGGGTCCATTGTGTCAGGGGGCCCCCGACTTCCGTCATGACACTCTAAAGAATGGAGGATGTACACCGTTATATACATGTTATCCTGCACATTGTATAATATGTATGTAACAGTGCAAATCTTCGACTGTACACAGCTACTCGGGCAGATTTGTGTATAAATGCCTGAGTATACAAATATTTTCCAAGGGAGTAGAGGGGCCCCATTCAGCAGAAAAATAGTGACCCTAGTTGTCAACCTAATGCACTTCTGACCTATGGATGTCTAGGCCCCATTGCACTCCTCTTCCCCACCCTAATAAAGCAGGTTCTGCACCGGGGAGCACAATAAAAAAGGTCTCACTATTTAAAGGCGAGTTGTATAACTACAGCGATAGCAGCTTCTATGGGGTCCGTGGTGTAAGGGGGCCCCGACGTCCGACATGACACTCTAAAGAATGGAGGATGTGCACCATTATATGTTATTCTGCACATTGTATAATATGTATATAACAGTGCACATCTTCCACAGTACACAGCTACTCGGATAGATTTGTGTAAGTGTATAAATGTATATATCAGTGCATAAATGCCTGAGTATACAAATATTTTCCAAGGAAGTAGAGGGGCCCCATTCAGCAGTCTACAGTGGGGCCCCTCTTCTCCTAGTTACTCCCTTGTAAAAGACCTCAAGATCAGATGTGGATGTCAATGCTAATTTACTATAGAATAACCCTGCAGAGATATGAATGTCTAATGTGTCTATGACATGAGCTCTCCTTCCGACTCATCTATATCAATTAGTTCTCAAGTTACAGAGCTTTTTATAGGGACTCTAATGGATTCATTTACAAAATATTATTATCCTGCAGGCGGGAGATCATTGCATAGAAGAAAAGTACTAAATATGGCAGCAATCCTGCAAGACACAATCCTGCATTGCCACCAATTTAATTTTTATGGGAAATTGATAAAGTAGACGTGATAATATAGTGTGTTGTTTAAACAATGACATCCCATTTTAATATGTCCTAAGGTCAAGGCATATGGACCTCATAGATGGGGGTCTCCTGCTGGGAGCCCCCCGCTGTGATCCAGAACACAGAGCACATGGCACAGCCTGGACACTGGCAGGATGCCATCCGATAGTCACATATTACATCCTGTCATCCTACTCTTTCAGCATTAATCTTCCACTGTCTGAACTCGCTGGAAAGATAATTACCCTAATGGGCATTCTGCCGAGGTCTCTATTAATAACAATAGGAATTACAGTATAAATGTATTTGCCATTAAGCGTCTGAATGCCACTTGTAGCACAGAAGTGAATGAAGCGAGTTATAGAGATGCCGCATTGTCATTCGCGGCTGTCATCAGTCTCACAATCACACCGATTGCTGTAGAGAAAAGGTTTACCTTAGTAAATTGTACAGTATGTAAAACAAGTAAAAGCAAATGTACACAGAAAGTAGCCTTGTAATATTATAAGCATAAGCAAGGACATTGTTAGTTTCAGGATTTCTTCCAGCAATACTAAAAGCGTAAACATAGCCTTCAACCAACTGGTATTAAAGGACGTCTACCACCAGATAATAGGGGGCAGACTGTCCTATAATGGAGGCTCCTTACCTCTAGGGGATGATGCAAGTGACTCCAACGTTAATCCAGGGTACCAGTAGTCCAAAGAAAATAAGGTTTTAAAATTATGTAAAATAGCCTGAGGCACTCAGTCTCATGTCACCTGAGCGACTCATGGCTCCTCCACTCCTTAATTAGGCCTGATTCTTTAATATTCCCTCCATCCACTCGCTCAGCTAAAAGCAAAAATATTAGGTTCAAATATTTAGTTACGCTTTAAAGGATAGCTGTCATGTTAATAAGGTGTCTAATCTGTCGGCAGAATGTTATAGAGCAAGAGGAGCTGAATAGATTCTACAGTGTCCTATCTGCAGGCAGCATGTTATAGAGCAAGAGGAGCTGAATAGATTCTACAGTGTCCTATCTGCAGGCAGCATGTTATAGAGCAAGAGGATCTGAATAGATTCTACAGTGTCCTATCTGCAGACAGCGTGTTATAGAGCAGAACCTGAGAAGATTATACATAGGGGGAAATTTATCATACGACGGCGCTAGTGCTTTCCGTATCCCGCCATATACATCAAGAGGCTAAACTTTTGATGTATCCATTGGGCGACACGAGTGTTGATAAATCTCCCGGCAGTGTGTTTTCTCTGCAGGCAGAATGTTATAGAGAAGGAGGAGCCGAGAAGATTGGATATAGTGTCCTATCTGCACGTAGCATGATATAGAGCAGGAGGAGCTGAGCCGAAGACTCCTTTCTCATTCTGGGCTAAAGAGTCCTACTCAAGATTCTTCCTTGAGTAATTAGGTCCAAAAGCGAGTTAGTAGAACTGCCACTAGACAAAAAGAAATCCAATATAGAAAAAGAGAGATTATAATGAATATTTTCCTATAAATCTGTATCTCTGCTTAGCTGCTGCCTGCAGGTAGGACGGCGCGTGTAATGTGACAAGTTCTTACATAACCATAATAACCGCTGACTGTGCCTGTAATTATTGACAGCTTTATTCTCGCATATTTTCAATAATCTTTGCAAAAAGCTGTTATTTACCTTAATAGCTCCTGCGCTTACCGGCAGATAACATTATGACAAAAACAGTAATATATGATACAGAGTGTCAGAGTAAGCCCTCATTATGGTAAACACGTCTGCTACCCACTCACCAGGTTTATGTGATATATATAATACACATATATATATACACGCCCAGCATATATAGTAAATGTATGCACAAATCTTGTAACCCAATGATCTTCTCCTTTACAGAACAGAAATATGTTTAAAGCTTGAATGTTTCTCAGATTGGTCCTTGGTAATACAAATATATTAGGTTATTGCAACATATAGAAGTATTCAATTAAAGTAACAAGTGGGGGAAAAGAAAGTCTGCATTCTTTAACCCTTTCCCTGCCAGGCAATTCTGGTTATTGTGTTGCGTTATTGGCCCGCGGAAATTTTTCCAATTTTGACATGTACAAATAAAACCGCAATCACGGCATAAAGAATTATACTAGACCCCACAAAACCATACATTGGCTGAAAGCAGATACTTGCCACATTTTCAAAATTGCGTTTACACCTGAAAGGGGTTGTCCGAGAGTTATGAAAAAAAAAGAACCAAAAAGGTGGCCTGGAGGGGGGCTACTTAAAAAAATAAAGATGTACTTCCCTTCCGGCGACCTCCTCGTGTCATGTTCTGCTGTCGCTCCGGGCGCCATGTAAACAAACATGGCCGCCTGAGCATTGCTGGATTCCACTTCCGGCCGGCCGTGGCCAGCCACGCCCACCCGTCCCTATTCACAGCATTGTGTATACTGGCAGGATGGTTGTCAGGTCCGGCCGGAAGCTGAATCCAGCGCTGCTCCGGCGGCCATGTTTGTTTACATATCGCACGGACCAGAGCAACAGCAGAACGGGACACGAGGAGGGCGCCGGAAGGTAAGTACATCTTTATTTTTTTTAAGCAGCCCCCCCCCTCCAGGCCACCTTTTGTTTTTTTTCCATAAGTCTCGTTTAACTCTCCATAACAACCCGTTTAAGGACGCAGCCCAAAATGGCCGTCAGGGCACTCATGACACAGACCTTTTTTTATGTTTTTTCCTGTTCAAATTCCAAAAAAACATAACGTTTTTTTAAAAAAAATTTTAACCGACATGGGCATATGAGGGTTTTTTTTTTTTGCGTTAAGATTTGCATTTTCCAATGGGTTCATTTTAATGGTAAAAATAGGATAATTATTCCTTCCTGCAACTATACAGAATAAAACAGCTAGTTTTTTAATTAAAACATTTAGGCAGGTCACCGTACAGTATTATAAACATGATGAAAATTATTCTGTAGGTTAGTACAATTAGCTTCAGGTGTCTGCTGTATAGTACAGCAAATACCTGGCCTGTATGTGTGAGGGAACAGCCTATGAGCCTTCTCCATTTATCCCTAACCTTTTTATAATGTATATTTACTTTGGCCAGTCCTAAAGCAGTTAAAAACATGGGGGGAAAAAAACATTCCTGAGTTTTTCTTAGGCTGAGCCATTGCTGGAAGTGCCAGGGGTCCAGTTATGTCACTTGTGATGTAGAGGAAGAGCCCTCCCGGGTCCGTGGTTCTGAAGAACAAGGGACCGCAGTGGTGCTGACTCTTTATAACAAGAATGTTGTCCCCTGCCCTTAGGGGAGTTTTTAAGGATTCCCATTTGAATAGGATCAAAGCCTCACAGACTGGGTTCAGCCACTACACAGAGAATGGAGCTATACACTCCCTTTTTCATGATATATAGAATATTCAGGATATAAATAATATCCAGGATAAGGTTCACATCTTCTACCTACTGTAGGGGAGCACGAGGGGAAACAAATCCACATATATTCAGTAAAGTCACAGCAAACGTTGTAATTATAACACAGGGCCATGGATATGCCCATACTATAGTCATGTTAAACTAGTATTTTTTTGGGGGGGGATAGATTTTTGTCACAAGCTAGACACTGCCGAGACGTGTAACTATGGAAACCAAATGACATGAGACATGGCAAGCTAAATGTTACCAAGTAGGAGAGGGGGGGAGGGGGGGGGGGAGTAGTTTACTAGATATAGACTAAAAACTGCAAAATATTACAATCTCTTTCTTCTAAATGCTAAAGAGGCTTACAAACTGAGACTTCAATGAGAAAAAGGAAATAGCTTCGTAGCTTCATGAGTGGAAGAAAATCCTACAAATCGGACTTAAATGTGATTTACAAGTGTCCAATCGGATTAATACATTTCACTAAACTTACGCAAACACTCCACTCATGTCATGAATTTGTCACAGTAAATGGCTATCCAGAAGAGGTACCGGTCACGGATGGGTTATATACTAAATGGACTATAAACAATAAACTTTCTTGCCCTCTATCTCCTGGTTAGTACCTCTTACGTGCAAAAAATGACCGCTCTGACGGATCAATGTCCAAGTAGTAGAGAGCAGCAGGGAACTCAGGAAGCAACAAAACAATGCAACAAAAAAATTTGCAAAAATATGGAAATATTGTTTAGGCGAAATTTCACATACAATGTTTGAAATATTTGTCGTTATTTTACAGTCGACGTGAAAGATCAAAATGTGGACATACCCAATTTTTTTATTTTTTGTTTAAAATTTTTGGTTTGTAATTTTTGCTGCGAAAAAAAAATAGAATTAAAAATTTTTATAAAATAAAAAATTAAAACATTTTTTTTTTTAAGTGTTTACACTGAAAAAGATAGAATTGCCATAAATGCTCAATTGGAAGATGGTTTTAATAAGATCGTATTGTGGATATAACATTTATACTCCCAGCAGTAGGGCACTTCAATCATAATCACATATTCTGATGGAAGATATAGATTATTTTATGTCATACATAAAACATTCAAAAGAATTTTAGTGTTTCTGTCAAGTACCTTCCACTACTTCCGCTCAGCTAGATGTGGGTGTAAATACATATGGAGAGGTTTCACCCAAGCCCTTCTTCGGACTTCACATGGGACATAGGTGAGGTGAGGAGTTAGGCCCAAGATCACATCTGCATTGGGTTTCCATTACCATCTTCTGATTAGGTGAGAGTTACTGAGCGAAGACTTCAATGTATCTTCTCTTACTGCCATTACTTGACTATTTATAGCAAAAGCACAGATTGCCCAGCTGTGTGCAATTTTTCAACGCAACTGAAATCTTATATGAATGCGTTGGGAGGATGTAACATAGTAACTGCCATATAGCATGTTTTAAAGTGCTACGCCAATTTTATAATGTTTATCCAATTTGTTATATGTAATCTCCCCTTGCAAAACAAACTGAATGTATTGCCATATGTGTCCCTCAGGAGCTACGGCATTTTTCTGTTCTAAAGCTACTTGTCAGAATCTTCCTCAGCAGCAGTGAAGTAGGAGAGAACATATTACTGTGTTCCCACAGGTCCATGATGCTCTGTGTTCCCATCATTAAATTATTCAGCAGTAATCCAAAGACATTTCTGCAAGTACTTCCACTGAGCTATGCATTGTGTAGATACAGGGCTATAATAGTGGCTGCCTGTCAGCTTTCATACACTATAGGGGAATTGAGCATGAATAGGTAGCAGAAGCAACAATTGTCTGTGAGGTTTGAGCACTAAGGTTAACAGCTTTCCTGCTGTGAAGATAGTGTCCTGAGAGCAGAGGTTGCAGAGGGTTGCTGCAGAGTAGTGTATAACCACTACTTGAGAGCAGAGACAGAGAATGTTCTGCAGAATCACAGAATG
This sequence comes from Engystomops pustulosus, assembly GCA_019512145.1. Classification (NCBI taxonomy): domain Eukaryota; kingdom Metazoa; phylum Chordata; class Amphibia; order Anura; family Leptodactylidae; genus Engystomops; species Engystomops pustulosus. Next base: position 23,584,149 of record CM033647.1, read on the forward strand.
AATTGGAAGCTGATAGAGAACAGAGGAACCCTTTTCCCTCACTATTCTATGTAGGAAACTTCTTCATCCTCAGATCTGTACAGTCGTAAATTGAGATCTGTATTAAAAATCTAATTTTAATTGTACATTAAACTGTTTTATACAACGGTTTGTTTTTTGGGTTTTTTAACCTAAAACGAATCCCACATCCACTATTCAAAGAGGAGTACATGGCAAAACTGCAACAAAAATAAAACACAAATCTCCGGTCAAAAATCCCCCAAAGCAGCAGTAATTGCCCAGATTTGTGGATCTTAGGGCTAAAACTTTTACAAACTATAACAAGCTGAAACCAAATTAAACTGTTCTATTGTAACTGCAACGTATAGGTTATAATCTGATCCTCCTAACTGTACTATCTTTTCTTCCGAATAGATGTGCTGATTTTATTAGTAAAGTAATGAAATGAGCAGGCCATGTGGTTCTAGCACACCAAGCTTTTCCTTCCTGCTATAAAAGTCTAAGTGAATGAAGCAGCATTGGCAGTAATTGTTCCCTGTGGGCGTTTATGTAGCAAGAATAGAGCTTACTTGCTTCTGCTCTCTTCTAGAAGACATTCCTGATAAAACATATAATAAATCGGATAAAGGCCGATGGTAATGCAGCAATACATGCCATAGCATACACAATAAATAAAATCGCTGTATATGACAGTTTAAAGAAATCCCTAAAGAATCTATTAGGTTTATGTTTATTACGATTTACTTTTACATGCACAGATTCACCAGGGCACCACAAAAGCCAAATAGCAATCTTTTTGCCATATGGATAGGGATACAGATTACCTTATCTATTCTGATTACAGGCAGTCCCGGGTAAAACAGACAAGACAGGTTCCTGGGTTTGTACTTTAGTTGAATTGTATTTAAAGAAGTCGAAACTGTAGATTTTTATAACTGTAGACCCAGACAAAAATGTTTTTTGCTCCAGTGACAATTGGAATTTCCAAAATTTTTTACTGTATTAAAAACCAGGATTATCAATAAAGCTTGATAATAGACACCTTCAGCTGATGATTGTAGTCTGGGACTAAGTAATGTATCCAAGAACTTCACCAGAGGTCACAGTGGGCAGAAGGGGTCCTGCTTACATAGGGGTCATCTGTAAGTCCAGGTGTCCTTAAGTAGGGGATAGCCTGTATATTATTATTCCGAGGGTCAAATTTCAACCATACTGAATATACAAGTCAATTAAAGTTCCTTTGTACATTACTCAATGATTGTACAGGTGGTCCCCTAATAAGAACACCCAACACTTACAGGTCAACAACCCCTAGTTAGTTATTATGTAGTTGACTCCGTCTTGGATGTTGGGGGCTATCAACTTCCTCCCATCTACTATATTTAAAGCCTAGGTCCCCTACCTAATTCAGCCCTGTTTAACAGTTACTCACCATGCGTTCTGTATATTGAAGCTCATCTATTTTTTAAGCTTCCGTTAATCCTCTGTTAACCCACTTTTAACCAATCAAAATCCAATTTTTTACACAGGACCAAAAAAAAATTTGGTCTGGACTTACAGTATAAATATACAGTTTCCTGACTTACCAAAGAATAATCAACTTAAAAGAAAAAAGAAAAAATTACAGAACCTACCTTGTATGAACCCGGGACTGCTGTACAATGTAAAAATAGGTGAAACAAAACATAGTGTGTCAACTTTTTTCAAAAATCTATCATCTAAACTATTGATAATAACTTGACCAGTTTAAAATGTTACCAGATTCGGATTTTCCCAGGAAAAATTACCACTAATTCAATATAAGATTTTCAAGGTCATTTTTTATGGCAGATGCGCGGTAATCGCGAAAAAAACTGGGTTGGTAGGGGTCCAATGGGTATTTATGTAAAAACGTAAATATATATCGCTTTTTTTTTTTTTTTTTTTTTTCATATTTTTTTTTCAACTATTTGCACACCATTTCGATACACACACATCGTTTCTAGGGTCAATAGTTTGACACACTTTCACCACTTTTTTGAAGTAAATATATTTCTAGTGGTTCTAAGGGCATGAAATCCTCACCAGATGTCAGAAACAACCCATCCAATCCACATTGGCAAAGAAATCACACCATACATGTCCATGTACTATGTGTATGTGTTATGAGAAATGACACAAGGAAAAAGTACATGAACATATGCCGAAAAGTAAGCCTGCAAAAAGCCATGGAACAAGTTAGGTGAAAAACAACCAGTTTGAAATCTAAAGTACTTAGAAATCATTCTGCACTTAGTAAAATAATATTCAGCGTTCTTTCCCACTAAAAAGGTGTCTCATTACCAAGGTGCCACAAAAGAAACATTTTGCAAACGTGTGCAAAACCAGTGAGATGTCTCAAGACCTCTGAAACCTTATTGGTGCAAAACCAAAGACCAAATACTTAAAGGGGTATTCTCGCCTGGACATTCACATTCAGTTTGATAAATCTGCCATATATAAACATTTCTCTCATGGAATGTTATCAAAAAAAATGTTTCTTGTGTGAAGATAATTTCTCATAAACATAGCATGTTTCCCCTTAAAAGAGATGGGCTTCCTCTGGATACGGGCCACCTCTGCCGGAGTGATTTGACAAAGGACAAAAGGGGTTTTTGTATATTGAAGTGTCCCGGGCAGTTACTGCATGTTCCCACAGCCGTCCTGTGGTAATGATTGACTGAATCACAGGAGAATCAGGCAGGACCTATAGCGCAAGGTCCTGGCCACCCTGCCAAGAATGTGAGGTGGTCTAACCGAGGAATCCCACTTAGTTCTAAGGGGCACAACCGGATGGCTACATTTAATGAGAAAATTATCTCACGCAGGCATGTTTTATAATAACATCCAATTAAAGAATGTTCATATAGGAAATTAATCAACTGAATGTGAAGTGTGCGTGAGACGAGAATTACCCCTTTAAAAAAAGAAGGCATTGGTCTCAAGAGAAAGAAATAACGAGCTGCTATGATGGCCCAGCCAATCACCTGAACCTGAAAATCCAATAGAAAATACTTGTAGAGAACTAGGCTCAGTGTCACAGAAAGGAGCCACTGAACTTTTGATTTATTGATGTTCCTGCGAAGAATGGACCAAAATCACCTCTGAACAATCCATACAGCAGCATCTTGTGAAGCTGTCATCACCAACATAGACTTATGTACATTGTATTAAATACATTTCAGTAAGTCCATTTAATACTTTTTCCTTGTGTCATTAATCATTATTACAGGCAGTATCCGGGTTACGTACACGATAGGGTCCGGAAAAGTTTGTCTAAGTCGAATTGTACGAATCGAAAACTGTTATTTATATTTTATAATGTAGATAAGACAAAAAAGAATTGGCCCCAGTGACAATGGAGTTAAAACATTTGTTGCGTAATGGGACCAAGGATTATCACTAAGCTTCATTACAGACACTTAAGCTGAATTATTGCAATCTGGGGACTATAGTTAAAGTATTGAGAAAGCTTCACCAGGGTTCAGAGGGGGTTCCAGTCTGTGTAACTATGGTGTCTGCTTTAATTCGGGTTGGTCCTTAATAGGGGAACGCCTGTACAGATAATTTATTGGACATCTTTGATTTCTTGCCAGTGGTGGAGGGATGGGTTTATGAGCCAACATTCGGTGAGAATTCAATGAAAATATTTTTACTGGAATAATTGGTGCTTTACGAAAACTAACGGTAACCAGAAAATAAAATAGAAAAAAAATGTGGTTGTACAGGGCTAATTTGATACCATGCACTGTCCCAGTGGTCTTTGTAATGATCCAGTTGGCTAGACAATATAAACACATTACAAGCAGAGTGAGCCATATAAATACAAGTACATCACTCCTGGCTGAAATGTCATCTTTCTAAAAAAAAAAAAAAAAAGGTTCTACAAAAAATTTGTGCAAATAACCAATAAAATCAAACATTCATTGTAAAGACTATAGCAGGATTTGTTTGGTCTCAACCCGTCTTGAAGCATCAGCATCTGATGATCTTCTCCCAACCATTCCCAAAGAGGCCTCCATACACTTGCACAAGCCAAAGTCTCGGTTAATTAAGTTAAAAATATTGCGGGGATACGGATAATCAAATTAACTTTTAGCCAACTATTCGATTTTCTGGCCTAAGTGCCAACAATGCAGATCTGGCCAGCATCGCTCTGTTCCTTTAATCAGCATATTTTCAGCTCTGAATTAGAGAGCAAAACATTTGCTATCTAGGACTTGCCAAGCCTCCCCCTAGCTCGTACACGTCAGCTAGGAGGGACATGTATCGATTTACAAGATTCCTTTTTTCTTTCTATTAGTCTCCTATCATTAAATATACAATAAGGCCACTCTTGTAAAAACCAATGAAGTTCGAGTCCCTCTGTGTTGTGCTCTGTATAGAAGTTCAAGGGAATTTTTTGTTTTTTTGGATGGGGGGAAGTTCCTCTGATGGGCACAAATACTCATGTTTTGTTATTTCCCAGCGTCCCCAGTATCTAAATGAGGTTTGTACGTGTAATAGGAGAAGTTTGCATTTTCATAATTTTTTAACTGAATTGCATTTTTTATCACTTATAAGCAGGGACATTCCGCAGCAAGTCCAATATTACCCATCGCTGGATATACCAATCACTGCAAGATAAATGAAGCCCCACCCAAAACTAGTTGTTAAAAAGATTTAGTTTGGCTTAGGGTACAGGTGCACTCCAATCTCAGAGCGTGGACTTGATACTCGGGAAGAATGGAAAATGGAAGACTGAGTTCACCATGTGGAGGATGGGTGGGTGTCTTCAACAATCTAGAGTTTACATTCTATCCAGCATGTGGTGATTTTCTGGTCGATTTACCCTTTAGAGATGCTTCACCCATGAATACTTAGCTGCAAAGACCCCTTTCTTAATAAATTAATAGAGTTTGTCCACACATTATGTTATCTTCGGTTATTTCTGGTTCCTGATATTGGCTCTTGGTTCGATGACTATGCGTTTGTGATGTGTTTGTGTACCCCTTTTATACTCAGTTATGACCAACCTTGTTTGCTGGTCTTGGTTTGTGTCTGCCACTTTGGGCATAGGAGGGACCATCTTGTGGTCTGTCTCATATTGCATAGTATACGCAGAAGAGAAGCAAGCAGGCAGGGTGTTAGGGAGCCTGGAGTTTTTCACCTGACGTTTTGCACAGTGTCCCCATAAACAAAACCCTTTTAAATTTCCCTTGGCAAACCATGACAAATTCAGTATCGATTCTGCACCCACGCTGTCCACAAAGAAACTAATACAGTAGCTCTATAATGCCATATACAATTATGGAAGGTTGGGATCTATATCTTCACTGGAACATTGCCTTTTCTCAACTCACTTTGCCTCTGAAATCACGTTAAAATGACCTTCTTCATATCATACAGAAGGCCCACTGAACTTCAAATTACATAAGCAACTCAATATACCATAGGGGGAGGAGAGAAGCAATCAATGTAGCTTAATTTCCTCCTGGGAGCTTGAGACAACTGCAAACTCACTGACAAAAGGGGACATTTATCAGGCTTGTTACACTACTCCTAGAGAAAACCTCCAGTTAATTGGGTATTTGGCCCTTTAGGGCACCTCTACCAAGTTTGTCGGAGGGGCGTGAAGGGGTGTTTGCTCAGGGGTAGCGGAAGTAGTCCTGCCCCGTGATTAGAGACCTTGCTCAGGTCAGGATATGGAGTAGAATTACATGCCAGCTTCATGCTGCCTTTGGATAATAATAAAGAAGGCTCTGGCCTCCTTATTGTATTTGGCGCGCGCGGTGGGTGAAACCGGGGCTCTTCATACACATGCCTCAGGCTCTCATTATAAGTCCAGCATTTGTTCCTTACACACAACAGCCAATTTTGGACACACAGTACCTTGTTGTACGGGAACAACTACCATTAAACGTATATATACAGCTTTGTCAACTCAAACCAAATTATATTATGAGCTCTCACCCTATGGACTGTAAGAGGTATTAAAAGCAGTGTCTGAAAAAGGTATGGCAGGATTTATCATGTTAAACCATATCAAACAAAGATCGCCGGACGAAATAAGCCTGAATTTTAGCATTGGTCCTGGCACTAAACCATCTATCGTAAGCTTAGAAACCGTGGTTTAAATATTGCTGCGTGTCTGATATAGATGAAAGCAGCTGTGACTTGCCTTTGCACATGAATCTTCAATTAGCGGTGACTGGACAGCTTGGTAAGGAGGAAAATGACAGTGATGTCTTGTGTCTGTACAGTTCCTTATTCTGTACCAGTTCCATTATGCTGCACACAGATGTGGGGGCGTTCACAGCCTTTCACTGTCGGCTATAGGTATCCGATGGACGAATAATACAGAGATTGCTAAGCGCATGGACAGGAGGTGCTCGTTCCCTAGGGAGCTTTATATAATAGTAATGATTCTTTACCCAAAAAAAGGCGGCCAATTCTCTATACCAGTGGTGGCAAAACCTATGGCACGGGTGCAAAAGGTAGCACTCGGAAGCCATTTCTGGGGCACTCAGACCATCACCCCAGGACAGAGTTCACCAAACTAGGACCAATTTCCAGAACTGCAATCTGGGAGGTCATCCTGCTGGACCAACCATTTTCCTCACAGAGAGACCCTGGAGAGAAGCTACAATGATAGTCTGGAATTGCCATCTCTTTCAAATGTATTGGGCCTTCGGGGGGCGGCGATCAGTTGAAAGAGGTTGAGAACCGGTAACAATAAGTTATGCTTTAAATGCCAGGTTGGCACTTCACAGGAAAAATTAAGTGAATTTTGGTTTGTATTTGGCACTCGGTCTCCAAAGGGGATTCACATCCACTGCTCTATACTAATGCGTCATTTTTGGCACAGCCTTTCCTGGTGGCCATTAAAATTAGCTGAATGAGGAGGACCAAGGACTTCAAATAATGACGTGGTGGCTGAAAAACACGAAGCTGTCAAGCTGTCAAGAGAGTTCCTATACAAGTGGCATATTCAGACTAATCACAGGTGATGAAAAAAGGCATTGAAAAAGAGTAAAGGATTTAACTTTGGGTAATGTCATTTACACAGAGGGGGGAAACAATAGAGGGAACAAGATTTTATAGCTAATGTGCAGCACATACACGCACAATGGGGGACAAGGATCTTAGTTTTTTTCTTTTGCCGATATTTGTTAAGTTTTTTTCGTTGATGATCATGTTTTTTTTGTTGTGATGTAAACTTTTTTTTTTTTTTTAGACTTTTGTTGCAAATAAACGTTGAATTGAACGGGTGCATTAAAAAGAAGCCAGATCAATACAGAGGTTCAACTTTGTCGTTTGTGTGCCAATGGAGATGCATACATTAAGGGAATCTACTATGAAACTCAAACATGGGATAAGCATGGGCCTCTTCCTTCAAGAATAAAACTTGCAAAAATTATGCTAATCTAAATCTGAGGGCTCTGAGGGGGTGTCTCAAGAAGCCCCTCGTCCTGCAGGTCACAGGTGTACAATGAGTACAATATGTCCCACCCTGCACCGGCTCTCTCGCTCCTCCCTCTGCCTCAACCAATGAAAAGACATAACTGAGGAGCTCTGGGAAACCCCACCAAGCACTCAGGCTCCATTATAAACTTTGATAAAAGGTGGATTTAGAAGGAGAAGGCCAAAGGATAACAAATTAAAGAGAAAGAGTACCACAGTCACAATGCAGGGATCTATGAGAGAGTATACAATGGTGTTATCGCGTTTAGTTTTGCTGGTAGATTGTCTAAAAACAGTGCAAACACACAATGATGATGATTCATCTTTATTTAAAAATTCACAGCAAGATTAAAAATTATGTTTCTAGCAGATGTATACATTTCCTTAAAAGCTACAGGTCAATGGGATAAAATGTACACCAAGATATTGAGATTTCTAAATTATTTTTAATGGCAGTCATGGTGGCTCAGGTGGTTAGCATACAGCATTTTGCAGCGCTGGGGACCTGGGCTCAAGTCCCCTGGGCCAAACATCTGCAAGAGTTTGTATTGTTCTCTCGGGTTTGCGTCTGGGTTTATCCAGGTCCTATGGTTTCCTTCCCCCACACTCCCCAAAACATAATGGTAGGTTGAGTAGTGATGTGAGGAAAAGGGGGTGCAAAGTCAACGGCGGAAGTGAGGTAGCCGACAGATAGCATGTCGCGAACAGAGGGGGGGAGCGCGACGAGAAAGAAAGACAAGGAATTTATGGGACAAAAGATCACTTCTTCTCGCCAGACTATTATAAATGGAAAATGAACTGAGAGAAATATACATATTTCATGCATTTCTTAATCTAAAATGTTTGAAAATTAATGGGTAAAATGGTTTTGGGTTTATCAATCCGTTTTGTTTTTTGGTTTTTTTTAACCAACGAAACACTTTGCAAGTCAAAGGCGAGCGTCATAAGCCCCAGGGGATGCCTAAATGGGGGGAAGCTTCTAATAAGCAATGAATGATTGTTGAAAGTGCCGTCTTGCCACCCGTTCATTGTGGAGGTGCTTGTGCTTGCCCCTAAATTACACGAGGGAGAACACTCCAAAAATTCACAACCGCAGGCGACAAATGCTACTTTTCCTTGAACTCGCTCGGACTCCTCTCAATGCCTCGGATGCTGGCGTGCCTACCAGATACATTGTAACTCATGCTGATCACGCTCACAGGGGGAAAAAAAGCAGACTTTAAAAACATCATTTCTGTCACGGCGACTATTTCAGAACACAGGCCATTTTATTAGAAAAAACTTAATCATTGGGCCATTTGAAAAGGTCTTGAAAATACGGATTATGAATGGAAGCGGAAAGAAAGGGAAATGAAAAATACAAAATAATAGGAGGTCTTCGTGAGAAGAAGGGATGATGTCCATGCACCAAAGGGCATGGCTGTTCTTTAATGTAAGAGGGGAAAGCGGGCTGAAAAACGAGAAGGCGTTTTGCGCACATGGTCAATTACAGGTTCTCATATCGCTTTGATGTATTTCAGGACCTTAAAAAATGTAACCTGTCGTCGAAATGGGCGTCAGAAACCACTACCCAGAGACGTATATACGAAAGGAACGCAGCCTCACAGACTGGGTTCAGCCACTACACAGAGAATGGAGCTATACGCTCCCTTTTTCATGATATATAGAATATTCAGGATATAAATAATAACCAGGATAAGGTTCACATCTTCTACCTACTGCAGGGGGGCACGAGGGGAAACAAATCCACATATATTCAGTAAAGTCACAGCCCATACTATAGTCATGTTAAACTAGTATTTTTTTGGGGGGGATAGATTTTTGTCACAGCTAGACACTGCCGAGACGTGTAACTATGGAAACCACAATGACATAGACATCGTGGAGCTAAATGTTACCAAGGGGGGGGGGGGGGAGGAGTAATTTTACTAGATTATAGACTAAAACTGCTAAAATATTACAATCTCTTTCTTCTAAATGCTAAAGGGCTTACAAACTGAGACTTTCAATGAGAAAAAGGAAATAGCTTCGTAGCTTCATGAGTGGAAGAAAATCCTACAAATCGGACTTAAAATGTGATTTACAAGTGCAATCTGGATTAATACATTTCACTAACTTTACTGCAAACACTCCACTCATGTCATGAATTTTGCACAGTAAATGGCTTCCAGAAGAGGTACCGGTCACGGATGGGTTATATACTAAATGGACTATAAACAATAACTTTCTTGCCCTCTATCTCCTGGTTAGTACCTCTTTACGTGCAAAAAATGACCGCTCTGACGATCAATGTCCAAGTAGTAGAGAGCAGCAGGGAACTCAGGAAGCAACAAACAAATGCAACAAAAAAATTTGCAAAAATATGGAAATATTGTTTAGGCGAAATTCACATACAATGTTTGAAATATTTTTTCGTTATTTTACAGTCTGACGTGAAAGATCAAAATGTGGACATACCCAATTTTTTTATTTTTTGTTTAAATTTTGTGGTTGTAATTTTTGCTTGGAAAAAAAAATAAGAATTTAAAAATTTTTATTAAAATAAAAAATTAAAACATTTTTTTTTTTTAAGTGTTTACACTGAAAAAGATAGAATATGCCATAAAATGCTCAATTGGAAGACTGGTTTTAATAAGATCGTATTGTGGATATAACATTTATACTCCCAGCAGTAGTGACACTTAATCATAATCACATATTCTGATGGAAGATATAGATTATCTTTACTGTCATACATAAACATTCCAAAAGTAATTTTAGTGTTTCTGTCAAGTACCCTTCCACTACTTCCGCTCAGCTAGATGTGGGTGTAAATACATATGGAGAGGTTTCACCCCAAGCCCTTCTTCGGACTTCACATGGGACATAAGGTGAGGTGAGGAGTTAGGCCAAGATCACATCTGCATTGGGGTTTCCATTACCATCTCTATTAGGTGAGAGTTACTGAGCGAAGACTTCAATGTATCTTCTCTTACCTTCCATTTCACTTGAGCTATTTATAGCAAAGCACAGATGCCAGCTGCTGTGCAATTTTTCAACGCAACTTGAAATCTTATATAGATATAGCGTTGGGAGGATTGTACATAGTACTGCCATATTAGCATGTTTTAAAGTGCTACTCCAATTTTATAATGATTTTATCCAATTTGTTATATGTAATTCCCCCTTTCAAAACAAACTGAATGATTGCCATATTGTGTCCCTCAGGAGCTACGGCATTTTCTGTTCTAAAGCTACTTGTCAGAAATCTTCCTCAGCAGCAGTGAAGTAGGGAGAGAACATATTACTGTGTTCCCACAGGTCCCATGATGCTCTTGTGTTCCCTCATTAAATTATTCAGAGGGGGGGGGGGGGGAGGAGTAATTTTACTAGATTATAGACTAAAACTGCTAAAATATTACAATCTCTTTCTTCTAAATGCTAAAGGGCTTACAAACGGAGACTTTCAATGAGAAAAAGGAAATAGCTTCGTAGCTTCATGAGTGGAAGAAAATCCTACAAATCGGACTTAAAATGTGATTGACAAGTGCAATCTGGATTTATGTTGTAGACATTTACATTTCACTAACTTTACTGCAAACACTCCACTCATGTCATGAATTTTGCACAGTAAATGGCTTCCAGGAGAGGCATCGGTCAGCGATGGGTTATACACTAAATGCACTATAAACAATAACTTTCTTGCCCTCTATCTCCTGGTTAGTACCTCTTTACGTGCAAAAAAATGACCGCTCTGACGATCAATGTCCAAGTAGTAGAGAGCAGCAGGGAACTCAGGAAGCAACAAACAAATGCAACAAAAAAATTAGCAAAAATATGGAAATATTGTTTAGGCGAAATTCACATACAATGTTTGAGATATTTTTCGTTATTTTACAGTCTGATGTGAAAGATCAAAACGTGGACATACCCATTTTTTTATTTTTTGTTTAAATTTTGTGGTTGTAATTTTTGCTTGGAATAAAAATTAAAAATGTAAAAAAAAAAAAATTTGAAAAAAATTATTTTTTTAAGTGTTTACACTGAAAAAGATAGAATATGCCATAAAATGCTCAATTGGAAGACTGGTTTTAATAAGATCATATTGTGGATATAGCATCTGTACTCCCAGCAGTAGTGACACAATCATAATCACATATTCTGATGGAAGATATAGATTATTTTTACTGTAATACATAAACATTCCAAAAGTAATTTTAGTGTTTCTGTCAAGCCCCCTCCCACCATTTCCGCTCAGCTAGATGTGGGTGTAAAGACATATGGAGAGGTTTCACCCCAAGCCCTTCTTCAGACTTCACATGGGACATAAGGTGAGGTGAGGAGTTAGGCCAAGATCACATCTGCATTGGGGTTTCCATTACCATCTCTATTAGGTGAGAGTTACTGAGCGAAGACTTCAATGTATCTTCTCTTACCTTCCATTTCACGTGAGCTATTTATAGCAAAGCACAGATGCCAGCTGCTGTGCAATTTCTCAACACAACTTGAAATCTTATATAGATATAGCGTTGGGAGGATTGTACATAGTACTGCCATATTAGCAGGTTTTAAAGTGCTACTACAATTTTATAATGATTTTATCCAATTTGTTATATGTAATTCCCCCTTTCAAAACAAACTGAATGATTGCCATATTGTGTCCCTCAGGAGCTATGGCATTTTCTGTTCTAAAGCTACTTGTCAGAAATCTTCCTCAGCAGCAGTGAAGCAGGCAGAGAACATATTACTGTGTTTGCCAAAATGTAGAATGCCCACAGGTCCCATGATGCTCTTGTGTTCCCTCATTAAATTATTCAGCAGTAAATCCAAAGAGATCCCTGCAAGTACTTCCACTGAGCTCTGCATAGTGTGTAGATACAGGGCTATATAGTGACTAGCCTGGCAGCTTTCATCACATATAGGGGAATTGAGCAGAATAGGTAGCAGAAACCAACATTGTCTGTGAGGTGTGAGCACTAAAGGTTAACAGCTTTCCTGCTGTGAAGATAGTGTCCTGAGAGCAGAGGTTGCAGGAGGGTTGCTGCAGAGTAGTGTATAACACTACTTGAGATGCAGAGACAGAGAATGTTCTGCAGAATCACAGAATGAATTGGAAGCTGATAGAGAACAGAGGAACCCTTTTCCCTCACTATTCTATGTAGGAAACTTCTTCATCCTCAGATCTGTACAGTCGTAAATTGAGATCTGTATTTAAAAATCTAATTTTTATTGTACATTTAACTGTTTATTAACGGTTTGTTTTTTTGGTTCTGTTTAACCTAGAAACATAATCCCCATCCACTATTCAAAAGAGGAGTAAATGGCAAAACTGCAACAAAAAATAATACACAAAATCTCCGGTCAAATAATCCCCCAAAGCAGCAGTAATTGTCCAGCTTTGTGGATCTTAGGGCTAATAACTTTTATCAACTATAACAGAGCTAAACCAAATTAGAACTGTTCTATTGTAAAACTTGCAACGTATAGGTTAATAATCTGATCTCCTAACTATACGATCTTTTCTTCCGAATAGATGTGCTGATTTTATTAGTAAGTAATGAATGAGCAGGCCATGTGGTTCTAGCACCACCAAGCTTTTCCTTCCTGCTATAAAAAGTCTAAGTGAATGAAGCAGCATTGGCAGTATTGTTCCCTGTGGGGCGTTTATGTAGCAAGAATAGAGCTTTTACTGCTTCTGCTCTCTTCTAGAAGACATTCCCTGATAACACATATAATAAAATCGTATACATGGTGATGGTAAGACATGCAGCAATACAATGCCATAGCATACACAATAAATAAAATCGCTGTATATGACAGTTTAAAAGAAATACCATAAAGAATCTATTAGGTTTTATGTTTATTACGATTTACTTTTACATTAGCACAGATTCACAGGGCACCACAAAAGCCAAATAGCGATCTTTCTGCCATCTGGATAGGGATACAGATTACCTTATCTATTCTGATTACAGGCAGTCCCCGGGTAACATACAAGACAGGTTCCTTGGGTTTGTACTTAAGTTGAATTTGTATTTAAGTCGAAACTGTATATTTTATAACTGTAGACCCAGACAAAAAATGTTTTTTGCTCCAGTGACAATTGGAGTTTCCAAAATTTTTTACTGTAATTAAACTACAGATTATCAATAAAGCTTGATAATAGACACCTTACAGCTGATCAGTGCAGTCTGGGACTATAGTAAATCATCCAGAGAGCTTCACCAGAGGTCACAGTGGGCAGAGGGGTCCTGCTTACCTAGGGGTCATCTGTAAGTCAGGTGTCCTTAAGTAGGGGATAGCCTGTATATTATTATTCCGAGGGTCAAATTTTCAACCATACTGAATATACAAGTCATTTTAAAGTTCCTTTGTACATTACATAATGATTGTACAGGCGGTCCCCTAATTAAGAACACCCAACTTACATACGACCCCTAGTTATAAACGGACCTCTGGATATTGGTAATTTATTGTACTTTAGCCCTGAGCTACAATAAACAGCTGTAACAGTTATCACAGGTGTCTGTAATGAAGCTTTATTATTAATCCTGGTTCTTATGACAACCCAACATTTTTAAAATCCAATTGTCACAGAGACCAAAAAAAATTGTCTGGACTTACAAGTATAAATTCAACTTAAAAAGAAAATCTACAGAACCTACCTTGTACGTAACCCGGGGACTGCCTGTACATGTAAATAGGTGAAACAACATATGTGTCAACTATTTTTCAAAAATCTATCCATTGATAATAAACTTGGCCCCCTAGACCAAGTTTAAAATGTTGCAGATTCGGATTCCCCAGGAAAAATTACATCAATTCAATATAAGATTCAAGTCATTTTTTATTGACAGATGGCGCTGTAATCGCAAAAAATCTGGTTTAGGGTCCAATGTGTATTTATGAAAATATCGGGGTTTTTTTTCAACATTTGTGCACACATTTCGATACACACACACAACGTTCTAGGTCAAATAAGTATTGAACACTTCACCACTTTATTAAGTAAATATATTTCTAGTGGTGCTATGGGCATGAAATCCTCACCAAATGTCAGATGTATTATGTGTATGTTTTATAAGAAATGACACAAAGAAAAAGTATTGAACATATGAAGAAAGTAAGCTGCAAAAAGCCATGAAAAGTTATGACACCAGTTGAAATCTATCAGTACTTAGAAAGCAATTCTGCCACTTAGTGAAAAATAATATCAGCTGTTTCAACTAAAAAGGTGTCTCATTACCAAGGTGCCACAAAAGAAACATCTCACGTGTGCAAAACCAGAGATGTCTTATTTGTGCAAAACCAAAGACCAAATACTTAAGGCATTGGCCTCAGAGAAAGAAAATAAAGCTTCTATGATGGCCCAGCCAATCACCTGACCTGAATCCAATAGAAAATCTACTGGAGGAACTAGGCCTCAGTGTTCACAGAAGGAGCCCACTGAACCTTCTGGATTTATTGAGTGTTCCTGCGGAAGAATGGACCAAAATCACCTCTGAACAATCCATACAAGAGGCATCTTGAAGCTGTCATCACCAACATAGACTTATGTACATTGTATTAAATACATTTCAGCAAGTCTGTTACTTTTTCCCTGTGTCATTAATCATTATTACAGGCAGTCCCGGGTTACGTACAAGATAGGGTCCGGAAGTTCGTTCTTAAGTTGAATTTGTATGTAAGTCGAAACTGTATATTTTATAATGGTAGACCCAGACAAAAAAAGAATTGGCCCCAGTGACAATTGGAGTTTAAACATTTTTTGCTGTAATGGGGCCAAGGATTATGAATAAAGCTTCATTACAGACACCTTACAGCTGATCATTGCAGTCTGGGACTATAGTAAAGTATTGAGAAAGCTTCACCAGGGGTCAGAGGGGTCTGTCTGTAACTATGGGTTGTCTGTAATTCGGGTGTCCTTAAGTAGGGGACCGCCTGTACAGATAATTTATGGACATCTTTGATTTCTTTGCCAGTGTGGATTGGATGGGTTATAGCCAACATTCTGTGAGAATTCAATGAAATATTTTTACTGTAATAATTGGTGACATTTACGAAACTAACGGTAAGCCAGAAAATAAAATAGAAAAAAAATTTGTAGGTTTGTACAGGGCTAATTTGTACCATGCAATGTCCCTAGTGGTTCCTTTGAATGATCCAGTTTGCTAGCCATGAAATATAACACATCAAGCCGAGTGAGCCACAAGTCACATCACTTCCTGGTCGGAAATGTCATCTTTCTAAAAAAAAAAAAAAAAAAAAAAAAAGAAGTTCTACAAAAATTTGTGCAATAACCAATAAAATCAAACATTCTTTTTAAAGACTATTAGCAGGATTTGCTTTGGTCTCAACCCGTCTTTGTAGCATCAGCTTCTGGATGATCTTCTCCCAACACATTCCCAAAGAGGCCTCCATACACTTGCACAAGCAAAGTCTCGGTTAATTAATTTAAAAACTATTGCGGGGATAAGGATAATCCTAATTAACTTTTAGCCACTTATTCGATTTCTGGCCTAAGTGCCAACAATGCAGATCTGCCAGCATCGCTCTTGTTCCTTTATCAGCATCTTTTCAGCTCTACATTCGAGCGCAAACACATTTGCTTATCTAGGACTTGCCAAGCCTCCCCCCTAGCTCGTACACGTCATGCTAGGAGGACATGTATCGGCTTTACAAGATTCCTTTTTTCTTTCTATTAGTCTCCTATCATTAAATATACAATAAGGCCACTCTGTAAAACCAATGAAGTTCTGAGTCCCTCTGTTATGTGCTCTGTATAGAAGATTCAATGGATTGGATGAAAGTTCCTCTTGATGGGACAAATACTTCATGTTTTGTTATTTCCCAGCGTCCCAGTATCTAATGATGTTTTTACTTTTACTAGGAGAAGTTTTGCATTTTCATATATTTTTTTAAACTGAATTGCATTTTTTATCATTATTAGCAGATGCATTCCGAATGCAAGTCAATTATTACCCATCGACTGGATATACAATCACTGCAAGATAAATGAAGCACCCAAAAACTAGGTTAAAAGATTTTAGTTTGGGCTTTAGGGTACATGTGCACTCCAATCCTCAGAGCCGTGGCCTTGCTACTCGGGAAAATGGAAGACTGAGTTCCCCATGGTGGAGGATGGTGGGTGTCTTCAACAATCTAGAGTTTATCATCTATCCAGCATGTAGGTGATTTTTCTGGTCAGATTTACCCTTTAAGAGATGCTTAACCATGAATTACATAGCTGCAAAGACCCCCTATTCTAATAAATTACATATGAGTTTGTCCACACTTTATTGTTATACTTCTGTATTTCTGGTTCCTGATATTTGGCTCTTGTTCGCTGACTATGCTTTTGTGTATGTGTTTGTGTACCCTTTATACTCAGTTATGACACCCTTGTTTGCTTGTCATGTTTTGTGTCTGCACTTTGGCATAGGGAGGGACCATCTTCGTGGTCGTCTCATATTGCCTAGTATACGCAGAGGCAAGCAGGCAGGGTTGTTAGGGAGCCTGGAGTTTTCTCACCTCTCGTTTCTGCCCAGTGTCCCCATTACACAAACTCTTTTAAATTTCCCTTGGCAACCCTGACAAATTCAGTATCCAATTCTGCACCCAGGCTGTCCCACTAACTAATAGCTCTATAATGCCATATACAATATGGAATGTTTGTGATCTATCTTCACTGGCACATTGCCTTTTTCTCAACTCACTTTGCCTCTGAAATCACTGTTAAATACCTTCTTCCTATCAATACAGAAGTCCACTGAACTGTCACATTACATAGCAACTCAATATACCATAGTGGGGGATGGAGAGAAGCAAGTCAATGTAGCTAAATTTCCTCCCGGCAGCTTTGAGACAACTGCAAACTCACTGACAAAGGGGGACATTTATCAGGGCTTGTTACACTACTCCTAGAGAACCTCCAGTAATTGGGATTATTTGGCCCTTTAGGGCACCTTCATACCAAGTTTGTCTGGAGGGGCGTGAATGGGTGTGTGCTCGGTAGCGGAGTAGTTCCTGCCCCGTGCTTAGAGACCATGCTGTTTAGGTGTAAATGGTCAGGATCTGGAGTAGAATTACATGCCAGCTTCATGCTGCCTTTGGATAAAGGAGGCTCTGGCCTCCTCATGTATTTGGCGCGGTGGTGAACAGGGCTTTCATCACATGCCTCAGCTTTCATTATAAGTCCAGCAGTTGTCCTACACACACAGCCTATTTTGGTACGTGAACAACTACCATTAAACGTATAAAGCTTTGTCAACCTCAAACCAAATTATATTATGAGCTCTCCCCTATGGACTGTAAGAGTTAAAAGCAGTGTCTGAAAAATGTATCGGCAGGATTTATCATGTTAAACCATTATCAAACAAAGACCTCAGGTGCCTTGAATTTAGCATTTGTCCTGGCACTAAACCATATTATCTTAAGCTTTAGAAACCTTGGTTTAAATATTGCTGCGTGTCTGATATAGATGAAGCAGCTTGTGCTTTGCTCTTTGCACACTGAATCTTGAATTAGCGGTGACTGACAGCTATGGTAAGGAGGATAAATGACAGTGATGTCTTGTGTCTGTACCGTCTTCTGCTGTACCAGTTCCATTATGCTGCACACAGATGTGGGGGCGTTCACAGCCTTCACTGTCGGGCTATAGGTATCCGATGGACGACTAATACGGAGAGTTGCTAAGCGCAATGGACAGGAGGTGCTCGTTTCCCTAGGAGCCTTTATATCAGTAAAGGATTCTTTACCCAAAAAAGGGCGGCCAATTCTCTATACCAGTGGTGGTGAACCTATGGCACGGGTGCCAAAGGTAGCACTCGGAGCCATTTCTGTGGGCACTCAGACCATCACCCCAGGACAGAGTTCACCAAATAGGACCAAATCCAGAACTTCAATCTGTGGAGGTCCTCCTGCTGGACCAACCATTTTTCCTCTACAGAGAGACCCTGGAGAGAAGCTTCAACGAGAGTCTGAATATGCTCTCCTTCTTTCAACTGTATTGGTTGCCTCAGGGGGGCGATACAGTTGAAAGATGTTGAAGAACAGGTAACAATAAGTTACTGCTTTAAATGCCATGTTGGCACTTCACAGGAAAATAAGTGAATTTTGGTTGTAGTTTGGGCACTCTGTCTCCAAAAGGTTCACCATCACAGCTCTATACTAATGCGTCATTTTTGGCACATGCCTTTACGTGCATTAAAATTTAGCTGAATGAGAGACCAAGGACTTCATAATACTGTACGTGGTGGCTGAAAACACGAAGCAGTAAGCTGTAAAGGAGAGTTCCTATACACGTGGCATATTCAGACTCATCACAGGTGATGAAAAATAGGCATTGAAAAAGTAAAGGCATTTAACTTTGGGTCATGTCATTTACACAGAGGGAACAATAGAGGGAAAGATTTTATAGCTAATTTGCATCACATAAACGCACAATGGGGGACAAGTATCTTAGTTATTTTTATTTTGCGTATATTTGTTCATATATTTGTTTAGTTTTTTTTTGTATGATCATGTTTTTTTGTTGTGATTAAACTTTTGGCTTTTTTTTTTATTTTTTTTTTAGACTTTTTGTTGCAAATAAACGTGTGAACGTGTGCATTAAAAAGAAGGCAGCATCCAATCACAGAGGTTCATCTTTGTAGTTTGCTGCCATGGAGATGCATACATTAAAGGTAATCTACTATGAAACTCAAACATGGATAAGAATGGCCTCCTTCCTTTTAAAAATAAACTTGCAAAATTATGCTAATGGAACTGAGGGGCTCTGATGGGCGTCTCCAGAGCCCCTCCATGCTCCAGGTTCACAGGCTGTTACAATGAGTACAACATGTCTCAACCTGCACCTGCTCTCTCGCTCCTCCGTCTAACTGTGTAATCTAGCAGTATCAGGAGACCTGTGCGGATCATTGTCACAACCAATGGAAAGACATCACTGAGGGGCTCTGGAAACACCCACCTAAGCCCTTGAGGCTCATTATCAATCTTTGATAAAAGGTGATTTTAGAAGGAGAAGGCCATGGATAACAAATATAAGAAGATTACCACAGTCACAGTGTCTGGATCTATGGGCAAGTGTCAATGGTTTTATCGCGTTTAGTTTTGATGGTAGATTTTCTTTAAAACAAGTGCAATACACAAATGAATGATGATTCATCTTTTACTTAAAATTCACAGCAAGATCAAAATCTTTTCCAGCAGATGTATACATTCCCTTTAAAAGCTACAGGTCCATGGGATGAAATGTACACCAAGATATTGAGATTTTCTAAATTATTTTTCATGGCAGCATGGTGGCTCAGTGGTTAGCATTACAGCCTTGCAGCGCTGGGGACCTGGGCTCAAGTCCCTGGGCCAACATCTGCAAAGAGTTTGTATGTTCTCTCGGTGTTTGCGTGGGTTTCCTCCAGGTCCTCTGGTTTCCTCCCACACTCCAAACTGGTAGGTTGAGTAGATTGTGAGCCCCATTGGGGACAGGGACTGATTTGTGCAGCGCTGCGTAATCTGTGTGCGTTATATAAATAAAGGAATTTATGTGAAAATATCTTCTTTAGCCAGACTATTATAAATGGAAAATGAATGAGAGAATATACATATTTCATGCATTTTCTTAACTAAAATGTTGAAAATGATAATGTGTAAAATGGTTGGGTTTATCATCCGTTTTGTTTTTTTTAACCAACGCAACACTTTGCAAGTAAAAGCTGAGCGTCTAAGCCCCAGGGGCTGCCTAAATGGGGAAGCTTCTTAATAAGCAATGAATGATTGTGAAGTGCGTCTTGCGTTCATTGCTGGAGGTGCTTGTGCTTGCCCCTCAATACCACGAGAGAACACTCCACCATTCCCACCGCAGGCGACACACTGCTCTTTTCATGCACTCGCTCGGATGCCTCGGATGCTGGCGTGCTACCAGATACCTTTAACTCATGCTGCTCACGCTCACAGGGGGAAAAAAAGCAGACTTTAAACACTCATTTTCTGTCACGGCGACTATTTCAGAACACCAGGCCATTTTATTAGAAACACTTAATCATTGGGCTTTGAAGTCTGAAAATACTGGATTACTGAATGGAAGCGGAAAGAAAGGGAAATGAAAAATAAAAATAATAGGAGGCTTCGGGAGAAGGGATGATTCCATCGCACCAAGGGCATGGCTGTTCTCTAATGTACTATGGGAAGTGTCTGCAAACTAGAAGGGTTTGAGCACATGGTCATATTACAGGTCCTCATATCCTCTTGATTTGTATTCAGGACCTTAAAAATGTAACATGTCATCAGAAATGGGCCTAAGAAACCACTACCAGTACCGTATATACTCAAGTATAAGCCGGCCTGAGTATAAGCGAGGCACCTAATTTTAACCGAAAAAATCTGGGAAAACCTATTGACTCGAGTAAAAGCCGAGGGTGGGAAATTCATTGGTCACAGCCTCCCCAGTTATATAGCCAGCACACGCCCCCCAGTATATAGCCAGCCCCTGCCCAATAGTGTATAGCCAGTAGCCCCCTGCCCGCAGTATATATACAGCAGCCCCCCTCGTATGTAGCCAGCCTGTTGCCCCTAGTATATAGCCAGTGCCTGCACCCTTGTATATAGCCAGCAGCCCCCTTGATTATAGCCAGCAGCCCCCTTGATTATAGCCAGCAGCCCCCTTGTATATAGCCAGAAGCACCCTGCCCCCAGTATATAGCCAGCAGCTCCCAAGTATATAGCCAGTGCCGGCTCCCCAGTATATAGCCATTATTGTTTTTTAGCACTCTCCTTATACTCGAGTACATACAGTGTATTGTCAAGCAGCTTAACACCTTCGAGATCATGTTTCTTTAATGGCTCAGCGTGGTTCTATCATCTAGAATATCAACTTTGAAGTGAGATGTTAACTGGTTAAATGTTAAATTGTTAAAAAATGTTAAAATGTTAAATTGAAGTTAAGCTCTCCCCACCTCCTGTTCTGTGATCGACATCATGCACCGGACTTCTGGTGATCTGGTTAGTGATGTTTCTGGATGCAGGACTATCAATTACAGTGAAGTGGGTATTCTGAACTGGGGTGAGCTGGACTTAAATTCTCCGCCTCCTTGACTTTATACAACCAATTTACATCTCACTTCAAAATTGATTTTGTGGATGATTCCATCACCCTGCACCATGAAAGAACCATGATCTTGAAGGTGTTCAGCAGCAGGACAACATACTAGTGTTTTTTTAGATCAGTATCTGCTGACAGGTTCCCTTAAAGGGAAACCTACCGTCAGAAATCTACATTCTAAAACTTAATCTTTAGCTAATCCTAGATAAACTGTAGTAGAGCGTACAAAGTACGCTAATTAATATGCTAATTTCTGGCAGATTAGCCTCTCTCCGAGCACCAGGAGCAAAGGCTACTCCACACTCCAGTAGTCTCTGCAATCCCTGCCTACCTGCTCGTCCACGGCAATCTGCTTCCCTGCTTCCACGTCCAGGTGGTAAAAATTGTTGGCTTAGGCAGGTTGCAAGTCATATGTGTTTGGGAAATCTTTGCTATAAATTGTCATTAGCAAAGAGAACAATTTTCCAGTAGACTTCATCAACTACTACTTAGAAATACTAAGGTTTTCTGCACAAGTGCTAAATGCTTTATATTACCCACCTACCGAGGATAAAGGAAAAAGTGAAGGGATTAATAAATGACAAGTCATAATACTGTCAGGAAGCAGCCATAATACAAGTTCCTAAAAGAATTCTCGCTTTGACCTTTCACAAAACATCTGTAAATTCAGCCAAAAAAGTGCAGGTAGTTAGTGGTTGCTCACAATTACATCTGATGCTGGCAGCAAGCACAAAAGGTGTATTGTTGTCTATGTAAGAGATACAGTGGTAATATAGCAATGTGTTCTATACACATTGCTACTAATCTTTGAGAATTTTATAAAGCGGACATGTCAGGTCATATATGGTGTCATGAGTAAAGGCAGAAGAAGATAATTATCATTTGTTGGAGATCCTGAGTTATAGATATAATGATATTTAGAGAAAAATCCTTCCTGGAGTTACACATTAAAGAGGACCTGCCACCCCTCCAGAAATACCCCCACCAAATATGTTCCCCCTAATCGTTTCCCCAGCGCTGTGCTTATTTACAAAGCCAGACGAACATTTAACTGTCGCTGTGAATAAGCGCGTCGCAGCCGCTGTCAAAGCGCCGCATCGCAGAGAGCCGCCAGCGAGAGCACAATACATGGGCTGCTGCTGGCTATTCTCACAGGTCCCGACTGACAGGGGCGTGGAGGGGGTGTGTCGGCCGCCCCCCTCATGCATACGGCCAACTGCCAGTGGACCTGTACAAGGATCCGACCTCTTATTTGGTAAGAGGTCAGATCGATTAAAACAAAGTTTGCACACAAAAGTTTTAATATAAATTGAATAAATATAAAAGGGGCTGGGGAGAGGATTAGGGGGAACATATTTGGTGGGGGTATTTTTCGAGGGTGACAGGTCCTCTTTAAGTCCCCCAAGTTGCTGTTCCTTTTAGAGATTTGGTGTCAGTACGGTCTTTGTACCAAAAGGTTTCCATAGATGTGACCTGGATATTGATTGCATGCTTGAAACCCAAGTAAGCCAATTAAAAAAAAAAAACCCTTTGGATTCCAGATAAATCTTTCAAGTTTGAAAACTTGCATAAAAAACATTTTTGCAGTGTGCAAACTGAATATGTTGTGATGTTCATTACAAGTTAAAGGGGTTGGTCACTCTTTTACATAAGTTGCTCATGTGCCTTTACTGCCTCCTTGATTGTTATAATTGTTGAATAATCCTTGATTGTTTATCAAAATAATTCAGCAGCCCTGCTACTTACTTTTGTGCTGTGTGGAGACTCTACATGATTCTTTGTGTACATGTCTGAGCTCTACTTAATAGGAGATGCTGTAGCAGGCAATAAGGACTCATCCTGCTCCCCCCTTCCCTCTCCCTGTGTCTGTCAGTGAGGATGGACTGTGAGAAGAAAGATACAATGGGAGAAGCCATAAGCACGGCCTAGAGCAGTGAGAGAGAGGAAGCTGTGTATATATGGAGAGGGCAGCATGGTGAGAACAGGGAAAGGCTGAAGCTAACAAAGGTACAGGTACATATACATGCAGAGACTTGTCTAATGGAAGAGATCTATTGAAAAGTGTCCAACCCCTGTAATAGTCTGTTCCGTGGTTGTTGTGTTGTCTGTTATTGTATCAGGTCCAACTACTGTAGATATGGATTCACACAGTGGATCCATGACTTCCCCTACCCATAAAAGGTACTTCAACCTGTTAGAGAGGGTATATAGACAGTGTCACCAATCAGCGCTTGTGGAAGAGCAAAGTTCAACCTCGAGTTTGAACAGGATTTACAAAGTTTTTTCCTGTAACACAAATTGTAAGAGAGCCATACGGTACACGTTATTATGTTATTCTAGGATGTTGATTCAGAGGTAGGAAAAATCTTTTGGAGGCAAAAGCCAGTTTCCATCAACTTATGGCACTAGTATGGCCCTAGGTTGTGCATCCTCACAAATAAATTTACAGCAAATTTTCTTCAAAATGTGGCAGTAGACTGGAGGTTCTATGCCATATGGGACAGATGACTTGAGTCTCAGTTTACTGCCATTCCTCAACACCATAATTAATTACAAAATGTCCCCAAAAAGGCGCAAAAATTGCAAAGCGCCAAAAAATCACCAAAAAAATAAAGAGAAATGACCCCCTTGACTGTAAAAATAACTATGTAATAAATTATCAAAGTGAAGAGTCAGCACTCCAAGTAGTGTTGAAAAGGGGGTGAACCTTTATTCATGACACGCAACGTTCGGTGTGAATTACACATTCTCAACGTCGCGGTTCATGGAATAATGTTCACCCCCTTTAAACACTTACTTGGAGTGCTGCCTCTTTACTTGATATATTTGGGATTCCCAGCAAGGATCACGGGCTACTGCACTCACTGCTTCAGCTTTGCTGCTCAGGACTCTCCCTTGTATGTAATAAATTAGATTGTTGATTGAAACAGTTGCATTAACTCCTGTACAAGTGTCACAGACGCATGTACAGGCAGATCACTCCTTTAAAAAAGCCCAGTGCATCCAAAAATGCATAGACTTTTCCTGGTGTAGCTCCCAACAGCTCCTCACATACAGCTAATGGTGAGAGGAGACTCGGAGCTGCAGCATACAGAGGCTACCTCCAATCCGCTCTGTGGTCCTGAGCAACAGTGAGCAGCAATGGTATTATTAGCATTACTTGGACACAGGCCCTCACTGATGGTCAGCTCAAGGTCGTGCCAATCGCTCTAAACTGCTATAAATGCTATACAGCCAGAAGGCTGGGAGAGAATGACCACAGGAAATCAAATAGTGGCCTGGAAGCACGGTGGCCAAGTGCTAAACACTGCCGTAAGAAGCCACATTAGCAACAGGTCTGTACTAGGCAGCTAGTCCGACGGGGCTAGGTATGGAAATAAACACAGGCTGCTGCTCATGTATGTCTAGAAAATGTTATGTACATAAAGTGACTGCGATGTGTGCAGTAGTCTCATGAATTCTCCACAGCTACTACTTATACGCCGGCCTGCAGATGTGAGAGGCCCAGGTGCCAACAGTGGTGCTTCAGGAGCTTCAATGTTATCTGCCATTCACAGCAAAGGGGATGAAAGTCTGTTCGGTGGGGGTCAGACTGTGGCCATTACAGAGGTACCATTCACACTTACTGGATATAGCAACAGATTGATCATGTTTCTTGGCTTTCCTAAGACAGTGAATAGAATTGCCCCCATAGCAGTTTTAAAAGGACCCCCCTTTATTGTGAACGGTGGGAGCCCCATCAGTCAGACTCCCACTGATCATATTGTTATCCCCTATCCTGTCAACAATAATACTCGCTACAACCCCTTTTAAACATAAAATCAATGTGTAGCAACTACAGTTTACTAGTGGATATAAATAGTTTTTTTTAATATTGTTTTTATTATTTTAAACACTGCAGTGTCAATACAAACATACAAAACAGTTCCGGTGTCCAACAACAATGGAGTATTGGGTTCTTATTAGACATTTAGTATTATACAGTTTAATTAAGTTGTTATTGAATTTGTACAGGAGTTTGTTCTGCAATAAAGTCCAGATACATTTTCCCCAAGAGTTGTTGGATGTTTGTATATAAATAGTTTGATCACTGGTTATAGTCCTCCAAGAAACATCTGAAAATACAGGCAGTCCCCTGGTTACGTACAAGATAGGTTCCATAGGTTTGTTCTTAAGTTGAATTTGTATGCAAGTCGAAACTGTATATTTTATCATCGTAGTTCTAGATCCTGGGACCAAGGATTATCAATAAATCTTCATTAGAGACACCTTACAGCTGATCATTGCAGCCTGGGACTAAAGTAACATCCAGAGACTTCACCAGAGGTCACAGTGTTCAGAAGGGGGGTCCGTCTTTAACTAGGGGTTGTCTGTACGTCGGGTTTCCTTAAGTAGGGGACCCCCTGTATATGAAACAAGCCCCTTAGGTTCCAAAGAAATATTGCCAAACTATACTAGTGGTCTCCAACCAGGTATCACCACCAACTTACAACCATCCCACCCCATTTCCCACCGGTCACATCCTTTGTAAGAAGTAGCGCCTTGCAAATAATCATGGTTGTATTATTCACTGCATATTAAACACCCAGCACCGTATAATATATGACTAAAAAGGCAAACATTACCCCAAATTCCCCTTACAACAAACTTTTCCAACTCAAAATTAAAGGCATTAATCTGTGAACAGCAGAGTAAAAGGGGATAAAATTTAATTAGAGTGAAGAACCAGACAAGAACTGGTATTTATTAGGAAAAAAAATTAAAGAACATCCATCTAATACAACAATCCAGACTAGAAGTTCTTCTTAAACTCTCCTATCTGCATACACCCAGGTACACAGCATGTGGGGACAACATCAAATTCAGCCGGCTCACATTAGACAACTAAAAGATTCACGCAAAAGCAATTTCAGTATGTAAATGGGGATGAAGGCAGAAACGCTTCATCATTATTAGGCTTATGATGCCGGAAAAAAAAAAAGTGTCTTTCTGATCCATTTAAATAAAGATCAATAATTGTCTTGCCTCGGCCCGCTTGTTAAAACCTCATTAATTCTGTGTCCAGTAATCCGCCGGCCTCCATTGAGCTTCTTATTAGAAACCTATTTATTGAATATGCCATAATATACATAGGGACATAATCACTCGCTTAAAAAAGAAGTTAATCAACCCAGTCCATTTTCACTAAATTTTGTTAAATTTTTGATTTTAGGCACACAATAATGAGATAAAATGACATTAACGGGGCCTAGTACCAAGATATTATCAGGCTTTGTAAAAAAAGAAAACTTCAAGTTAAGCAGACAAAATGACCTAGAATTGGTTTTCTACATGTGATTATGTTAGATCGTAACAAGGAGACCCATTTCATGAGTAATAGCAAAACTTCAAAATTTTGGAAGCTAATAAGCCATTACTGTCATCGGGGACCATCCGATTCATAAATTACAGGGAGAAAGCAACGGCATTGGAGATTATATTAGGGAATTGCATGAACAGCGATTCCTTATTATATGTGCATTAATGGAAAGGCGCTCTTTATAAGCGCTAACAATCCGGCGATAATCCGCAGGGAATTGCACATCGCATTGACTTGTTCTGAACAGAATATACACTGCTATTTAAAGCAATGCAGATACAGCGATCATTAAATCCATTGTCATATCTTGACAGCCCGTGTCTGGAGCAATTCTGATAAGAACAGGGAATTAAATGTCTTAGGGTGGCCGTACACATTAGATGAATGTCAGCCGTAGTGCCGATTTCAACGGGATTAGCATCTGATGTGTATGGTGGTATCCCAGCTCCCCAAGAAGGGTTGGCTATGCTCGATTTCCACATTTCCCATCTTCTGTTTTCAAGGAAGATAAATTCATATCAGAAGTATCTGCATGAAGCTTATGTGCTCCTCGAGATGAAATAGATTTAACCAAAATGTCAGGAAATATTGACAGTGCATGGACCAGCTTTGGTCTATTAAAGAGGACCTGTCACCCATAAATTCGGCACTAAGAGCTACTTACTAAAGTAAGCAGCTCCTAGTTCTAAAACAAGCGCAGCAGTATTACAGTGCTAGCGTTACCGGAAACCTCCGATAATGCTATCTAACACCGCTCTCAAAGCGGTCCGGCATATTCATGAGGGGGAGGAATTGTGGGCGGGATTAGGGGCGGTCACTGCCGAGCTATGGGCTTTGAAAGCGGCCCGGTGTTGCTATTGTACTCCACAGCGGTGTTAGATAGCGTTATCTGAGGTTTCCGATAACCCTTGCATTTGTTTTACTTTAGTAAGCAGCTCCTAGGGCCGAATTTCTGTGTGACAGGTCCTCGAAAGTTGATCAAGATGGTTTACCTTCATACGCCCCCAACTAACAAGCAATGTTCAGTTTGGAAAGTTGTCCAATATGGACCCACTGGTCATTTACCTACTGAGATCATTGCATTCATAAACACAAGCGCAACGACGTGTGTCCGCACCTTCACTATTTTAACATTCAGTGGTATTCAAAGTAACAGACCCCCTGGCAATGAGATCTTGATTGCATATATTATAGGACATCACTATCTGTGATCCAAGAGAAATAAATTAATATTCTAAAGAGCGAAATATTTAGCCTGATAAAAAAAAAACCAAAAAAACAATAATGAAAGTAAATAAAAAAAAAGGCAAAAAAAAAAGAAAAGAAAGTATTCAAGGGTAAATATAATCTAGACGGAACAAATCAGAAAATGAGACATTTAACAACTGAAGTGATTACTTTTCATATGTAAATAGGAGTCTTATGATTGTGATTATTTGTGTTTCAATCAAAGCGCAGCCTAATTTTGGCTCAGTGAAATATTTCTCTGCCTCTCTACACTGTCACCTGGGTACAGGTGTGACTCGTGTTGGAGCGGACAATTATGTGTCCTGACATTTGAGTAGGGAAGGAAGTAGAATATGGTGTAACAGGGCGTCGTGGACTCCATCCAACAAGCCTACAGCTAAGCATGACTTTTACACTGCGTGTTATTGCTGTCAGCAGTCTGTAGTAAGCAACCATCAAAAACGGTGGCCCCCTAAGAACTAATCTCATGCTACTCGTCAACTTTAAACTTCTACAATACCTCTGAATAAGGAGTAGATGAAAGCGCTATATGCATTTTTTCAGCAGATGCTGAATTTCTAACTTTCCAAGATAGTCTGAAAGTATCTTAAAGATCTTAAAAACATGAAACAATGCAGCTCAATGTAATTTATGTAAACGCTTAATGACTTCAGGTCTTAGATCTGTGCGTTTTTTTCCACATGAATAATAGGGACTCCTATCAGGAGATAAAAATATTAAACAGTGCAAATTCTCCTTAATTCTCAGGATTGGGGAGTGTTCGAGAGCTTTTTGGAAGGGAAACCCCCAAACTCTACTTTTGAGCCTACTACAATTTAATTAAAATATAAATAAAGTTTGATAATATTGTAAATATATTCCTTTATTTATAAATTTTGCCTTTCATCTCCAATTCTTTGCCAATAACAGTTTTAGTGATTATAAAAATTCTGCTGGTTCTCAAATCTTTATGGGAATGTCAGATTATGGAAGGGGACTTCCATGGAGATCCTGTTAAAAAAATAAGCTGGCTTAAAGAAGTCAGATGGAGCCTCACAAAGGTAACCTGCTCTTTCCAAGACAAAGTATATTTCTTTCAAAGAGTCCAATAGATCGTCCTTATTCAAGCTTCCTGCACAATAATATTGTTTTAGTCTGTGAGCTATCCATTAATTCAATGGACACAGGTCCCATTTGGACAGTCTTTTCGTTTTGTGGGCATACAGGACAGAAGTGGAATACACACTGATAATTTATGGATTGCAAAAAATATGTTACTTGGATCTGTTGTTTGCCATTTCACCATACGTATTAGGAACTATAAAATGTGGACAAAATATAGGAATGTAGTGAGGGGGGGGGGGGGGGCATTTAATTTCCACACACTGATTCTGAAATATATGGAGTACAGACACTTGGTTAAAAAAAAATCAAGGATGGTCACATCCAAAACGTATCTAAATCAAGATCTTGATGTATTTCACTTAGGCGGCATCCACAAAATGTTTTGAAATGCAAGTCATGTCTATCAGGAGTTAGATCTCATGCAGACAGCTATATATTTTGGGTGTGAGCTTCCTGCACAAACTGCGGCCAGCGACTTACATTATAGATGGTGACAGTGGGATGAGAACACCGCGTCTCATCACATCTTGACCAAGCTCAGCAGCCCTGCAGCAAAAGATGGGGCTAGTCCTGTTCCTGCCTAGATTTACAGCTTCCACCTGGCGGAAAAATTGGCTGCAAATGTCAGTGTGCATTCAGTCATAATCCTCCATAAACGGATATGCGTTTCCAATCTTAAGCATTTAGGTATCGGGAGTTGCTCCTCCCAAAATGAGCTTGTTTTGCATTTCAAAACACAATTCAAGCACAACGTGTACATGGCCCAAGTAAGTCAAGCCCACTGAAAAACCGATTGCCTTCTGGTTACTGCACATGGACAGTAAATATTCTTCCAGGCACTGGAACAAAAAGACAATTTTGGATAGG
Organism: Engystomops pustulosus; assembly: GCA_019512145.1. NCBI lineage: Eukaryota > Metazoa > Chordata > Amphibia > Anura > Leptodactylidae > Engystomops > Engystomops pustulosus. The sequence goes on from CM033647.1 coordinate 23,614,265, forward strand.
CTTCTGATGCTGTACCCTATCAATCAATCCAGATGGCTTTGGGCATGGCCATCTTTCAAGTCTCCTGAGGGGCTCTACTCCCTAAATTCAGAAAAATAATTTATGTATGTGCCTTTTACAATTATTACATAAAGTAGAACCTTCAAAACGTAAATGAGCTACATGAACATCTTGCTGTGGCAATTCAGGGGGCAAAAAACAGAAAAGAAGCCAAAAGGTAGTCTTAAAAGGTAACCAGCTTTCCAATAGGGTGAAAATCCACATTTCTAATGTTACTGACCTAACTCTTTCTTATCATACAAAGTAAACACATCCTTATGAAAGTCTGATGTTTTTCCAGATGATTAAGAGGAGATAAGATCGACAAAAGCCAACCGGAAGAGTTACCCGGCCTCAATGTATTTGCTCCCTATGATGAGATTACAGTTCAAGAAGTACTAGACACACAGAGCATCCAGCAGGCAGGGATAATCTATAGGATATGTTTGCTCAATATCTGGGGAGAAAGAAGGAAAGCATGTGTTATAAACTAGCAATGCTTTCCACATATGTTCAAGTGAGGCTGTAAACTCATCAGCTCCCAAAATGTCTACATCAGAAAGTGCCATTTAGAAGATAGTAAAGGATGAATAATTTCTTTAATTATCCGTGTAGAATAAAGGTTTCATCTGTCGTCAGTAAACCTATGGATGAGAGAGGAGCAATAGATACAACAAATACCATAGCAATAAACAGATTGGAAACATTCACAACCAAAATAGAAGCTCCAAACTTTAATTTCCCAAACGGAAACGCTCAACCGTATTGCCTCATCTGTTACGAATTAACAATGGCAAATGCGACCATTAGGCCTTGATGTAGGTTTATTGGGTTGGATGTGTTTTCTTGGCTGACTGCCGAATCATAAAACTATGACCAGTTATAAAGGATACACAAAAAACATTGCACAGTAGTTATCAGGCAGAATTTACAGGGGTGATTATCTCCTGGCACGGCACGTTATAGAGCACAATGATAATGGACCATGTAGGTGTCACTGCCAGAACGTGCAGGTGTTGTCACTTTTAAGCCAATGCACTAAAACGCTGGAAAACCGGGGACACAGCGAGAAAGTGGTTTGGCGATAATGTGTTGGCTGATCCAAGAGAAAAAGCATTCACATGTACTAAGGGAATATTTTCCTGCCATTTCCTATCTTGAGAATACTAGGTTTAAAAATGTTATAGTACTCTGTCCTATGTGCGGTTTAAGTTTAGTTTCACACCGTCATGATCCGTCTGTGAATCGGTCAGAAAGCTTCACCAGAGGTCACAGTGGGCAGAGAGGTCCGTCTGTTACTAGGGGTCGTCTGTAAGTCTAGTGCCGTTAAGTTGGGGACCACCTGTATATGATACAAGGAGTCCATTTTCCCTACTAGGATCATGATTTCAGTTAAACTGGTTTTTGTGGGGAAAAGGGAACTCTTTGACCAGTGCCACAAGAAGGACATATATGACATCTTTACTGTAGCATCTGCAGTCACCACTAGAGAAGGTGATACAATTAGGAAGGTTTATTTTTGTTAATACCATTTCAACCTCTTGCAAAACTTTCTAAAATTTCCTGATAACCCCTATATTGGGGTTACAAGCACACAAATGTTGCTTTCCTCTGACACGTTCATTTCAATGGACACATCCACATGAATGCGTTTGTCAGGGATCCATGTGGAGGTTGTAGAAAACTCAGAGCAGGTCCTATTCCTGACCACGTTTATGGCTCATACCTTCCCAGAAACGCTGCACGGGCGTAATACGTGTCTTGATCTTATTTGTGGATCAGGCATGTGACTCTTCAAGGGGTTGGGACAAGCTAGCGACCTTATTAGAGATGAGCGAGTATACTCGTCCGAGCTTGATGCTCGTTCGAGTATTAAGGTACTCGAAACGGCTCGTTGCTCGGACGAGTATTTCCCCTGCTCGAGATCGAGCATTTAATTAAAAAAACACAGTGAAGAACAATGAAGAATAGAATAAAAACAGTGAACACAGGATCATTTAAGAGAAAAACACAGTGCAGAACACAGTGCAGAATAGATTACAGATGTTCGGCACATCTGCTTACTTGTCGGAAGATACGCGCGGAACGGTGCGAACAAAATAGCATGTGAAGAACAATATATATGTGTGAAGAACACATTGCAGAACACGGTGAGCAGGACAGAGACACCGGGGAGCAGCACAGAGACATCGGGCAGCGACACGGAGCGGCACGGAGACATCGGGGCACGGAGACATCGGGGCACGGAGACATCGGGGCACGGAGACAGCGGGCAGCGGCACGGAGACATCGGGGAGACTTCAGTGGAAGAAGAGCAGCGGATCCCGGGACAGCGTATCTCCCGACAAGTAAGCAGATGTGCTGAACATCTGCAATCTATTCTTCACTGTGTTTTTCACTTAAATGATCTTGTGTTCACTGTTTTTATTCTATTCTTCACTGTTCTTCACATCTGATAACTTGTCGGGAGATAATATACGCGCGGAACAGTGAAGAATAGATTGCAGATGTTTGCATACATCTGCTAACTTATCAGAAGACATTCTTTTTCAATTAATTAACACATTTTATTCCCGAACCATGGTCCCTTTGAAAAATGCTCGAGTCTCCCATTGACTTCAATGGGGCTCGTTATTCGAGACGAGCACTCGAGCATCGGGAAAAGTTCGTCTCGAATAACGAGCACCCGAGCATTTTAGTGCTCGCTCATCTCTAGACCTTATCTGTCAGCCTTACAGATGACATACAGACTATTTTTGTAGACATGAGGCTTCTAAACAGATTATACAATAAAGACACGGAACTCAAAAACAGACCATGGATGTGTCATTTGCAGCCCAAGGGAAGCACACATTCATTGGTACCAGGGGTAACAATACACCTGTATAGTGACCCATCAGAACAGGAGAAGCAAGGAACTATTTTTTTTTAAGGTTCAGACCAAAAAAAAAAAAGATAAAAGATAAGCTTAACATAACAAAACAACTTGCTTCTACATCCATGTAAGTAAACGTGGCCTTAAACATTAAGAAATCTAATGAATGCTGGAAGCACATTGAAGGGTCTTTCGAGCAGTAAAAGTCGTGTATGAATCATATAAGGTAGCGGCAGTTCAAAAGCTGCTCCTCTTCCCAAACCAAATTATATATTTACAAAGGGCAGGAGAGCCCAGAAGGGAATCTCTATATGAAGATGTTAGATGTAGCGTAAGAAGCACAGGGGGTCAGAACAACATCATGTGTCCTAGGGAGCTGTTGCTCAATATGTATCGTAAAATAGAAGGGTGAAAGGGTAATTCTCTGCAATAATCTCTGCCTCTGGTATAAAGTGTAGGAGGACCATAACCAAAAATATACAAAAGCACAAATATAACAAAAGAAAGTCAATGATATAAATGTAATGATAGAGAAGCAACACAACCAAAAAAAGAGGGGAAAAAGTGTCCTTAAACGGATAACCATATTTCACCCATCCATAAATGTCTGATGGCTAGAGGGCCAACAGTCAGGCCCCCTACAGTTCACTAAAACAAGGGTCCTCGGCCCCACTTACCATATGTATATGTATGTGATACTCCATTTAAAGGGGATGACCACTTATACTAAACTTTACAAAGGAAGGTATAACACCTCTATAGAGTCACCCATATTAAAGTTACCCTGGTTACCCTGCCTCAGAACTTCCTGTGATGTTCCGTGTCCTGTCATCTTCTGGTGGATGGAAGGGGCTGTGCAGTTACTACTCTATGGTCACCCCCTGTTTCATAACCACTCCCATATTAGTGGTTGGAGGGGCGTGTCGATGTCCTTAATGTACACTACAATTACTGATATGCCAGTGGTTATCATGGGGTGCCAGTAATTATGTGATGTCACGTGAGAGGCATGAATAATTAGCATCCCGGCGCTCCATTATCAGTAGTTGTAGAGGCCAAAATGAGTCAGTGCTGCTTAGTACACATTCAAATGAATGGGAGCTGACCTGTAGTAACCTGATGTGACCAATACTTTCCTGTTTATCAGCTCCAGAGACAGGCTGATCTTTTGTGGGTGCTGGACCCATCCTGAGGACCTATTATATAAAGTTATCAATAGTTGTAGTTCTGGAAACCCCTTTAATTTTATGTTTGCTTAATGCATACACTACAAATAATAGTTTTTCTTTAATAAAATTATTTTTTTTCTCATAACGGCATATTTTGTCTATGTGTGGAGGTCACACATAATCACAGCTACAACCAGCTGTGCCATTTGTTACTATACCATGGAAGAAAAAAAAAATGATACATTGCGATTCGGAATTCTAGAGAAAAACAAGTTTGATTCTCTTCAGCGATATGTGCCTGGAGTTTTCCATCCCCTAGCTCAACAGCGGTAGAGAAAAACAAGCCTCATGTTAAACAATATGAAGTCCGGTTGCACTGTCGGGCAGAGTTTTCACACCGCTCATGTCTTCAGAGCTTGACTACAAGCAGCTGCCAGGGATGAGGAGCTACCAGAATTATGTCCAAATTCTCTATATTGGAAATGTTCCAAAGTCCAATTTCGCAGCAGAGCTGATGACTGTACAAAAACATGACTGTGCCATCCTGTGTAAAGGTGGACTGGCTACATAATTATGACTATACCTACAACCAGAACACTGTATGGTGCATTTTCCAAATTTCCACTTCCGAGAAATGATCACTGTGCAATCTAATAAGTCAGAGGCTTTTAGTAACCATGAACACTCACAACCTATAATAGGCCAAGTAATGTTTTTGTTCCTAGTTTACTTACCCGTATAAGGGTGTATTGAGGACATATAAATTGGACAGCTGATTAGTGTAGGTTGATCACGGATCCCCACAAAATGAAGATCCATATGTTCCCCATTTTAATGGAGTGTTAGTTATACACATTATTGCCCCAATCTATCTCTATGGGACTGACCGAGACAGCCAAGCTTATATATCTTTGTAAGCTCCCCCTCCATCTTAGTAAATACAGGTGTATACAGTCTGGACCTAATACCAGGTCTGATCTGACAGAGTTATTTGCTATAGCCTCTGCTGGGCCGGTCATTCACCCCCACCCAACACCCACCCCGCCTCGACATTCCCAAGGCTATGTGCTGGTCAGAGAAGCCAAAATACTGTCAGAGAAGGCAATAGACTGATTAGATACAGACTTCTCAACCCCATGGATTTCTGATGTACAGTCTTAGGTGCCCCCCCCCCCTCAGCAGCTTTGGGCCCCGGCACTTGCCCAGGTATATCCAGTGCTGGTGCCGGCCTTGATTACTATCCATGTTGTATATGGCACTTTTGGGGGTTCAGCTCCTTGTTCTCCCACTTGCTGGGGGTCCCCACAGTTGGATTCTCAGTAAAAATGCATTAATAGAAATGATTGTCAACTGCCTGAAAGTGAAGATATTCCTGACAATGGATTAAAGAAAATCAGCTAGAAGTTACTCCAAGTTATGCCCAAGTAACCTTCGGTGTGTCACAAGAGGCACAAGTTAAGTTGTAAAATTGCCTTTTGGCAAGACGATTGTGATTCAATTGCCATCGTGTAAGGATGTTTGTCCACCATCTAAAAGGACTTCAGATGTATGTTGGAGGCGTACATGCTTTAAGCTAAAATAGGATTCAGTATTATTACAGTAAGTTTTTATGTCATAGTTAAAATAACTAACTCCCCCATAGGCTCTAGAACAAGCCGGTTTTATTTTTAGCAGTGTTAGAAAAAGGAGTCTACCGGCAGTTTAGCACATATAAAGCTTGAGACTGTGCTATGTAGCAGCCCTGGAGACCTGTGTAACCATAGTTGTTAGTAGCAGTAGAGTGGTGAAAAGTTAAGTTATATTCCAGGATTGTAACTTGACTTGGAGCACTGAAGTGCACTCCAATAGGACCACAATTGCTCAGGAATTATGTTACTTGCATGAAATAGTTGCAGAAATCCGCTGTGTTCAATGGAACAACGGAAACAAAATGTCCATTATTTTAAAGAAAATTCTCAAATTTTAATCCCCAAGTGATGTTTACAAAAAGATAATTTTTAACACCTTACAATTTTACTCAGTTTTATCGCTGTTTTAGCTCATATCAGGTTTTCCTGTTTTAGCTGGTCAGAGTAAAATTGTGGTTGGGGACCCTCTATTTCTGAGCTGACAATACAGTTAGATTATCAGGGTACAGGGTACATATAAGCTTGCAGCGGTACACATAGCTCCTATAGACAACAATGGGCGCACAGAGAGATACGGTGCCACACTGCTCTGTACATGGGAAAAATATAGGAAGTGTTCTATTTTTCCCCGTGTGCACGGCCACATGCCATGCATCTCTATGGAGAGGAGAGGGGTCAAGCCGGATGAAAGCCCATCCGGCCGTGGCCGGGCAGACATAGGTTCCTGTGAATCTGGCCTTATTAAGCTTCTCAACATACTACTGGTATCTGACACTTGGAAAGAGAGATGAGAGAGGATGAGAGCCATGAGATACATATTACATAGGATTCTCCCTTCTATAACAGCCATAACATATTGTCAACTCTACTATATGCCTTCCTCCCCTGGATAGCATGTAGCATGTAGTTTATTCTGCTCACACCGTGCTGATTGTCGTCAGGAAGTCAGTGTGTGTGTGAGCTCTTCCAGGAATGCAAGGGTGGGGGCTAGAGGCAGAGAGGAGCTCAGTCCGGCGTAAGATAGATGTACAATATGTCTGTTGACCCCAACATCAGAAGATCCACAGAGGGGTTAGGGTTGCCCCTTTGGTTCATTAGCATAATCGTAAAAGTTGCTTTTAGAAGCAAGGAGGCTGTGGACAACGAATATAAGAAGATTACCACAGTCACAGTGCTTGGATCTATAAAGAAGTGCCCCTGATTTATCTTGCTTGATTTTGATGATAGATTTCCTATAAAAGGGTAGTCCCACAAAGACAATGTTCTTAAATATACTCAGGATAACAAAATAACAGACACTAATTCACTGTTAACAAAAAGATATCATTTCACAGATATAATTCCAACCAGTCTATTAATCCTGGTGTACACAATTTTGGTTGCCCCGGGATCCGACCGTAAATCTTCTATCTACTATGGTTGGGCAGGACAGATTCTTCTCATAAATAGCTTCTCCTGTCTGCAGGATGCAGTTTGATCTCTGCCCCTCCCCCTCCATTACAAGACAAGCTCATACACAGGCTCTTCCTGCCAGCAAGCAGCATGCACAGACTTACTCTACAAGCTACAGGCAATATAAGATCTTTATAGCAGGGGAAAGAGTAATAGCAGAGCTGACGATACGTGTCATAGACGAGCTAACAGTGTGTCATTGTTTTTTTTATCCATTTCACGGATCTCATCATCTCTCATCTCTGATCTATCTTATCTCTCTTTTTCTATGTGTCAGATATTAGTCAATGTCCAGAAACCAAATTAAAAGTGTGGATAAACAAAGTACCATGTTCATGTAAGCACATTGTCAGCACACATTGGGGGTTTACTAAGGGCCCGAATTGCTCTTTTCCGTCGGGTTTTCCAGAAAATTACCGGTTTGCGCCAAATTGCCCCGGGTTTTTTGGCGCACGCGATCGGATTGTGGCTGATTGGCGTCGGCATGCATGCGACGGAAATCGGGGGGCATAGCTCTAAGAAAACTCGACAGATTTGGAAAAAACGCGGAATTTAAAAAAAAAAAATGTGTTGCTTGACACGCGCTTACTTAATTTGAGAACTTTCTTTCATGGGTGAACCCTTTTAACTGAAATTTTGCCCCATCTCAGACGTGGGCACCGATTCATTGAAAAGTTCTGTATTTAGTTCATCTGTGTTGTGTCCGTCCTAAATACAGTTGTGTGCACCTGCCATTGATCTTGCCAAGTACACTATTCTTATTAGTTTTGCCAGAAAGTTTAGTTTGAGCAGCAGCATACCTCGTTTCCCACATTATTTAGGCTACTGGATTAATCAGAAGCAAAAAGAAAGAAAGATTTCTAGAAGAAAATTCTGATGGTTGCGTTAGAATTTTTTATTCTATTTGTTCCGAACAAGTAAAGTCAGAATCACTGATGTGCACAGTGTAGTCTGACGTTTGTTGTGCCGGTTCTACATAATTTATCACATCACGGTAGTCCCCCCTCTATTGCTAATAATTCTCCTTCACTGACCCTGTGCAGTTTAATGAATCATTCACTCTATAATTTCCCAGTTTTTAGATTAGTAGATGTGATGATTTGTGGGGGTGTTTGGGCTTCTGACACATTGATAAGTGTATTAGCTGTATTCTTCATGGCTTAGCTTTGTAATAGATAGACATTGGACAACGCAGCACACAACAGCAAAACGAGTTTCTCATTTCAAGGTCAATATTCTGCTGCCACTGGAGGCCCACGCAGTCAGGAAACCCTTAATATAGCTGTATTATTTACAACTTGAGGAACAACAGTTCCTAAATTATTCACACTCCCTCCCACTTCACTTTGAGCAATTCTAGATCATCTTTATTACAACGCGTTCCGGTCTCTTATTCAAGGTTATTTGTTTAGACCACCCCGAACATGAAAAGAAAATTACGTTTCCACAATAAGGACTAGCGGCCGTTGACATCAATGGCTTCCATGAGCAAAGGCAATTTTCTAATATATAAGAGTCATCAAGGGCACTTGAAATTAACATGGAGTAAACAGAGAAGAAGTGACCATCATGAGAAAGAACAGCCTCTAGTTTGCCCACAACATCTTCCCCGACTTATACCACCACAGATTATTAAGAGACCCAGATGTCTAGCATGTTACTGCATATGAACTGACTTACAAGTGTCAGACAGTCACTTTGGATCCGATGTTAGGGCTGAATAGCTATATGCAATCCTGACATCCTCTCTCCCGTAGGATTGCACTAGTGGCTGAAAGCTGTCAGGACGTTCCTGGCAGTAGCCATGGAAACATATTCCGTCTACAGCTTCCATCCTATGCCAAAGAAGGGAAGTGGTAGCCCGAGACCGTGTGACTGCCCCATAATTAGACGTCAGCATAGTCTATGTACACGGTGCAGGCAACCACATCTAGTCATGTCACCTACTATTGCCCCCCTAACTACTCCAATCTAATGTTACAAACCCAACAAGGAGGGAAGAAGAGATCTGGGAAGTTCTTTTATGCCAAAACACACATTTTTTATAACTCATGGAATGCAGATTTACATGGAGCAATCTCCATATTTCACATTAAAGGAAATCTGCCATCAAAATCAAGTATGATAAACCCTAGATCCAGGCACCGTGACTGTGGTAATCTTTTTATATTTGATTACATCAGATGGAAAGATGAAGGAGCAGGGGGAGACAGTGTAACAACCTAGGAGGCTACAGCATTAAGAAAACCCACCCAGAGCACTTCAGGCCCATTAGCATAATTTTAAACGTTGATTTAAAAAGGTAGGAGACCATGGATAATAAATATAAGAAGATTACCACAATCTGGATCTATGAGTAAGTGCTCCTGGTTTATCATGATGGATTTTTCTGTCTTCTTCTCTTCTTTCATCGAACTGAAAACAAAGGACTCAAAAACTAATGTACCAAGCGGCTTGCAAAGAAAAAAAGTTCTTCTACACCAGAGAGCAAAGCCAGGATTAAACAATGGCTTCCACCAGGCTAATACCAATACATAATATAGTATCGTATATTCAGAGCTTTTATGATTTACCATAAAAACAACAACATTTTCCCCTTTTTATCTCCTTCCCATATCTGTGATTAAACCAGAAGTATGTACATAAAGAAATGTATGTGTGCCCCAAACCCACTACTTATATAACTTTCTTTTTCTGGCTGCAAGACAACTGGAGCCTAGTGCCCGGTCTTATTTGAAGTAGGACAAAAAGATAAAATTAGGCACAATTCTCCCCAAATACGGTACATATGTATTGCAATAGCAAGAATTTAGCCCTCACCCCACAGTACATAACTATCTTGTCCCCGGCTCCAAGACAATTGGCTACAACAGTAGCTTAATGCCATGTCTTTTTCGAAGTAGGATAAAAAGACTTTCGAAAAATGTATTGCAATAGCAAGCCTTAATTTACTATGTATAATTGAAAGATAAATATTACTTAAAGATCAAGTTTGATAAATTACAAGAAACCCAATTACTTACAGCAACACACTGATACTAAATGGCAATGTGTGAGGTTGGACCCTGCAAGTCAGAAGTGTTTCTGACACAAAGCCACATACATTAGGGGAAGGGAATGTTCCATAGAAGTACAGTCCAAAAGGCTTAAAGATGTTTGATGCAGGGATCCCTAGCACAACTTATATGGATAATGAGCCTCCACCATACCAGCCCTCAGCAGTTATTCCATCTCTGCCTGCTACACAATACTGCATACAGCCAGTGCCCACCATGACGGTCACACAGCCACAAGCCCCCTACTTTTGTTATTGCTTAGCCATTTCGGAAGTTTTTCCTCCGTGTCATCCAAAAGTCATTTATCAACAACCGGTTCCTGTTTGCGTTGTGGAGGCAGGCTTGCATCAGACAGGTAGACGTCTAGCCGATTCTCCTAGTTTTTCAACATGTCCCTCATGCCATGAAAATGTAGTGACAACAATTTCCTTCCATTCAGGACTGCTAACCTGGCTCTTATGTACAGCCATTATGTGTTTGGGGTTTCTCACTGGATGCTGCCTGATACCTTTCTGTGTGAATGCTACGAAAGATGTGCATCATTTTTGCCCACGTTGTAACTGCTGCATCTATAAATACAGAAGGCTCTAAATCCTCCAACATCAAAGCCTGATTCGGAAGCATGTGTTGGTTTTTTTTTTTTTTTAAAGATACTTCTAGGTATTATGCACAAACCTCACTAAGAATCAGACTTTGCACATTGTGTGCAAAGTGATTCACTAGTTATTGAGCACCTAATTACAATATGTTCACATACATATCACTTAAAGCTGCAACACCTCTTTTATTTTTGTTGTTTATTTTTCCTGGGTGATCATCCCCCAGCCCACTGCTCAAAACTAGGTTGTTCCTGGCTGTAAGACAACTGGCTGCAACAGGAACCTAAAGTTCTGTTTTATCTACCATATAAGGCGCACAAAAAAAATCTTAGATTTTCTCAGAAATCAAAGGTGCGCCTTATATATGAACCGTACTTACAGACAACAGCTGCTTTGAACTGTGCACAGGTCTGCCACCTGCTGGTCACTCATCCTTACAATCAGATGAGCCTTATAATCCGGTGCGCCTTATATATGAACCTAGACGTTTTAGCAGGCATTTATTGATGGTGCGCCTTATAATGCGGTGCGCCTTATAGTCCGGAAAATACGTTAAATTAAAAAATTGACCTATACATACAGAAAAGTTGTAGCTAGGTTTTTCCTCATTGTGAAGAGAATCCATATGGCTATGGCGAAGTCATTTAACTACGGCGCTTGGGCAGTAGTCTATCATACACGTAGGTGTTGACACTCCCTAGCTAAAAATATATACAGTCAGCCGCCACCGTAGCCAAACACACATAAATATGTATGGCAATAGCAAGACTTAATTTACTATGTATAGCAGAAGGAAACAGTCACTTAAAGGTCATGTGCCTAAAGATCAACTTCTGATAAATGACAAGAAATCCAAATCCGTTCTGCACCACACAATGGCAAGGAATCGGTAGAATTGCATTATTCAACACCATTCCCTGTAGTCTGAGTGCACTCTGCCGAACATCTGTTGTCTGTCTAATTACTATTCAGGCGGGAATTTGTTAAATGCAGTACCTATGTTCACCAGCGCCAAGGGAATCGTTTCCTCGCTATAGTGACGCAACCGGTAGCGTCTAACAAACATTAAGATAAGATTAAGATCCTAACATGGAAAGCAGCTAACGTAAATATAGGTTGTGTCATGAGAGTCGGCCGAAGGATACAGCTATAAATACTAAAGCCTCGGGTCCCCAGACAGTATTTTACCTGCTTATTCTCACTACATTTGGAAAATCCTGGCAACAGAGAACAACGATGATCTGCACACCACGACCGGACTATCCCCTGTTCTACTATTGCCATATTCTACATAAGACCTGATTGATGGCTTAAAGGGAACCTGTCACCAGTTTTACTCCACTAAACTACTAATTCCCTTAGGTAGGAGGATGAAATGGCCTTCCTAAAATTGCCTCTTAGGTGATATCTCGCCAGTTTACCTATAAAAAAATCTCCAACAGAGTCTGACAGATATGATTTTTACATGAGACGAGTCAAGTTTAGTGGTTGTGGAGCTAGTGTCACTTCAGAAGTCCCTATCCTCTGTTTTTTGTGTCATATTAAAGATAAGAATATTACGGTCCTGTAAGCTACACAACAATACATACAGGAAGTTTATAGAGGCAGGAACTGGAACTGGATCTTTATCTGCAGCTCACATTTCCAACCATGTCTTTAGCTTTATCTCTTGTTCTGTAGCTCATGAAGCCATTAGCCTGGTGTTATCTAAAAGATAAGATCCTTATCTTTAAAGGAAATCTACCATGTTCTTATGCATTGTGAACCATTGAGAATGCTGTAGCAACACTGATGCACAAACATATCTTGTTTAATCCCTGATCCGAGTGGTTTTGTTCAAAAAAAACTAATTATAAGATTCAGGACCTTGAGAAAGCTGGGCAGCATGTAGGCTGCCTAAATAAACACATTATACGGAGCTTTCTGAACTGTCAAGACAGAACTAATCAACCTGAGCTGGATGACTCATACACAGCAGCTGGGAGATGGTGCAGCGATTGATTACTTCTGCCTGTCAGGCACTACACAGTGAGGACGTATTCTTGGGTTATGCTGGGCAGGACAAGGCTGAATCAGTGCATAATTAGGGTGAGGAGAACATCGGGGCAACCACAGGACAAACAGAACCTCATTATCATAACCATTCAGTTCAGGGATTAAAAAAGATATGTTTCTGCATCAGTGTAGCTACAGCATTCTCAAGGTATGTTTCGTTCATAATGCATAAAAGCAAATGGTAGATTACCTTTAATGTGACACAAAAAGTTATACAGCTGCTATTGAACCAAAGATAAGTGTGTCTGAAGTGACAATCCTCTTACAACTACTAAACTTTACTCCCTTGAGAAAAAGAGATAAGAAGAGTCATATTTGTCTTTGGGGAGACAAATATGAGGTGACGCGAGTCTTTTAGGGAGATTTTTATAGACAAATGAGTGAGATTTCACATTAAAGATGGAATTCTAGAAAGGACATTTCATATCCTGGCTGAGAAGATTAGTTGTTTAATGAGCTAAAACCTAGTAGAAGTTCTCACAGAAAGCAGATTGAAAGCTGCCCAGGACAATATAAAATACAGTGAAAAATGTTTTCTCTTTTTCACTCACGTATCAAAATGTCCCTTTGGTACAGTAGTGACCTGTGCACACACAGCCCACAACCAACCGGGTTCAGGGTTCACATTTTAGAGAAGAAAGGGAAAAGTTTTAGCAAAAGTGTTTAAATGTAAGACACAGTTAGACAGACAGTCTAAGAGCCATTATTGCTGTGGTTGGTCGATGAATAACGGATCATGCAGTGTTCTGTTTCACGTCCCCAGCAGTGCGGTCACTGGATGGTAGTCTCTACCCTGGGAACACATAGACAAATAAACGGGGAACAGTCTGACAAATAGCAAGGTCAGGCAATCTGCATCAAAACCAAGAAGGCAGCAAGGTACAAAATCATAAAGCAGAAGAATAGTCAAAGGATACAAGCAACGGATCACAGTAAGAGCAAGTAGAGTATACAAATATCCAAGAACCAGAAGACACCAGTATATGGGTCAGAGATGATTATATGTAGTAACTGGAAATCACCCCAGAAGCTGATTGATTCACCGCTAAAGCAAACTCATAGGAACACACACACTTTCGTGCTAAGAAACGCTGCTAGACCAGTCAATAAAGCAGCCCTCTGCAAAGCATACACCTGGAGTCTGATACTTACTTGGATGTTCTTATACCTCCCATAGAAATGAATGGAGACGGCAGAGCGTGTAGGGACCCCTCTCCATACAGGTCCACACAGGACCAATTATATAAAAGGTTAAATAAAAATTATATAAATTCTGAGCCAGAACGTGTCTCCCAAGTTACAATTCCACAAAAATGTAACCTTAGGGAGAAGACTTTCTGGTGATGTGTTTGAATGTACAGACGGTCCCCTACTTAAGAACACCCGACTTGCATACAACCCCTAGTTACAAACGGCAATCTTTATGTTGGTAACTTACTGTACTTTAGCTTTAGGCTACAAAAAACAGCTATAAAAGTTATCACAGGTGTCTGTAATGAAGCTTTATTGTTACTCCTGGTTCTTATGACAATCCAACATTTTAAAAATCCAATAGTCACAGAGTCCAAAAAATTTTTGTCTGTGGTTACAATTATAAAATACAGTTCCGACTTACATACAAATTCAACTTAAGAACCTATCTTATACGTAACCTGTACTTTATCAAGCCAGTATAATAAATGTGATTGATAATTCTAAAAAAAAAAAAAAACAGAGAGTCCGAGATGTCACACCTACACAATAATCTTCAGAATGATGGAATCAGGATTGAGGGCTTTAGTAGAGGTGTACTATACCAGAAAGAGACCTCAGGGACATATTCCAATAATTTGAGGTACTTATTTTTGCATTGAAATTACTTCATTTTCTAAGCTTATTACACTAAACTCACTGAAAAGATTGTAATACACTTGATAGAAATTGGCTCATTTTGAGGTTAAAAAGAAAGAATATTGAAAGCAAATCCATTTTCCTAGTCTATTCATTAAACTAAGTATTTTAGAATCTGCTAATTCTGTATCACAATCTTCCTCAGGACTATGTCTAATGAACCCTCTGCTATAATGTTCTGGTGCTTCTAGACCAACTAACTATCCAGATTTATCTATTTTAGTAATAATAATAATAATTCCTTTATTTATATAGCGCACACAGATTACGCAGCGCTGCACAAAACTATGCAAAACAGTCCCTGTCCCCAATGGGGCTCACAATCTAATCAACCTACCAGTATGTTTTGGAGTGTGGGATGAAACCGGAGGACCCGGAGGAAACCCACGAAACCAGAGAGAGAACATACAAACTCATTACAAATGTTGACCCTGGGACTTGAACTCAGGTCCCCAGTGCTGCAAGGCTGTAATACTAACCACTGAGCCACTGTGCTGACCTAAATACTTACAATCCTCTGAGGCATCTTTTCCCATGACTCTTTATAATGTTATTTTTACACTACTCCTACTAGAAATGTATTAGCCCAAGAAAAGCCCTTTAATTTGTTAAAAAATGGTGATAACCTATGCTAAGGGATCAAAATAAGATAGGTCAGGGTGCAACTTCCATGATCATCTAGCCTCAGCAGCTGGTAAGAAGAATGTAGCAGACAGCTCTGTTCTCTAATTACAACTATATTTTCAGCCTTTATAAACTGTGCGTTACCATTCCCCTCATCAAATTAGAGAGTTTACCAACAATGTCTAATACTATCAGCACTCATTATTTATCAAGTGTCAGACCGTGCAGGGACACAACCCAGTCTGCAAACTTATTCAGAAATGTTTAAAATTGTATAAATGAATAAAGCAGATGATAATAGTAAACTTTGTATTATACTTTATTAAAGTAATCTGTTCCTCTTTCCTTCTTTTTCCCCTTCCTTTCTTCCTTATTTAAGCAGTTTGTGTAAATCCTCTTTCTGTCCTGTATCCACTGACATCTGAGAGATAAAGGAACCTGATAAATTGTCTAAAGACTGTTCTCTTTGCAGACAGTCCCTGGATAGTCTAAACTCCTCACAGAGCTGAATCGTCAAGGGAAATATTCTCTGGGTATAGAAAGTGTTCATCAGGTCATGAGTTATCACCCTGATGAAGCTTTTGCATATTTCTTTGAAGAAAAAAAACGCCTTTTGCTCGGTTAGAGAGAAAATAAAATGTATAGGTTCTACCTGGCTTCCAGCCAAACACAAGGGTGAGTTATGGTACAAGGGTCATGTAAGCCATTCAGATGTAGGTTGATAACGCAAAACAACCTGATGACAGGTTCTCTTTAAGTGGATGAATCTCAGTAGGCTTTCAGATAAACTGCTCACTAAAGGAGAAAGAAGGAGCAATAAAATAAGGTACAAAGAAGCTGCTTTACTTTATTCAGTATTTTACACAGTGCACTATTATCACATCATCTATTCATTTCTGAAATTAAAAAAGTTTACTTGTGCTTTAACTTATTAGTGAAATTTAGCATGGGTGTTTGGCTCAGATATTAAAATGCTTAAATTACAATGACTACAACTATCGTAGTGAAACAAAAACAAATATTAATAAAATATAAATGTCTGGTATTTTTCTTATAAGTCAGTTATAAGAAAAGTTATTTCTACTATAGTAAGCCTAAAGACCATTTTCAACAGTCCTATTCATTCTAGGTGCGGTTTTTGAGAATGTGTAACCAAGGATGTGGTCGGTCCATGAAAAACAGTCCTCGGGCTAGCTGCATTTCACTGACCCACCACAGTTCAGAGGTAGGGATCATAGTGATATGAGGCTTAACTAACCAGCCAAGAACAGGAATTTGATCTAGTTTAGATCTATGCAACTCATTTAAAGAGGAGTTGTTTTATCAGGCCAAACCCTGTCCATGTACTTGATAAGACCTTATGGAGGTCAATTAGGGTTGGTCCTCTGCTTGGGCCATTGACCCTTTGAGCCAAAATAATAAATCCTCAAGCAAGCAGCAGTGCTCTCTTTGGGAGAATCAAGCAATCCCCGTGTGCAGGGTCGGCTCCAGGTTTCAATAGGCCACTGGGTGACAGAGCCTTAGTGGGGCCCTTTGCAGTGAACTCACATTCAATTTTGAAAACTGTCCTAAAATATTCCCTAGTTTCAACAGCCCCCTTATGGTTATTTTATATAAGCCCCCCTCATACCCTATGGATTCATTATATACAGCTACCATCACCCCAATGGTTTCCTTATAGAAATCCTTATGTGGGCCCCCCAATCAGCTCTGGGCCCTGACACTAGCCCAGGTATGCCTAGTGTAGGCGCCGGCCCTGCACGAATGCTGCATAAAAAAATGTAAAAAAAAAACCTGTAAAACATTTCATTTATTGGTAAATGAAAAAAAAGACTTCCTAAATGTCGAGAAGGAAACAACAGATACGTGTATACATGGAATGATATGAAACTATCCCTTAAATAAGAAAACAAACACTTACGCCGGATTATGAAGCATTGCCTTCATTTACACATTGATCATTACCGGCGGTCATGCTGAGAATAAACAAATACATGTCGTGCTTAGGAAAGAAGTTCCAGGAAAAAATAGACGGAAAATGTCTTCGAAACCGATCAAGTCATGGCCGCTGTTTGTTGCCAGCAGTGGCCACTCAGACTTAATGATGCCATGAACTGACTGATGTAGTGGGAATGCTTGCACTGCCTCCTGGGGACAAATAATTAAATTTAAATTGAATTTTAATTTTACATCATTAGCCTCTGATTTCTTAAGTCACATCATCTTGTGACTGTAATTTTTATCATACGCTAAGCGATACCTAGTGTTTGTACGGCCTCGACATGCGGGATACACAATGTTATCATTACTGCCATGCCCCGCTTTACTCAGCGCAATACACATCATAAAATGCAAAAACATAAATTAAATAATCAGCAGCATAAAAGGTAAAGAGGGCTCTGCCAACAAGCTGACAATGGAGTGTAGCTACCGGGCTAATGAATGGCTCTTGAATTGTGTCACATTACGGAGCAGGCTGGGCAGAAGCCACATCATGAAAATATTATTGTCTCGCCTCGTCCTATTAGGACACTATGTCCCTACTGGTAAAGAACATTGCAAAAAAATTGACTTTTTTTATTACAGGCAAGCTGTCATTCTACAGATGCTGATCTGTGACCAGTCCATTTGGCAGTCCCCGGGTTACGTACAAGATAGGTTCTGTAGGTTTGTTCTTAAGTTGAATTTGTATGTAAGTCGGAACTGTATATTTTATAATTATAACCCCAGCCAAAATTTTTTTGGCCTCTGTGACAATTGGATTTTAAAAATGTTGTGTTCTCATAAGAATCAGGATTAACACTAAAGCTTCATTACAGACACCTGTGATAACTGTTACAGCTGATCATTGTAGCCTGGGGCTAAAGTACAATAAATTACCAATATCCAGAGGTCCGTTTGTAACTAGGGTCATCTGTAAGTTGGGTGTTCTTAAGTAGGGGACCACCTGTATTGGTTTTCCCACAAAACTATACATTAATGTTGTCAGGTCCTCCTGCTTTACAATATGCTGCCTTTCGAATAACAACTTTCCGCTATGGTCTATGAAGAATCAAATTTATAAAATCACCCCTTCCCCTTATGTTAACCTCAGTATTTCAGCTCTGATAATCTGTGGTCTGCCACAGTGTTCATGGGGGCGCTCTGGAGCACTCATCTAAAGTGAACGTTGATCTCAAATAGTCCTTGAATCATCCCCTTTTATTAAAGACTGTTAAATCGGTTTTAGGGGAAGTATTCACACTTGTATTACTGCTTATAACAGAGCAATGACAACCTTGCTGCTGAACGCTGGCCAATTCTGACAGTCTCTATTAGAGTCACTGAGCTCCTGTATTTTTGATGATGAGGATATCGCTTCGGGCTGTGCTATTCCTGCCATCAAATATAATGAAAAGGCAGACATAAACCCCTGAAGGCTAAAGTGAACTGAGATTTTTTTCTTTTATTTAAGTGACATTCAGACTTTTGGTATCTTGTACATTTCCTATGTAAAATCATGACTATGAAGTTTATCCTTTTTCTACATTGCAAGATTCATTACATTTTTTGTGTGGTATGGCCCTGAAAAACTAGTGACACAGTAACATGAGTTCCTTTGGAACAATGTTGGTCAGGTCTTCTTTTGTTATAACTCTAAATGCTGCGATTGCAGAAAAATATAGAGTGATAAAAGTTATGCTAACTACCCTGGGGTGCTCAGCCTACGTCACCCGACGTAGGTATTTTAATTTATGCATTCCTACCGTTGCATTAGGACCGGGTGCAACGGGGGGAGTGCATTAAATTAGAGGCTCCCTGATGCCTTTATATTTGGTAGTATAGAATGTAGAAACTTGCTACTGGTGTAATCTTAAAGTTAAGAACCCAATCTTTCATACTGCATCAGGATTGTGGTTTTGTGAGATACAGAACAAAAGATACAGGCTGTTAAAGAATTAGATGGGTACTGGATCTATATCCCCAACTATGGCCCAGATCATATCATTGTGTCTGCCCTTTTTTTGTCCAATTTTGCACCACAATAAGTAACTTTGGAGCTTGTACATGTATTTATGAGGTTTTTTCCGCCACCTTTGTGCCACGGTTGAATTTTGTCCAATACTTTTGAAAAGTGGAGTGGTAGTGCTTAGTCCAGGTTTGTGCCACATTTATTACAGAGCTGCACCACAATTCTGCAACATGGAGCAAAGTGCACCAAAAAAAGATAGGTGCAACTGTGTCACATCCTGAAAACAGACCAGATTGCGTGCAACACTATTAAAATTAATGTGGTTCAAAGTGCACATTAGTGAGGCAAACTAGGCAGATTGCACCAGTTTTCAACTGCCTACATCTTTGATTCGGTAGATCACAAAACCACAAACCTGATGGGATCTGAAAGATGAGATTCTCATCTTTAAATATGACACCAACAGGTGGTCTAGGCACTACAGAACTGAAACTAGGGGAATACGAAGTGAAGGTCCCTTTTAAGCATCTAAAAAATTTTGTTAAAGGGGTTTTCCCACGCAGAAAAGTTAGGCCCTATCCACAGGATGATACGTGGGGGTCTCAGTGCTGAGACTCCCCCAGATTGCAAAAACCCCTGGTCGCTCCGTCAGATTAATAAGACAGACGGCTGCGCATGACCGTTCTGCTAGATTAATGTCTATGGATGTGATGGAAATTGCCGAGCGCTGAACTCAAGAACTCGTCAAGAAAGCGCCAAAACGCAGAACTCAAGGCTTTATGAGGTGAACTGCAACATAACCCTGCAACCAAACCCTGTCCCAGAGCAAATAAGATAAATACTGATGCAGGTCTTTGTAGAAAGTTGACAGCACGGTGTTAGTGAACCCCAAAACTACTTCTTCATATGGCTACTATAATAACCCACTGAGGTATACTTTGAGAAGTTGTCAGCCCCTCTTCCCTATCGTCTTTAGTCAAAACTGCTGACAATAAATTTGCTCTAATCTAATGGTTTCACGTTTCCACTTCACTAGATGTTCCTGAATTCTGTAGGCCATCTTGACACAAAGGATGCGGAGCATTTGAAAACAGTAGTTCATATTTTGCTTCCTAAAAGAGATTAATAAATCAGAAAAGGGTCACAGATGTTCCTAGGTACTTGTATTTCTTTCTCTCTAGTCTTCTCTAGTGATCAATCTAGATAATGGCAGTATTATAAGAGCACCTCACCTAAAGGCTTTCCAGATCTTATTGCGCTCTCTCTCTCTCTCGTTACGCTTGCTATAATGGAGTCCATTGAGACTTTGAGGTAAGAAGATCGCAGACTGCAGCTTTATTGTTGCCATAAAAATAAAAAAAAAGTACAGGATCACCCATGGACGTCTTTCAAGTCGATAAAGATCAGACACAATTTGCTGGTATCCTTTTGATATACAGCAGAGACATGAAAGCTTCTATCAGTGAAAAAAGCCTTAGATCTTGTGTTATGGAATTCACAAGTTGATAAACATTAAACACCTTAACAGTGAGGATGCGGTCACACATGGTTCCAGCATTGCGTTTACAAAATGCAATACTAGTGCCCGGGAGAAGTTAAATAAAAGTGTAGATAAACCCTATACCCTCATAATCTAACCACTTATTCAGCACACATCATCTCATAGCACTATATGGATCATGAAGAGTCTGCTTAAAGAGTCCTCACCCACACTGACCATCACTAAAACATCAATAAAACTAAGTAACTACATAAGGGGGCTATGGACGGAACCCGTAGACCTTTCCTTATACATCAACAACTGTTACAAATATGAAATTGTAATTATATACCCTTGTGTCTCTACTTTGTATTGTCATATTTTTGTGGTTATATTTTGTACTTTGTCTGTTTTGGTCCAATAAACTTGATTGAACCATTAAACAGAGTAAAATTTTGATGTAAAGGGGTTAAAATGATCTTCATCATTATTCAAAATTTAAGAACTCTCTTTCATGGGAAACCCCCTTTTATCCACAGGATAGGGCCTAACTTGCTGGTCAGTGGGGGGTCTCAGTGCTGAGAACTCCGCTGATCACGAAATCGAGGGGTCCATCGGCCATAGAAGTTAATGGAGCAGAAGGGCCACCTGCTCCATTAGTCTGAGGAGCGGCGAGGGGTCCATCTGACCCCTCGTTTTCGCGATCTGCAGGGGGATTCAGCACTGAGACCCCCACTGATCAGCAAGTTAGGCCCTATCCACGGTATAACTTGTCTTCGTGGGAAAACCCCTTTAAGCATAGATTTCCTTTAAGACATTTATTATATAGACACTAAAAACACCATAAATGTCTGATAGATGAGGGTGGGTCCTATGGAACCTCCATAACGGAGGTCTCCTGACCCTATTTTGCATTATGAGGTGTCCACTAGCTATTGATTTCCATGAGAGTCACAGAAAGAGCTCAACATCCCTGTTTTGGAGATAGGTGTGGGTTAGCATCTTTATAGCTTTTACACAATCTAAAGAGAAAAGTGACCAGGCCATTTGGAAAAACAAGTATTTATGGCAAGGTAAAGGGTTATCCTTAAATAACAGGCTCACACCCCTGAGCAACAGCAGCAGCAGCAGGTAATAGTAACCCCCAATAGATTTCAATGATAGACGGAAAGAGAGTGCAAAACAAAGTACATTTGAAAAATCTGGCTGAATGGTTTATAAAAGCTGAATGTCAATGCATCTGACAGCCGGGAAGCACTTAGCATTGTTAGAGGGGAAGCAAGGAGATCACAAAAACAATGCAAGCTGCTTCATGAAAGAGCAGGTAAGAAAGTAATTCTATGTACAATGGCAAAGTTCTATACTATAAATAGCGGTAACAATCACCTTAGCACAGATTACATAGTAATGTTTTATAAAATAACATGCGTCTCCTTGAAGTATGGTTGCCTCCAGACCATTGGATTATTTAATTTTGGTGGTTTCCATACACATGAATAGTATTGACATTGGTTGTGTCTGGCAAACCCATTACCAAGTTGTGACCTGGTAATCTTGTCGCTCCAAACCTTCTCTCCCTTGGCTTTCATGCTCTCCGATACGGGTCAACCTTGTCTTGTCATAGAATTTCAAACCCGGCATAAAGACATGTGGAGAATGGAGATGGCATGCACCAGCCTCAGGCGAGCGGCTGCCCAACTAACCCCATAAGACAAAGTAATTGAATCCTGAAGCTGGAAAATGATTCTACATTGTCTCTATATTTAGCATCTGACACAACTGATGGCAATCGGAAGAGACAGTGTAGTCCATGCCACAGCCCAAAAGCCGGAGTATCAATGGGATCTTTGTGCCAGACGGACTAAGCAAGTTAGGAGAGAAAATAGCTGCGAACAGAAAACAAGCATTGCCCTACCTGCTACTAATGCCCATCACTTGTACAAGACAATCATCTGTTCTTTGCCCGTAGACATTTTTTGGAATCATATTAACCCCTTAACAGAAAAGTCTTTTATGGCACAAAGGAATTCAATTGTGGGGATTTTTTACATTGCCTAATTTAGAGAGTTGTAATTCCCAACATTACAGCAGCAGAGAGAGTACAGAGAGTGCAGTGCAAAAATTACAGAACAATAATATTAGGGTTAAATGAACAAAAATGTAAAAAAAGGTGATAAAAAGACAAAAAAAAAAAGAAGCAATGACAAGGAATGACAAAGACAAGCAATGATTTGCGGTTTGGTATTCAGTTTGTGGATGGGACCTGCAGGAACAGGTTAGGTGGGGGGCACAAGGTACTTCAGTTTGGGCCTTGTTTGTTGAACAGCCGGATCGTAGCTGGGAGGAAAGACTTCGGTTAACGCTCCCTCTCACACTTGGGGTGAAGTAGTCAGTCAGGTGTAGGTGCTACCCCATGCCACCGCAGTCTCGTGCATGGGAAGGGAGATATTCTCCAGAATAGATTTCAACTTACACAGTGTCCTCCTCTCAGCTACCACCTGCACTGTGTCAAGAGGACCCCCCCAGGACAGAACTGGCTTTCCTAATCAGTTTGTCCAGTCTGCTCCTCTCCCTAGCTGAGATGCTGCTTCCCCAACAGACTACACCAAAGAAGATGGCTGGTGCCACTACAGAGCTGAAGAAGGTCTAAAGAAGTGACCCCTGTACACCGAATGCCCTCAGCAGGTGTAGCCTGCTCTGACCCCTCCTGTGAAGTGCATTTATGTTCCCTGCCCACTCCAGTTTATTGTTGAGGAGGACACCCAAGTCCTTATAGGACTTCACTGCCTCGATGTCCATCCCCTGGATGACCAGTGGTTGAGAAGGAAGACTGTGCTTACGACAGTCCACCACCATCTCCTTGGTCTCCCCAGCATTTATCATAAGTTGGTTTTGCTGGAACCAATCCACAAATTTCAGGATCTTTGTACTCCCTGTCGTTCTCGGCGGTAATGAGGTCTACTATTGCAGAGTCATCAGAGAACTTCTGGAGGTGGCAGCCTCATGAATTGTACCTGAAGTCTGCTGTGTACAATGTAAAGAGGAAGGAAGCCAGAACTGTACCTTGAGGTGCTCCTGTACTACTAATAACCGTGTCCGACACACAGTCCCCGATTACTATGGTCGGTTTGTGAGGTAGTCTAGGATCCAACTAGAGAGATGGTGGTCCACTCCAGCCAGATCCAGTTTGTCTCTTAGTATCCCTGGCTGTATGGTATTGGAAGCACTGGAGACAACAAAGAACATTATTCTCACAGTGTTCCCAGGTTTCTCCAGTTGAGAAAGAGTTTGATGGAAAAGATGGTTGATGGCATCAGCCACCCCAATGCCATGCCGATAAGCAAACTGTAGGGCGTCCATAGATGAGCTCACTAGAGGGCGGAGATGTGTGAGAACCAACCTCTCAAAGGCCTTCATCAAATGGGATATTGATATAGGAGTTATACATTAGGTTTAGGAAAAAAAGCATGTTTAACTAAATAAATTACATGTTACGATTATAATACAGGTCACTACAATTATGCTGAAACCAAATATTAATAATTTATGCTTCTATTTTGGTAAAAGCTAAAAAGATTCTTTGTACCATGTTAGCCAGTGTTTAAATAGATGAAACAACTGAGGACCCTCAATTTGCTTCTATTTTGGTAATGGCATGAATTTTTCCATCAATGTAGCCATACTTATTTTTATTTTCTGTTTTTGATGGATATTTCATATATTGGGGGTAACATTTTATGCAAAACTTTTGCTTAGTTTGTTGATCTCATTGTTAGTCTTAGCATCAGGGATGGAAGTGTTTGATCAAGGTATCATTGCTTGTCAATGACTTCCCTCCATAAAAGCCATCAGCATTATGAACAACAGCATCAAAGGGGTTTATTGGAGGACCAGATTTTATTTTTTTCCCCTTTTTTGCGGTTACAGGTGGAGCCTGGCATTTGGTCACCTGCAATATTCGCTTAGCTTGATGCCTATGAGATCACAATGACATACGTGTCTCGCCATTTGGCAGGAACTTCACCCTGCAGAAGATGTTCATGTACATTGTTAAAGAAGTTTTTCAACCCTGATACTAATGCCCGACAGACACAAAACAGACTTTCAAGATGCGTCTACCGATCTCATCCTGCTTACATCCTCATCTCTATGAAGGGTCACATATAAGAAAGACTGCAGCAGCAAATCGCTGGCCGTAGAGGTAACGTTTAATTTGGCACGTTACCGCTGTGTCCAGTGATCAGCTACAGTGGTCAAAGACAGTGCCTATTCCATACCATTACATAAGTTTCAATGTTATTTATCTGTAAAATGCATATAACCCTGTTTTGAAGCAAGGGAAGGATAGATTGCAGTAGTGGGTGTTCCTCAAATAAGTCAATGTGATCCTCATCGGTGGGTGCTGATCCTTGCCGAAATCAGCCAATGTGATATCTCCTTTCGGCTGTGCTAGGAGGTCCCGTAGTGTGTTGTTTATTGTTGGTGTGTCATTGCCATGTGAGAAAAAACTTCCCAAGACGCAAACATAGTCATGAATAGGACCTATTCTGAGTTTCGCAGCTTGGGGAGACGTCTGACACATGGGGGAAACAAGGACTGTGTGAAGGGGGCTAAGTTTGGGAGACAAAGTGGAATCAGCTGGTATTTCTTGTGGAGTTCAATCTTTTCATTGCAATTCCGCACATGTTATCTGCATTCTAAATCCAGAGCATAAATAATTTTACGGACCGCGGGTTCCTTGCATGTGGATAAGAGTTGGGCAACATGAGCAGCATAGGGGATGGGATTTGTACAAGGAACACATGTATTACAGACATGGAAAAGGCTGCAAGAAGAGATGCAGAAGACAAACAGAGAAGGTCAGGAGTAGTCACTGACCACATCATGAAACCTTGCAGCTCTTGCAGTATTCTACAGTATTTTTACAAATATTCTTGACAACCACAATATATTTGTCAAAAACACAAAGAAAAATTTGGGTGAGGATATCACATACCATGTTGGACAATTTTATATTGCCAATTATTATTCCTTTTAATTAAAACAGCAATAATCGGCATCTTGTAGCAGATGCTCAGGCGACGAGCTGAGTATAAGATATGATACAGTATAAGATATAAACACTACACTGGGATTCTATGAGGTTTTAGTACGGCAACAATGGGTAGCAAGGTTACTGAACCTCTGAACGCTGCAGCAATAACAGCTTTTCATGAGTCCACCAGGTGCAGACTGATGTTCTCCAAATACACTGAAAATGTTATTTCTGGAAAATAAAAACCCCACTGATACATTGTTTCCTTGCAGCCGCTCTCGCATTCTGCCAAACCACAATATACTGCTACTCTGTATTTTGTAGCCATCAAGGGATTATCTATCTCTAAAAAGAGACAAAGAAGATTTCTTTTTAAAAAGTCCACATTTTCAGCTCAAAAATCCCTTGGGCACATGGCAAGCAATCAGGTAAATGCCAGCTTCTACCTACGCATTGTCAGAAACGTACAAGCCGAAAATTCCAAAAAATAAAATAAACAAAATATTTGGCTGCACAAAATAAACCTTACCTGACCTTCCAGGTTTTGGACATACATGGGAACGTGTACCTGGATTTATAGAGATCATTGTGCACCAACCTGCAGAAGTTAGGAGGACACTATATTCCGTCCCGCGCTGCTGCACTTCACTTTCCGTCTCTTTCTCTGTTGCTTCGTAGCGGTCCCAGTTGGAAAGGATTTTCCTCCTGGAAAACTCAGATGATTGCTCCTCATTCTCTTGGTGCCCGGCAACATCGTTCCCTTCCTTTGAAAAGAATAAAAGGTAACGTAATCAGTTCCATTCCAGTACAATTAGACAATACAGGTATGTGCCATAGTCGCCATTTCATCAGCAGAATATCTGTAATATTTACTCATCAATACAGAATATAGAATGCATATCCATTAACTATTTTATTCCACTGTATCCACTACTCTTCAGTACTAAGTCACCATCATTAACTAGCAAGACCATTGAGTATTCCTCAATGTAGGGATAAGTTGGTCATCAAGTCTTCTCTATGTGATTTCTGTGCTTTTGCCAGATCATTTTGTGCCATGGTGGCACCAGGAAGGTCATGGCACGACTAAACCTTGGTATCAAAATCCAACCCCCATCACACACTGAGGTGTATCACTTGGTTTTAATTTGGGAAGCAATAAATTTATGTTTTTACTTAAATGCATGCATCTTGGAGTAGTAAACAAAGTTTCAAAGTCATCAAAGTTTTGTAGTTTTCATGTTTATACAGGGTTATGTACAAAAAAGGTTTGTTCTTAAGTTGAATTCGTATGCAAGTCGGAACAGGAATATTTTAGAATTGTAACTCCAGAACTGAAGTTTCAAAATTTTGTGTTGTCATGGGAACAAGGATTATCAATAACACTTCACTACAGACACCTTACAGCTGATCATTGTAGACTGGGGCTAAAGTAAATCATCAAGAGGCCACAGGGGGCAGAGAGATCCATCTGTAACTAAGGGTCTCCTGTAAGTGGGGTATCCTTAAGTAGGAGGCTGCCCTTATATAGTTTTCTGCTGCTCGGAATGTACTTTGGACGCTCAAGCTCCCCGCTTACAGTCAATACACACAGTGGGTTTTCTATGAAGAACTGATATGAAATATCTACTGTGCATTAAAGTAGCATTGAAATCAATGTAAATGTTAGAGATACATGTGCACATACTGCAAACAATTTCTGCATGTAAATTGACAAAAACTGCAGAATATGGAATTATAAATTCCACACATAAGGCTGGTGCAGCTACTTTAATAGTGAGCAGAATTTCTTTCTAAAGCAACTTGACCCAGTTCTAACTTTAGATTTCAAGTGTTACAAGGTGGATATTTTGGTGGCAAGAAATTATTTACCGGCACAGGGGATCAAGGCTCTCCCCCATGGGGATGGGTTGTGCTCCAATATGAAGTGGTAAGTTTGGGATGAGCAAAAGTAGTTGAGTGGTTGAGCCCTGTCCTAGAGAAGACTAGAGCACCAGGGTGTATGTGATTGGAATTTAACCTAAGAAACAAATACAGGAAGTCCCCGGGTTACATACAAGATAGGGTCTGGAGGTTTGTTCTTAAGTTGAATTTGTATGTAAGTCGAAACTGTATATTTTATAATTGTAGATCCAGACAAAAAAAAATTTGGCCCCAGTGACAATTGGAGTTTAAACATTTTTTGCTGTAATGGGACCAAGAATTGTCAATAAAGCTTCATAATAGACATATTACAGATGATTATTGCAGTCTGGGACTATAGTAAAGCACTCAGAAAGCTTCACCAGAGGTCAGAGGGGTCTGTCTGTAACTATGGGTTGTCTGTAAGTCGGGTGTCCTTAAGTAGGGGACCGCCTGTATATGAGTTATAGATATCCACTTTGTAGTTAAAGAAAATCAACACTTACATACAGTAAAAGAAAAAAAACTTGTTGTTTTAATGGAAAAAATCTTGTATAACAATTACAGGGAGACAGACTAGTCAATGAATTCTTAAAGGGGTTGACCAATTTAACTCATTTTTTCTGTAATGTGTGTGTAAGTGTGGGGGCAGGATATGAGGTAATTTACCAATATACATCTATCAATAGTTCTGCTCCGCTTTCTTGATATGTAAAGTGACGCCTCCTGTCTTTTACCTCATCAGCCAGTGATCTATATCTGTCCATGAACAATCGCCCTGTATGATTCTGGGTATTTTTCAGCCGCCGATTCAAAAATACCTTCCTCTCTAGCAGCTGTAGTTTCTGAGATGTTGATGTAATAAATACCTTGTGCTTATGACCATGTCTCTTATGGATGATAACTGTTGGAGCATCCAGTACAAATGTCCAAGAATATCTCATACCAGGAAATCACAGAAACAGGGTTTTTAGTGGCCGGATGGAAAATCTCTGGTCTACAGCCATAAAATATGACATTCATTTTCAAAATTCACAATATTGAGTGATGACCAGTGTGAGCAGCAATATGACATTTATTCATTAGTTGACATTCATTTCCAATTTTTTTTTCAATACAATATTAAGTGACCACTAGTGTGCGTAGCGTAAACTACGAAAGGTGGCAATGCTAGATCTCTAAAGCTGATAGGAGAAAACGGGGGTCATTTCCAGAATCAGGGCCCCAAACATACTTAAAATCAGTGGCACCAAAATGAATGTTCCCCAGTGCAATAAAAAGGTTCTGCTCCTGTTCTGGGATCCATTGCTAGACGTCTCTAGTCGAATATGTATTTAACACTAGGATTCACTGTATAGCTCTTCAGCGTAGAAGAGAATTATAAAAGTCAGCCTATGTTGTGAGTACAGGCAGTCCCCGGGTTACATACAAGATAGGTTCCGTAGGTTTGTTCTTAAGTTGAATTTGTATGCAAGTCGGAACTGTATATTTTATCATAGTAGATCCAGACAAAGACAAAAAAATAAAAAATTTTGCCCCAGTGACAATTGGAGTTTAAAATTTTTTTGCAGTAATTGGACCAAGGATTATCAATAAAGCTTCATTACAGACACCTTACAGCTGATCACTGCAACCCAGGGACTAAAGTAATGTATCCAGAGAGCTTCACCAGAAGTCACGGGGCAGAGAGGTCCGTCTGTAACTAGGGGTCGTCTGTAAGTTGGGTGTCCTTAAGTAGGGGACCACCTGTATATAACTATTAGATGCTATAAATATAGTTTTCTGTCGTTACCACCACTGAGCACTCACTCACAATAAGATAAGCCATGTTTAATTTTTCTACAGGTGATCCTATCATCATTGCTAGATAAACCAAAGGAGATGTCGAATATTTCTCACATAATACAAAGGTGCATTGTAAGAGATAGCCAGGTGGCCAAGTCTGTGATAAATTATTATGTATAATAAAATATAAATAAAAAGCAATTTTCATCTCAATCATATCCTTTGATGTGTAAGGAAGAGATGGCATAGATAGAAGAAGTAATGGTAACCCCAGGTGCTACAGCAAACAAGCAACAAAAAGAAAAGCGGCCATCAGCTGGTGATGAAGGCTGCAACTCACACATACATTATTGTATTACAGAGCAAGACCAATAAATCGCAACATAAAACATATGGGTATGGTTAGTATCCACATGCACTAGTTCTAATGCAGTAGATCCCTCAATGTTGATTATATCAATGTGATTCAGCAGTCCTGCCACTTACTTTTGCACTGTGTGCAGAACATCTATGCTTATTTCTTTACATGTCTGAGCTCTGCTCAATAGGAGGAGCTGTAGCAGGAGAGTTTTGACTCATCATGCTCCCTCCCTGTCTTTCTCAGTGTGGATGGACTGTGAGAAGAGAGACACAGTGGGTGATGCCATTAGGACCTAAAGCAGTGAGCAGAGTATACATGCGGAGGGCAGCAGGGTGAGAAAAGGGAAAGGCTGCAGCTTTCGATGGAGGCAAAGGTATATATACATGCACAGACAGGTCTAATGGAAGAGATTTATTGAAAAGTGAGTTTCAAGTTCTGCAACTCGTGTCCCCTCCGCATCCTGCCACCTGCACGCAGTGAAGCTGAGGGCATGACACCTTCACTTAGTATTCTCTGCACATATAAAACCCTTTCTCCTCTGGAACAAGAAGCCACGGGGACTGAAAGCGGGCAGGTGCATAACTACAGGGGTATCAGCCATAGCAGCTGCGATGGGGCCCACAATGTCAGGGGACCCAACATCATGTTCACTGGGTATGCATTGGGTGTGCATATGCTGTAAGTGTGTGAATATGTATGGTATATGTGTATATATGTGTTGGTTTTGCTGTATGTGTGTATATGTGATGTGTGCTCTATATCTGTGTATATGGTACTCAATGTATGTGTTTATATATCTGCTGTGTGTATATTCTGTGGGGCTTATTTACTAAGGGTCCTGCTGCCACATTTCCGACTTTTTGGGGATCGCGCCGGGGATTGTATCACAATCGCGCTGGCTTTTATGCGACACAAATCAAGGTGCGTGCAGTCGGACGATCCGACGGATTCGGACTAAGTGCGGGATTTAACATTTAAATTTGTGTCGTAAGCCAAGCTCTTACATGCACCAGGAAGATGAAGGTGAACTCCGTCGGACCTGAGCGGGGAAAGCGACACACAGGATATCGGGCGCAGGATCTATGTGGATCGCGGCACAGTGCATCATCATCGGGGAACGCACCTCAGGGATCGCCACTCGGACGGGTAAGTAAATGTGCCCCTGTATGTCTGTGTATAATGTGTATGTGTATATATGGTGTTAATAAGTTGTATGTATACAAGTATATAAATGTGTGTATATATGAATGTGTGTGTGTGTGAATATGTATTTTTTTAAGGGGGAAGTGGGGCCCCATTTGGAAGTCTGGGCTCCTGCCTCTCTAGTTATGCCCCTTAATGTTGCGAATATCACTTGTTTTATCAACTTCCCTGATTTTATACCCATTTTTTAATCTTATACTTGGCCGAACAGCCCTTAGCGAAGAATTTTGTTTCAGATAGAGTTCACACACTAAAGTTCAAAAGCATCAATACTTCATTCCCTCTTCTTTCATATCTATAGTCAAAGAAGCTTGGACAATCACACTGAAAGCAGGATTATATGTAACATGCTTCTTCTTGTGAAAGATATAGGAATATACTTGATGTTCAGAAAAGAAATCTGCCTTTTGTAAAGTGAAATGCATAAGTTACACAGTGTGAGCTCTCTGATATAAATCTGGATAGAATATAGAAATCTATAGCCGGGAAGACTTCAGTGGTGGATTGTGCTTGAGAAAGCAGGACAGACAGCTGCTTTATTCAATGACACCAAATGAGGTATGGAGCCAGCTGCTATGGCACAAAGCTCGGCAGGTCGCTGCGCTGCGGCTGGTGCTAAAAACCTCAATGTCATGAAAGCTGCGAAGCCTGAACAATGAAATTTCTGCATCCTCCAGGAGATGGTCCCTGGTGACAGCGCTGCTACATAGCTCTCTGAGGCCATCTCATGGAAAGGCTTTACCAACGACTGTGATTGCAGAATTACATTCATATAAAGAAAGTTTTTTTTTCCCCAGCACAGATGAAGAAAATCTCTCGGCGCCAGGCGGGAAGCCACTTTACAATCAGGCACAAGCAGGGCTCCTTTTAATGTGTGGTCACTAATGACATCTAATTCATGCCAGAATGAAAAAAAACAGAAACACACACTGACATTTGGCACACCATAAACCCTAAAGTCAAGTACATGCTAAACAAGGCCCAATTATACACGCAAACGCGATAACTAGCTCCTTAATACAGAACATGCATTTTTCTGATTGCTGGATTGTAGATGTGGTCATACAAAGCTGATTATAGGAGGCTGCTCGTCTACCCCGGACATGGTGCAGAATGAGCATTAGTGGAATAACCAGGCTCAGTATGTAGCGCTACAGAACCTGCTCTTTCCCAATAACCAAATCTATTAACCCCTTAACGCTGAAGCCACTTTTCACCTTCCTGACACGGACCATTTTTTAAAATCTGACATGTGTCTATTTAAGTGGTTATAACTTTGGAACGCTTTAACATATCCAGTTGATTTTGAGATTGTTTTTTCGTGACACATTGTACTTCATGCTGGTTGAGAAATTTAATAAATATATTTAGTATTTATTTATGAAATAAATGGAAATTTGGCAAAAATTTTGAAAAAAACAATGTTTTCCAAATTCAAAATTTTCTACTTTTTGGAAAGTTGGTCATAGCACTAAATCTAAAGCAACTTGACCCAGTTCTAACTTTAGATTTCAAGTGTTACACGGTGGATATTTTGGTGGCAAGAAATTATTCACTGGCATAGGGGATCAAGGCTCCCCCCATGGGGATGGGTTGTGCCCCAATATGAAGTGGTAAGTTTGGGATGAGCAGAAGTAGTTGAGTGGTTGAGCCCTGTCCTAGAGAAGACTAGAGCAGCGGGGTGTATGTGATTGGAATTTAACCTAAGAAACAAATATGAGTTATAGATATCCACTTTGTAGTTAAAGAAAATCAACACTTACATACAGTAAAAGAAAAAAAAAACTTGTTGTTTTAATGGAAAAAATCTTATATATAACAATTAAAGGGAGACAGACTAGTCAATGAATTCTTAAAGGGGTTGACCAATTTAAATCATTTTTTCTGTAATGTGTGTGTAAGTGTGGGAGGCAGGATATGAGGTAATTTACCAATATACATCGATCAATAGTTCTGCTCCGCTTTCTTGATGTGTAAAGTGAAGCCTCCCGTCTCTTACCTCATCAGCCAGAGATTCCTGCCCATAAAATGGCCGCAGATGAGGGTCATGTGATCTATATCTGTCCATGAACAATCGCCCTCTACGATTCTGGGTATTTTTCAGCTGCCGATTCAAAAATACCTTCCTCTCTAACAGCTCTAGTTTATGAGATGTTGATGCAATAAGTACCTTGGGCTTATAACAATGTCTCTTATGGATGATAACTATTGGAGCATCCAGTGCAAATGTCCACGAACATCTCATACCAGGAAATCACAGAAACAGGGTTTTTAGCGGCCGGATGGAAAATCTCTGGTATACAGCCACAAAATATGACATTCATTTTCAAAATTCACAATATTGAGTGACCACTAGTTGAGCAGCAATATGACATTTATTAATTAGTTGACATTAATTTCCAAAAATTTTTTCAAAACAATATTAAGTGACCACTAATGTGCGCAGCGTAAACTACATAACGTGGCAATGCTACATCTCTAAAAGTAAAACTGAAAGGAGAAAACGGGGTCATTTCCAGAATCAGGGCGCCAAACATACTTAAAATCAGTTCCAACTCCTAAGGCACCAAAATGAATGTTCCCCAGTGCGATAAAAAAGGTTCTGCTCCTGTTCTGGGAACCATTGCTAGAGGTCTCTAGTCGAATATGTATTTAACACTAGGATTCACTGTATATGTTGTCAGCGTAGAAGAGAATTATAAATTTGGATTTCATCCAGGGATTATATAATTGTTATTGTTGATATGAAACAAAGAATGTGAAATTTTACATTAGCCTATAAACATCAGGTCTGGGCAAAAAGTCAGCCTATGTTGTGAGTACAGGCAGTCCCTGGGTTACATACAAGATAGGTTCCGTAGGTGTGTTCTTAAGTTGAATTTGTATGCAAGGCGGAACTGTATATTTTATCATAGTAGATCCAGACAAAGAAAAAAAATTTTTTTTTTTGCCCCAGTGACAATTGGAGTTTAAAATTTTTTTTGCAGTAATGGGACCAAGGATTATCAATAAAGCTTCATTACAGACACCTTACAGCTGATTATTGCAGTCTGGGACTATAGTAACATCCAGAGAGCTTCACCAGAAGTCACAGGGCAGAGAGGTCCGTCTGTAACTAGGGGTTGTCTGTAAGTCGGGATCACTTGTTCAAGCTATTTTACAGGTTACACAGTGCAATACAGAAGTATTGCACTGTGTAATGTAAGACACTGAGCATGCTGCGCATGCCCAGTGTCTTACAGCCGGGTCCTGCCAGGAGGCACAGACCCGGCACCGAGAGGAGGATCGCGCAGCCCCGGGCACCGGCAGTCCCGGGGCTGCGATCGGAGGAGCGGACCCCCCCGGTAAGCGCCGCGGGGGGGTCCGATTCACATTTAAATGGCTTTAAATGCCTCTAACACACCGCGGTCAGCGCGACCGCGGCGTGTTAGGGGTTAACACCCGCGATCGGAGAAATCTCCGATCGCGGGTGTTAGAGGCGGGTGTCAGCTATAACATATAGCCGACACCCGCAGCTTCTGGCCCCAGCTCCGTTCAGGAGCCGGGGCCAGAAGCATGACGTAATAGTACTGCATTTTGCGGGAACGCACCTCCCACGATGCAGTACTATTACGTCAAATGTCGGGAAGGGGTTAAACACATCTTAAAGGACATCTACCACCATTATCAGGGATTGTACACCAAGCACACTGACATACTGGTGTGTGCCCCCTCTGGCAGGATCCACTCTTCTTTAAGCTTCTTATGCCCTCATTTAAAAAAAAAAAAGGCTTAGGATAATTTGCATATTTCAAAAGCCTTTTTTTCGTTAAAAAAAAAAATGGGCATAAAGAAATAAAGCTTAAAGAAAAGAAGATTCTGTCAGAGGGGGCACACACCTGCATGTCAGTGTGCTTAGTGTAATCCCAGATCCTGATGGTAGAAGTCCTTTAAAAGGAGCTGTTGAGTCCAAAACCTCAGTGATCAAATGCAATTTTTAGTGATTTTTCTGTGAGCGACAAATTCCTTTTTGACTGCAAAAGCGGATGAGAATCACTGAAAGACGCTGACTACAGATAGTCAAAAGACATTGAGTGGTCAGAATTTAACAAAGCTTTTTATAAACAATAATTGCAATTAGTTTACCTGCACTCCTCTATATGAACAGTTACATCACTTGGGACCTACCGGATTATAGGCTCAGCGGAGGACAGGGGAGGCTGCAATACATTGCATCAATCCCCCGTACTACTGGCCTCCACTGAACAGATTTCTTTTCATCCTGTGTTTCCCCCAGTAAACGACATACACTGGTGGCAAAAAAGAAGTCTCCGATTACCAGTATATATCTATGGATATGCTCAGCAAATATGCTGGCTTTCTTGGTGCATACATTCAACATATGAAGAAAACGCAGTGTGCATATAAATACCAACACAAACTGCTAGTCTCTCAAATTTCAATAAATATAAAGCCTAAAAGAAAATACCTAATTATACAGAAAAATACAAAAATATTTAGTGTAACAAACTAGAAAACAAAACATACCAGTGGCAAATCTCAGCAATTTAAATGACACTAAGGCACATAAGGTAGTAATCTGATGGAAGCAAAAAAATAAGTGCGAATGCAGCCTGATTCCCTTTATACCTATAATAATAAATAAAGCAAAAAATACCAAACAACGTTGGGGTCCTCGTGTCCAAACTATTGTATAAAAAATTTTCCTATAGTAAATGCAAGAATGATTGAATATATGTGATGTGTATATGCTGCATGGGTGTACATGGTACTGTATGTATGTATGTATGTATGTATGTATATACATACACACACATATACACTGTGTGTATACACTCACCGGCCACTTTATTAGGTACACCATGCTAATAACGGGTTGGACCCCCTTTTGCCTTCAGAGCTGCCTCAATTCTTCGTGGCATAGATTCAACAAGGTGCTGGAAGCATTCCTCAGAGATTTTGGTCCATATTGACATGATGGCATCCAGAGGTCGCACTAACATTTTTCCAGAAGGGTAAAAATACTCCTCTCACCATTTTTGAGGAGTATTTTTACCCGAGGAGGAGTATGAAAATTTCGGTAAAACACAGCATGCACAACACTACACTCCACTCACACAGCACGCACACCACTACACACAGCACGCACACCACTACACTACACTCACACAGCACGCACACCATCTAACACTAACACTTACACAGCAAACCACACCACTACCCTACACTACCTACCGCTGTCGTACTCACCACGCAACCGCCACCCAGCAATTCATACAACCACATAACCACCCTCAACCACACAGCACTCCACTCCACTCAACACAGCACGCACTACCACTACAACACAGTGCACCACACCACTCACACTAGACCGCATCAGCACCACACACTACCACTAACACTAGCAACAGCAGCACTGCCACCCACTATCTATCGACACTCACTACACCCCTACACTACCCACCACGCACACCACATACACACAGCACTAACTCCACTCACACAGCACCACACCACTACACACAGCACTACATCCTACACACTCCACAGACCCCAACAGCACCACACCCTACACCTGATACCCATCCTACACTCCACTCGCCAGCACGCCCCCACCACATATAAAACAAAAATCATATATTCTCCCCCACTACCCTCATCGCCCTGCCACTCCACAACGTCAAAACTGAAACTGACCACCCGCAACCTCGCTGCGCTCCACCCCAAACCCCACTCTTGACTCACATTATAGCAACGCGCAACGCACCCTCACAACCACAACCACTACAACTAACCATCTGACACACACTGGTACCCCACAATAATATCATCTACCGCCCCTTCACACGCACGCACACACACTACACAACAGCACTCACTTCCCTCACAACAGCACGCACCCCACTACAACACATCACTACACTCCACTCGCCCCCTGCACGCACACCACAACTGATCACACTGTGCCCCCACCATATATCATAGTTGTGAGGGGGGAAGAACGGCGAGGGTGGGGTGGAGGGAGGGAATAGATATGGGGGAGGGGTAAAAGGCAGAGCCACTACGGGGGGGCCCAGCACAGGGGGGGCGCGCTACACTCCACTCGCACAGCACCACATCCCACGGAAGCGGGGAGTGCCGAATTCGCCCGGGGGGGGCGGATAGGCGCGAGGAGCTCGACTACACTCCACTACACACTCACACAGAGACAAATTAGGGCCCACCCTCAGCACCCCACCCACATCCCCTCCACCCCTCCCCTACCCTCCCCTCTCCCATCCTCCCACCCTATACCACTCCACTCCCACCATCACTACCCCACTACCCTACCTCCACACCCCCCTCCCCTCTCGCCCGCCCCCCCCCCACTCACACCCTCCCTCCCCTCCCTCCCAGAACCACCACCACTACACACAGCGCACTACACTCCACTCACCACGCACGCAGCACCACAAACTCACCACTACACACACACACACTCACACCGCACACACGTACACCACCACACTCCACTCCACCACACAGCACGCACAACCCACACACATCAGCACTACACTCCACTCCAACAGCACGCACACCACTACACACACCGCACTCACACGCACACACAACACTACACTACCACTCCACTCACTACAGCACCGCACTCACTACAACACCAGCACTACACTCCACTCCACAGCACTCCACCACACACTACACTACACTCACACAGCGACGCACACCACTACAACTACACCACTCACACATCACGCAACCACACTACACTACACACTACACTACCTACCACTCACACACACGCACACCCCTCACACTACACTACCACACAGCACCGCACACCCACTACCCTACACACTCACCACACCGCACATGACACCTCCCACTCACCTACAAACACACACTACCACTCACTCACACTCACCAGCAGCACGCACCCCCACCCACACTACCCACTCACTCACACACACACACTACACTACACATCCACGCACAACTCCCCATCAGCACCACATCACAGCACTACACTCCACTCAGCACCGCCCAGCACCACCACTACACTACACACTCCACACAGCACACACTCTAACCACTACACACGCACTACACACCCCCACAGCACGTCACACCACTACACGCACACACTACACACTCCACTCACACCCACCGCACACCACTCACACAGCACAATCACGCCACAACGCCCCACACACACACTACAACACACTACAACCCTACCAACTCCACTCACACAGCACGCACCACCACTACACTACACACTAGCACCCACTCACTACACACTACACAAGCACCCACTACTACACACAACTGCCACAACACACACCACACACCAAACACCCCACACACGCACTACACTCCAACTCCACACACGCACACCACTACACTCCACACACACACGCACACCACACACCCACACCTCACTACACTCACACTACACACTCACACACACCACCCACACGCCACCACACACACAACGGCCCTTACACTCCACTCGCGCACAGCACAGCACACACTACACTATACTACACCCCTCACAACCACACACCACTACTACTAGCAACTTACACTACTCACTCACACAGAACGCACACACACACCAACACACTACACTACACTCCACAGCACGCACACGCTACTACACCACATACACTCCACTCGCACGCACAGCACACCACTACACTACACTCCCAGTCACACACTACACTACAGCTACCACTCACACAGCACACCACACCACTACACTACACTACACTACACTCACACAGCACGCACACCACTACACTACACTACACTCACACAGCACACACACACCTACACTACACTCCACTCACACCACCACAACACTACTCACACAGCACACACAACGTACAAACTCTTACACCACTACACACATACCCTCTGTGGACACACACGTACACTCGCACACTCACTACAACTACTGCACACGCACATACTAACACTCCCCACACACACCCCCCTCACACCAGCAACCCTACACACACCCACCCATCCACTACACTACAAGTCTGCACTGCACGCACGCACACCGCACACACAACACTTAAAGCACTGCACACCATACACTATACACACAGCAGCACACCACAACTCATAGCATACACTACACTACACAGCACGACACCCCTCACACTCCTCCACTCAAACCCCAGCATCCACAACAAATACCCACCCACCCACTCACACAGACATCCGAACCACACACCCACATCAGCACTTACACTCCAGCACAGCATCGAGATCACCACTACACTCCACTCACCTCAACCAAGCACGCAGCACAACTTACCCACTGCCACCACTAACCCCTACATTACGCAAGCACGCACACGCACACACACCTACACTCACACAGCACCCCATCACACCACACACACTACAGACTCACACAGCACCACAACACACACTACAACTCACACAAGCACGCACAACGCTCCACACACTCCACACACGCACACACAACATCACACTCCACTCACAGCACAGACATTACACTACTCGCAATGCATACAGCAACACACACACCCTACACTACACTCACCACAGCAACACACAACACTACACTACACTCACACAGCACGCACACCACTACATCTCACTCCACACTCCACCCACAACGCACCACACCACATAAGACCACACATACACTCACACTCCACTCACACAAAATACAACACCACTACCCACACACACACACATACCACTCACACAGCACGCCACACCATAACACTACCACCCACTGCAACGCACACCACCTCTCACATACACCTACACCTCACTACCTGCACACCCCATTCGAACTATACTCTGATCACACATCACGACCTGCACGCATACATCCAAGGAGCCGCACCCACCCACTAGCACTACACGCCACACACAACACAACTACATACACCACACAGCCACCTAAGCTACACACCACTCACACGCACACAGCGCACAGCACACACACACAGACACTACTCACGCAGCACACTACAGTACACTCAGCCGCACAACAACTACAGTACACTCTCACACAACACTTACAGTACACTACTCACACAACAATTTTTTTTTTTTTTTTAGCTACACAACCATCCACAACACCCAACACTACCACAAAGCATCACTCACACGCACACTCACCAAACAGCAACACACAAGACACACTCACCATCGCACACTGAACACTCACCCGGCCTTGATCTTAAGAGCCCGTCCGGCGGACAGCCCCTCTGTCACCCCCTGTTACCCTGGGCCCGGTGCTCTCACTCACCCGGGTCTCTCCGGCAAGCCCCTTAGTCACGTGCCCCCGCTGAGCGGCCCCGGCGGCGCTGATCTCCATTTTCGCAGATCAGCGCGCTAGATGAAATCTTACCCTCTTTGCAGTGCGCGCGGGCCGCTCAGCCGTTGCGCACTACAGAATAAATTGCCATGATCTTTACGCCACTGCAATGATTTTGGGGGGTACACTGGAACTCACTCATCACGTCTGTCTATAGCGTGGGGAGGGTTTAATGCGACCTAAATCACTTGACTGGCAATCCACAAAGTTGCCATCCATGTGCAGATTTGGTCGGCTCACAATCCATATGCGAATCTCCCGTCCATCCAATAATCCCAAAGCTGACTCTCTCTGGACTGCTAGACTTCTGGACGACTGTGGAGAGCCATTTGAGTACAGTTGACCTCATTGTCACTTTCAAAGAAAACCAGTCTGCAGATGATTCCCAGCTTTATGACATGACGGCGCCCTTTAATCCTGCTGACCAAGTAGCCCATCAGAGTTACATGGGTTAGACATCGGAAGTCGGTCATTACAAGGGATGAATATGGTCAGAGTAAACAATCACCGATGCGTAGGCCTGTTGGCGTGCAACGATGCTCAATTGGTACCAAGGGGCGCCAAGAGTGCACACTGACAAATATCCCCACACATGACACACACACACCCACACAACCAGCCTGAACCGTCGTTTACAAGGCAGGCACTGGTCCATGCTTCAATGTTGTGATGCCAAATTCTGACCCTTACCATCCGAAATGTCGCAGCGAAATCGAGACTCATCACACCATGTACGTTTTTTTCCCACTTTACTGATCCAATTTCGATGAGCTTGTGCAAATTTTAGCCTGC
The DNA here is from genome assembly GCA_019512145.1 of Engystomops pustulosus. Taxonomy (NCBI): domain Eukaryota; kingdom Metazoa; phylum Chordata; class Amphibia; order Anura; family Leptodactylidae; genus Engystomops; species Engystomops pustulosus. Next base: position 23,655,532 of record CM033647.1, read on the forward strand.
AGCTCCCTTTCTTGTTCTTAGTCTAAAGGAGTGGCCACACTGTAGTGTGGTCTTCTGACTGCTGTAGCCCATCTGTCCCAAAGCTCGACGTACTGTGCGTTTCAGAATGCTCTTCTTGCCCTACCTTCGGTTGAAATGTGGCAATTTAAGTCACTGTTGCCTTTCTATCAGCTCGAACCAGGGTCTGCCCTTTCTCCTCTGGACCTCTGACATCAACACGGCATTTACCCCCACCAGAACGTGCCGTCTCTCCTTGGGATGTTTTTTCTCTTTTCGGACCATTTCTCTGTAAACCCTAGAGATGGTTGTGCTGGAAAATCCCCGTAGTTAAAAATACGCAGTTTTTTCTGAAATACTCAACCACCCTTCTGGCACCAACAAAACATTGCACGTTCAAAGCACTCAATCGCCTTTCTCTCCTTCCTCATGACCTGATGCCTCGGTTGAACTACAGGAGTAATGTCTACCAGTATACATGCTAATAGACACTGAGTTTGCTGCAATGTGAATTGGCTGGATTAGAAATTAAGTGTTAAACGAGCGTTGGACAGGTGTACCTAATAAGTGGCCGGTGAAGTGTATATGTGTCATGCACTTTTATAGTATATCTCGTGTATGATGATTATTTTTCCAACCCATTGCTGTATGTGTATAAAAGTATAAATGTGGGTGTAAACCATAATGAGTGAATTTTATTTAAGGGGACGTGGTGGGCCCCCTCAGAAGTCGCTATGTGGGCCCTGTCTCTCACTAGGTTCTAATGCCCTGAAAGTGTGCAAATGTAATGTTGCGAATATATCACTTATAATAATCTGGGGATTACATTCATATTTTTTCATCTGTTATAACACAAAAAATAATACTAATATGGTTAAAACCCGTTGATCACTGCAGGAGAGATTGGACAAATTGATCTAGAATTGGAAGGTTTACCCCTATAATATCCAGAATATCTCTGCATTCCACCGTGAAGATAATTAAGATCACATTTAAAAAAAAAATCCTTGAACTGAATCCAGGTCCTCCCGACAGAAATTAAGGTAAAGACATTAGTGCTCAGCAAACCATCACAAAGCAACTGTGCCTGCAGTAAGAACCCAGGGAGAACTGCTGCTCACATTGTTGTTCGAAGTGGTTTTGTCAGCAAGGCTCCTATATCACTAAAACCAAGTTCACAGCACGTCCAAGATGTACATCGAGGTGCAAAAGAAGCCGGAATACAGAACACATTCCTAGGAGACTCTGCTGGCGGAAAAGAAATAGAAGAATAAAGACAAATATGTGTATGTGATGTGAGGATATATTTAGGTAGGCTGGATACAATGGAGGAACTGACCCAGATGTCATGTATGCTATTACTTTGCTGGTCCCTGGGATAATATGCAGATGGGTAGACAGGGCGTCGGAGTTGGTGACCAATTTGGTGGAGTCAGAGCTGTGATAAAATAGACCGACTCGGACTCCACAAACATAAAAATTATGAAATTTCCGTCAAAACATCTGTTCTATTCCTTATCCAAGTATGTAGGTCAGGGGTGAACACCATTTATTGGTCCAGGGCAGCATAATCATACTGCTCAACTTTAAGGGGCACCCTAGATGTACCAACAACCACAGTACAGCACAAAATGCCAACCCAGATATTATAAATGCAACAGTACAGCAATAATTACCACTCCAGACACCTGCATATACTGCATTCAGAGCAGAAAATAATAGTGGAGACCTCAGAGCAGATAATAATGGTATTTGAGACCACATATCAGACAATGATAATAATGGAAAGATCCCCAGTGTATATAATAATAGTGGAGACCCCAGAGCAGATAATCTGGATTTTGGACTCAACATATCAGACAAATGATAATACTGAACGATCGCTCAAGTGTATATAATTAAATATGGCTACGACTCCCAGAGCACTATAATACATACATGGATAATTTTGTGAGTCATACACATATCAGACATGATAATAATGGTGTCACATCCTCACCCAGCACAATAGTATAATAATGTGGCGCACTCCACTCAATTAGCAGATAATAATGGTATTCTAGTCGACCCACATATCAGACAATGACATCAATAAATGGAAAGATCCCACATTCTATTATAGTATAACGGACAAGCGTGGAGACGCCCACGAGCAGATAATAATAGTACTGGAGACCACATGTCAGACAACAATAATAATGGAAAGATCCCCAGAGGTGATAATAACAGTGGCTCCTCTTCTCTCCTCCCACCACGTGCTGATTGTGTTTGTCAGCATTAGGACCCGGACCAGAACTGCACAAGGAAAGTTAGAGAACCACGAGAGCACTACAGTACAGATGACATGTACTTACCACTCCTGCTCTGTGTCCTTACCCTGGCTCATACAACTAGTGTAAGGAGTCAAAGCAGAGTAGCAGGAGAAGACAAGGAAGAGGTGACGATATCTCAGCTGCACTCGCCACTACCTGGCCTTCTGCAGCAATGAACGCTGCTGTCAGTTATGGAAACACTCATAAGACTCTGATTGACATCAGAGTGCAGGCCGCTACTCATGGCTCGACATGATTGCATGCTCGGACGGCGCGGGTGTAAACACCCCTCTTTCAGATGTTTTTTGCTGTGAGGAATGTGGCTGCTGCACTTTATGTACATGCTCAGTAGTGAAGCTCCTCCACTACTGTGGAGCTGGAGTTGAAGATAGGGAACTGGAGGAAACAGAACCTTGGCCTACCGGCAGGTATGACTTTTTCCGCAAAAGCTTTATTCTGCAGGCAGTACTAGATAACACATTTATGCTACATTCACATGGCCATATGGGGGTTGCATGTATGGCCGCCGTATATAAGTCTGCAATAGACAGCAATTGGCGCAAGTGTGGCACTGTACTGTTCCATACCCTGGGAAAAGATAGGACATGTATTTTCTTTCCCCGTAATATGGCACTGTGAGCTATACATCGCTATGGAGTGGGGAGGGGGCGAGTAGTGCTCATCCCCTCCTCCTCTCCCCGATGCCAACGTGTGCCCACCGTGCTACGGTGCAGTGGGCACACTGTCGTGTGAATGTAGCCTTACATTGAAGAACTTTTTCTTTTTTTAAGCCAAAATCTTTGAAAAAAAACTTCGTGGCATAGATTCAACAAAAGGTCGTGGAAGCACTTCTCAGAGATTTTGGTCCCGCATATTGACATGATGGCATCCAGAGGTCCGCACTAACTTTTTTCCAGAAGGGTAACATACTCCTCTAACCATTTTTGATGAGTATTTTTACCCACGATGAGGAGTATGAAAATCTTACCCGGATCAAAAAGCACCAGCATGCAACACTACATCTCGCGAACCTCCCACCACAGCACGCACACAACTACACACAGCACCTCACACCAACTACACTACACTCACACAGCCGCACACCATCTAACACTAACACTTACACAGCAAACCACACCACTACCCTACACTACCTACCGCTGTCGTACTCACCACGCAACCGCCACCCAGCAATTCATACAACCACATAACCACCCTCAACCACACAGCACTCACTCCACTCAACATCAGCACGCACAACCACTAACACACAGCACTACACTCACTCACACAGCCGCCGCACACACAACTGACACACTACACACAGCACGCGACTGCCCCCACTATATCATATACAACTCACTACACACCCCTACACTTATCCCACCACTCACACCACACTACACACAGCACTACCTCCACTCACACAGCACCACAACCACTACACACAGCACTACACTCCCTCACACACTCCACAGACCCCAACAGCACCACACCCTACACCTGATACCCATCCTACACTCCACTCGCCAGCACGCCCCCACCACATATAAAACAAAAATCATATATTCTCCCCCACTACCCTCATCGCCCTGCCACTCCACAACGTCAAAACTGAAACTGACCACCCGCAACCTCGCTGCGCTCCACCCCAAACCCCACTCTTGACTCACATTATAGCAACGCGCAACGCACCCTCACAACCACAACCACTACAACTAACCATCTGACACACACTGGTACCCCACAATAATATCATCTACCGCCCCTTCACACGCACGCACACACACTACACAACAGCACTCACTTCCCTCACAACAGCACGCACCCCACTACAACACATCACTACACTCCACTCGCCCCCTGCACGCACACCACAACTGATCACACTGTGCCCCCACCATATATCATAGTTGTGAGGGGGGAAGAACGGCGAGGGTGGGGTGGAGGGAGGGAATAGATATGGGGGAGGGGTAAAAGGCAGAGCCACTACGGGGGGGCCCAGCACAGGGGGGGCGCGCTACACTCCACTCGCACAGCACCACATCCCACGGAAGCGGGGAGTGCCGAATTCGCCCGGGGGGGGCGGATAGGCGCGAGGAGCTCGACTACACTCCACTACACACTCACACAGAGACAAATTAGGGCCCACCCTCAGCACCCCACCCACATCCCCTCCACCCCTCCCCTACCCTCCCCTCTCCCATCCTCCCACCCTATACCACTCCACTCCCACCATCACTACCCCACTACCCTACCTCCACACCCCCCTCCCCTCTCGCCCGCCCCCCCCCCACTCACACCCTCCCTCCCCTCCCTCCCAGAACCACCACCACTACCCACAGCGCACTACACTCCACTCACCACGCACGCAGCACCACAAACCCCACTACACACACACACACTCCACTCGCACACACGCTACACCCCACACTCCACTCCCACCCACACAGCAATCAGCACACCCAACATCACACTACACTCCACTCCCACAGCACGCACACCACTACACACACTCCACTCACACCGCACACACAACACTACACTACACTCCACTCCACTACAATCGCCACCGCACCTCCACTACAACACCAGCACTACACTCCACTCGCACAGCACTCCCACCACTACAACTACACTACACTCACACAGCGCGGCACACCACTACAACTACAACCCTCACACAGCACGCAACCACACTACACTACAACACTACACTACCTACAACTCACAACAGCACGCACACCCCTCACCTACAACTAACTCACACAGCACCCGCACACCCACTACCCTACACACTCACCACACGCACATGACATCCCTCCGCACCACCTACAAACACTACGACTACCCTCACTACACTCACCAGCAGCACAGCCCCCCCCCACACTACCCACTACACTCACACACAACACTACACTACACTCCCACCGCACAACTTGCCCGCATCACGTGACACCAACATCACAGGGCACTACACTCCAACTCAGCACCGCCCAGCGACCATGCCACTACACTCACGACACATCACACAGCAACACATCAACACTACACACGGCACTACACACCCCCCACAGCACGCACACCACTACACCACAGCACTACACACTCCACTCACACCCCCGCACACCACTCACACAGCAAGACACGCCACCGCCCCGACACTACACATAATCATACCACGTACAACCCTCCAACTCCATCACACAGCACGCACCACCACTAACTACACACTACACCCACTCACACACAGCTACCAAGCACCCCTACTACACGACAACTGCCACCCACACGCACACACCAAACACCTCCACACACGCACTACACTCCAACTCGCACACACGCACACCACTACACTCACCGAACACGCACAACAGCACGCCACACCCACTACACTACACTACCACTCACAACCGCACGCCACACTGCCACCACACACACATACGTGCCCTTACACTCCACCTCGCGCACAAGCACAGCACGAATATCATATACGGGTCCCCCTCACACCACACACCACTACTACTAGCAACTAACTACTCACTCCCGAACGCCCACACACCAACTACACTACACTAACACTCACACAGCACGCACCACGCTAATCTACACCTACATACACTCGCACCGCACGCACAGCGCCACTACGACACTACACTACTACCCCTCACCCCAAGTCATATCCCAACACTACACTATCAGCCTACCACTCACACCCACATGCACACGCACACCAAGACACTACACTACACTACACTCGACACAGCACGCACACCACTAACACTACACTAACTCCACTCACACAGCACACACACCCTACACTACACTCCACTCACACCACCACAAGCCTACTGACCACAACTACAAACTCTTACACCACTACACACATACCCTTGGTGGCAACTACACTCCCACTCCGACAACACTGCAACGCACATACTAACACTGTGGCCCCACAAGCACACCGCCCCTCACACCAGCAACCCACAACACTTCCACTCCACTCACACAGTGCTGCATGCACGCACGCACACGCACAACAACTGACTGACCCTCACCACCGACAGCACACCCAAACAACTCATCAGTCCACTACACATCACTATACACTACACTACCCCCACACTCCCCACTCACCCCCCAGCATCCACAACAAATACCCACCCTCACCCACTCCACCACAACATCCGCCACACACACCACTCACACTTACACTCCAGCACCACCATCAGATCACTACACTACACTCCACTCACCTTCAACCAAGCACGCAGCACAACTGTACCCACTGCTCACACAACTAACTCTCTCTACATATACGTCAAGCACGCACACCAACGATCACCGTACACTCACACAGCACCCCATCACACCACCACTACACTACAGACTCACACAGCATCGCACAACACTACACTACAACTCACACAAGCACGCACAACGCTCCACACACTCACCAGCCACACACACACACTCCAACAAAACATTAACTAACCGCAGCATACAGCAACACACACACCCTACACTACACTCACACAGCATACACACAACCTACACTACACTCACACAGCACGCACACCACCTCACATCTCCACTCCAGACACTGTGCTCCACTCCACTCACCACCAGCACCACACCACATATAACCACTACATACTTACTCAACTCCACTCTACCAAAATACAACACCACTACACGACACACACACATACCACTCCACAGCAACGCCACACGCTAAACACTAACCACCACACGCAACGCACACCACCTCTCACATACAACCTAACACCCTACACTGACCTGCACCACCCCGAGTTCTGAACCTATACATGCTGATCACACTCACGACTTTTTGCACGCATATCGCTGGGCCGTACCCTCCACGCACACCCCCACATCACACACTACATCACACATCAGCCACTATAGCACAACACTACACGACACGCTGCACGCACAACACTACAGTACACTACTCACCACACACTACAGTACACGCCCACAACAACTACAGTACACTACTCACACACACTACAGTACACTACTCACACCAAACAAACTACACACCATTCAACAACACACTGACCACAAGCACACTACACTCACCCAGCACACACAAGACACACTCACCATCGCACACTAACACTCACACCGGCTTGATCTTCAAGAGCTCCGTCCGCGGACAGCCCCTCTGTCCCCCCTTGTCTCCCTGGGGCCCGGTGCTCCATCCACTCATTCCCGGGTTCTCTCCGGCACGCCCCTTAGTCAGTGCCCCCCGCTGAACGGACCCCGGCGCAGACTGATGTGCCCTCCCATATATCATCGCATACGATCAAGTGCGACGCTAGCATGACAATCTTAACCCTCTTTGCAGTGCGCGCCGGGGCCGCTCAGCCTGTTGCGCACACATAACAAATGACAAGAATTCCATATGACCATTCTTTACGACACTGCAATATTTTGTTGCGGGGGTCACCGGTGGGAACCATCAACATCATCACGTCCTGTCTACTACGCGTGGTGAGGCGTTAATGCGACCATAAAATCACTTATGACATGGCAATCACACATGTTGCCATCCCATGTGACAGATTTGGTCGGCACTCACACATCCATATGCGAATCTCCCGTTCACAATACCACATCAATCCCAAAACGATCTCTACTCTGGAACTGCGTAACTTATCTGGACGACTGTGGAGAGCCATTTGAGTACAGTTGACCTCACTTTGTCACTGTTCAAGAAACCAGTCTGCAGATGATTCCCCAGCTTTATGACATGACGTGCGCCCTTTAGATCCGCTATGCCAAGTAGCCCCATCACACGACGGTTACGAACACTGGGGTTGACATCGCGACAGGTGGTCATTACCAACGGTAATATGGTCCAGGGTCAGCACACAAATCACCGCATCGCCGTAGCGCCCTGTCACAGGCCGGTGCACGATCTCATTGGTACCAAGGGGCGCCCCAGAGTGCCACACCTGACAAATATCCCCACACCATGACTCACACACACCCCACACCAAAACCAGCCTGAACCGTCCGATACACAGGCAGGCCACTGTCTCCATGCTTTCAATGTTGTTTATGCCAAATCGACCCTACCGAACCACCGAATGTGGCAGCGAAATCGAGACTCATCACAACCATGTACCGATTTTTTTCCAGCTCTACTGATCCAATTTCGATGAGCTTGTGCAAATTTTATCCTGGCACCTCCCCCTTTCCTGTTCTTATCTTAAAGGAGGGGCCCCACACTGTACGTTGTGGTCTTCTGCTGCTGTAGCCCATCTGTCCCCAAAGCTCGACGTAACTGTGCTTTCAAGAGATGCTCTTCTCTGCCCTACCTTCGGGTGTACACATGGTGGCAACTTTTAAGTCCCTGTTGCCTTTCTATCAGCTCGAACCAGTCTGCCATTCTCCTCTGACCTCTTGCATCAACACGGCATTTTTATCCCCCAACAGAACTGCCGTTCATTCTCACTGGGATGTTTTTTTCTTTTCGGACCATTTCTCTGTAAACCCTAGAGATAGGTTGTGCTGAAAATCCCCGTAGATTAAAAAAATACGCAGTTTTTTTCTGAAATACTCATACACCCTTCTGGCACCAAACAAAACCATGCACGTTCAAAAAGCACTCAATCGCCCTTCTTCTCTTCCTCCATGATCCTGAATGCCTCGTTGAACTACAGGAGTACATGTCTTTACCAGTCTAAAATGCTAATAAACACCTGAGTTTGCTGCCATGTGATTGGCTGATTAGAAATTAAGTGTTAACGAGCAGTTTTGGACGGTGTACCAATAAAGTGGCCGTGAAGTGTATATGTGTCATTCACTGTTTATAGTATATACTCGCTGTATGATGTTATTTTTCCAACCCCCATATGCTGTATGTGTATAAAAGCTATAAATGTGGCGTGTAAACCATTAATAGTGACACTTTTCATATTTAACGGGGACGATGGTGGGCCCCCTCAGCAAGTCGCTACATGATTGGGCCCTGTCCTCACTAGTTCTAATGCCCTGAAAGTGTGCAAAGTAATGTTGCGAAAGATCACTTATACTATAAATCTTGGGGAATTACATATCATATTTATTTTTCATACTGTTCATAACCACAAAAAATATACTAATATGATGTAAACACCCAGTTGATCACTGCAGCGAGAGATTGGACAAATTGACTACGAGATGGAAGGTTCCCCTTTAATATCCATGAATATCTTCTGCATTCCACCGGAAATAAATAAATTCCACATTTAAAAAAAAAACTTGACCTGAATCCAGGTCCTCCCATTCAGAAATAAGGTAAAGACAATCAGTGCTCAGCAAACCATCACAAAGCAACTGTGACGCAGTAAGAACCCAGGAGAACTGCTGACTCACATTGTTTGTTCGAAGTGGTTTTGTCAGCAAGGCTCCTATATCACTAAAACTCAAGTTAACATCACGTCCAGATTACATCGAGGTTCAAAAGAAATCCGGAATACGAACACATTCCTCGGAGAACTCCCGCTGGGACGCGAAAAGAATAGAAGAATAAAGACAAACTATGTTTATTTTACTAACTCGATGCATATCTTTAGGTAGGGCTGGATACGAAATGAGGAACTGAACCCAGATTCGATGTATGCTATTACTTTGCTGGTCCCTGGGAATAATAGCAGATGGGTGACAAGGGGTCGGAGTTGGTGACACCAATTGGTGCTAGTCTAGGTGCTGGTGATAAAAATAGACCCCTCCCTACATATGAACCTCGGACTCCACAAACATAAAATTTCACACTGAATTATATTCCGTCAAAACATTCTGATTCTATTCCTTCACCCTCCAGTATGTAGTCAGCGGGTGACCACCCCATTACTACTTGACATCCAGGGGCATAACTCATCATACTGCCAACCTTTAAGGGCAACCTAGTGTACACAAACCACCTCACCCCCCAACATTGTCTCAACACCCAGATATCTAGAAATGCACAGTACAAAGCAAATAATCACCAACTCCAGACCTGCTATACTGCATTCAGAGCAGAAAAAGAACAGTGTGTATCGCGAACACCTCAAGCAGATAATAATGGTATTTGAGACCACACAATATCAAGAAATGTAATAATGGAAAGATCCCCAGTGTATATAATAATAGTGGAGACCCCGAGCAGATAATCTGGATTTTGGACTCAACATATCAGACAAATGATAATACTGAACGATCGCTCAAGTGTATATAATTAAATATGGCTACGACTCCCAGAGCACTATAATACATACATGGATAATTTTGTGAGTCATACACATATCAGACATGATAATAATGGTGTCACATCCTCACCCAGCACAATAGTATAATAATGTGGCGCACTCCACTCAATTAGCAGATAATAATGGTATTCTAGTCGACCCACATATCAGACAATGACATCAATAAATGGAAAGATCCCACATTCTATTATAGTATAACGGACAAGCGTGGAGACGCCCACGAGCAGATAATAATGTACTGGGACCACATGTCAGACAACAATAATAATGGAAAGACTCCCCCGAGGGATAAAACATTCGCTTCTCTTCTCGTCACTCCCACACGTGCTGATTGTTGGTTGCAGCACTTAGGACCACAGCGCCACGAACTGCACCAGGAAAGTTAGAACCACGAGAGCACTACAGTACGATGACATGTACTTACCACTCCTGCATCTGTTCCTCTTGGACCCCTGGCTCATACACCACTAGTGTAAGGAGCAGTCAAGACTGCAGAGTACAGGACTAGAAGACACAGGACAGCAGGGTGACGATATCCAGCTGCCTCCGCCTACCCCCCCACAATTGACCTTTCATGCACGCAAAACATGAACGTTCTGCTGTCAATTTATGGAACACATCATAGATCTCGGATTGACATCAGAGTGCAGGCCGCGATCACCATGGCTCGACACATGATTGCATGCTCGTACGACGCGTCGTGTACACACACTCAATCCTCTTTCAAGATGTATTCAACCGTTTGCTGTAAGAGAGGGACTGGGGGCTGCGTGCCACATTTATGTCACATGCACATTAGTGAAGCTCCTCCACTACTGTGGAGCTGGATTGAAGATCAGGGAATCTGGAGGAACAGAACCTTGCTACGGCAGGTAGACTTTTTTACCTAAGCAACAAGCCTGTCCTACTCTTGCAGCAGGCCTTAACTAGTACACATTTAGTGCTACCTTCACATGGCCATATGGGGGTTGCATTATGGCCGCCGTATATAAGTCTGCAATAATACAGCAATTGCGCAAGTGTGGCACTGTACTGTTTTCCATACCCTGGGCAGATAGGGACATGTATTTCTTTCTTTCCCGGTAATTGGCACTGTAGGCTATACACTCGCTATGGAGTGGGGAGGGGGCTAGTAGTGCTCATCCCATCCATCCTCTCCCCGATGCCAACGTGTGCCCACCAGTGCTACGTGCAGTGGGCCCACTGGTCATAAAAAAAATAAAAAGTGAATGTAGCCTTAACACATTGAAGAACTTTTTCTTTTTTTAAGCCAAAATCTTTGAAAAAAAAATTTGTTTTACATTGATATATTCAAACAACTATCAAAACTGGAGGGGAGATTTATTTTTTATAAAAAAATCTAATTGCTATAATCGTATATACACATACACTATATTCCTATAGCCCATCCTTAAAATCAGTCCAAATGACAATTACTCAATAAAGCCAAAGTAACCGCTGAGCAACAGTGACATCTAGTGGCTAAAAAGACACACTACAAATGATGCCATGAATGGTCATAAAAACCTCAAATTATACACTAAATGAAAGGAATTATTATCACAGACTCCCCTCTTAATTGTGGGGGTGTTCAGGTATAATACAAGACTGCAAAAAATGAAAAGCTATATGGTAAGAACGAAGAACACCATTGTCAACCACGGGTGTTACCACGAAATGTTTGCTGCATAATGCCGCAAATACCCAGTATGTATGAAGAGGGCTCTGTGGGACAGTGTAACAACCTGTAAAGCCAGATCGCAGAGGGGTAGGCTAAGCTCAATAGCAAAAAGTCACATGACATAGGGCAGACACAAGGTGAATGAAAAGCGGATGTGTTAACCCCTTCACGCTCTGCGACAGATATATCCGCCGCAGAGCTATGAAGCTGTATGAAGAGGGCTTACGGGCTGAGCCCTCTTCATACAGAGATGGGCTTTGCTGCTTACGGGTGTTAAACTCATCTTGAAACGCCGCCATGTTTCCTCCGATCGTCGCTCCCCCGAACGCCATCGGGGGCGGCAGTCGTTTACCATGAAAGCCTAGGGTCTTCGTTTGACCCGAGGCTGAATGGTTTCAGGAGATTCACATGCAAAAACTCCATATACTGCAATACAGTTGTACTGCAGTATATGGTAGGAACAATCTGACCGTCTAGGGTTAATGAACCCTAGAGGGTCTAAGAAATTGTAAAATAAAAATTTTTTTTAAAAAAAAATTAATAAAATATTAAAAAATTCAAATCACCCACCCTTTCCCTAGGACTGATATAAAACATAATAATCACAATAATCACAAACACATTAGGTATTGCCGCGTCCCCTTTTTTGTACACAATCGTTTTATTTTTTAAAATTTATTAAAACACAATAAAAACCCTATATAAATGTGGTATCACCGCGATCGTACTGAACCAAAGAATAAAGTAAAAGTCGTAAAAAGTCGTAAAAACTGAGCTCACAAGATCGTGACGCACATGCAGGTTTTTTTTTTTTTTCAACTTTTCCACATTTGGAATTTTTTTCCTGCTTCCCAGGCCAACTGCATGTTATAATAAATAACATTGCGGGAAAGTAAAATTTGTTACGCACAAAATAATCCTCACACAGCTCTGTACACAAAAAAATGAAAAAGTTATGGATATTTGAAGGTGGAGAGCGAGAAATGAGCGCGCTGAGCAACAGTGACATCTAGTGGCTAAAAAGACACACTACAAATGATGCCATGAATGGTCATAAAAACCTTAAATTATACACTAAATGAAAGGAATTATTATCAGACTCCCCTCTTAATTGTGGGGGTGTTCAGGTATAATACAAGACTGCAAAAAATGAATAGCTATATGGTAAGAACGAAGAACACCATTGTCAAACTCTTCCTGTTCTTACCTCGGATTCTCTAGTACAAAATGGCGCTGACGGCTTTTAAATAGCTAAACACCCACAAGCACCAACCACGGGTGTTACCACGAAATGTTTGCTGCATAATGCCGCAAATTCCCAGTATGTATGAAGAGGGCTCTGTGGGACAGTGTAACAACTTGTAAAGCCAGATCGCAGAGGGGTAGGCTAAGCTCAATAGCAAAAAGTCACATGACATAGGGCAGGCACAAGGTGAATGAAAAGCGGATGTGTTAACCCCTTCACGCTCTGCGACAGATATATCCGCCGCAGAGCTATGAAGCTGTATGAAGAGGGCTCACAGGCTGAGCCCTCTTCATACAGTGATGGGCTTTGCTGCTTGCGGGTGTTAACCTCATCTTAAAACGCCGCCATGTTTCCTCCGATCGTCGCTCCCCCGAACGTCATCAGGGGTGGTGATCGTTTGCCATGAAATCACCCCCCTTTCCCTAAAACTGATATAACTGATATATAATCGCCGCGTCCCAAAATGCCCGATCTATCAAAATATAAAAACGGTTATAATAGGCGGTGACCTCCAAAATGGGAAATGGCGCCCAAATGTCCGTAATGCGACTTTTACACATTTTTACATGACATAAAAAATTAAAAGAAAAGTGATCAAAATGTCGCACAGACCTCAAAATGGTAGCAATGAAAACGTCGGCTCATTTCGCAAAAAATTACACCTCACACAGCTCTGTGCGCCAAAGTATCAAAAAGTTATTAGCGTCAGAAGATGGCAAAAAATTCTTTTTCCTTTTTTGTACACATTCGTGTACAAACCTGTATAAATGTGGTATCACCGCGATCCTACTGAACCAAATAAAGTAGGCGTGTTATTTGGAGCGCAGAGTGAAAGACATAAAAACTGAGCCCACAAGAACGTGACGCACGTGCAGGGTTTTTTTTTTCAACTTTTCCACATTTGGAATTTTTTTTTTAAATAACATTGCGGGAAAGTAAAATTTGTTACGCACAAAATAATCCTCACACAGCTCTGTACACGTAAAAATGAAAACGTTATGGATATTTGAAGGTGGAGAGCGAGAAATGAGCGAAAAAAAAACCCTGCGTCCTTAAGGGGTTAAATTTGGAGTTTCTGCTCTCATACCAAACGTCGCGTTTTTGGACCGTTTAAAAACATGCGTTTTCAGGCCTAATGAAACCAAAATAATTTAGGTTCAGATAGTGTATGAAGTACAAAACGTGTCTCGCCTACAATCAAGCATGGAGCTGGGAGTGTCATGGAGCCGGGAGTGTCATGGAGCCGGGAGTGTCATGGAGCTGGGGCTGCACAAGAGCTGCCGTTGTGGGGAGCTACAGGTCATTGAATCCCAACGTGCTACGTGACATACTGAGGCAGAACATAATCTCCTCCCTTTTGACACTGGAAAAATATTCCTACATGATAACCTGAAACAAACCTCCAAGACAAAGTCTTGCTAAAGAAATTTCGGATGAGACCTGTTACACACAAAGCTGTGCACATGTTCTTGTGTAGCAGGCCTAAAAGGTGCTGGACTGGCATCTGTGAGGTCACATGAAAGGTGGAGGAGAACAAGGTCTCTAACATCCAGCAGCTTCATCATGGAGAAGTTAAAGAGCACCTGTCACCCCGACCAACAATGCCTAGTGGTAAAGTGTTACAAGTCCTCGCCATTTCACCTAAAATTAGCTGCCAGTGGGGCTCTATATCTTAGTTAGATGTTTTTCTGATTAGCTTTTCTGACTCATGTCTGGTCTTTGTGACTCATCTCTCTCTCAGGCTGGCAGTGAACCACGCCCCATTATTGTGACTGACAGCTCTGTGTCTCTTCAAATCCCTACTCTGCCTCCTTATACTTAGGGACCATCTGTTAATATTCAACTGCAGACATATAAAGCTCTATGTACAAATGGGAAATATTGTGTCCATTTTTTTACATGGTGCCTTGTGTTACATTCATGACATGTGACCAGTGATATCATTGCAGGTCCTTCAGACTTTTAAGAATAGCAAACTGTACACCATGTACAGTCCGCTATTGTTAAGAGGCTAAAAGGACCCGAGATGATGTCACTCTGGTCACATTACATTAACTGTGACCAGTAAAGTGGCATAAGGCATGGGGATGATTAGATGGGAGGGGCTGGATGAGCAGGACACGCCCCCTCTGATGCCACGGAATATAAGATAAAAGGTGATTTATGTGGATGTAAGTGAAACATTTTTTAGTTAACTAAAGGGGGTCAGTTAGTTAATAGAATGCTTAGTGCAGAATATAAATTAAGGTGGTCAAGCATAATATTGACACTTTGGATACAATTTGACGATATATTCACTTTTGTTGCCAGTGGTTTAGACATTAATGGTTGTGAGTGGAGTTATTTTGAGGGCACAGCTGAACATTGACTACTTTACAAAGCATCAATGTGTCATATCTTCATTGTTGTCCTATGCAAAAATATAATAAAATTTCTACAGAAATGTAGAGGGGGGGGGGGGGGTTGTTACTCGCTTTTGTGAGATACTGGATGAGGATATAATGAACTTGCACGGCACTACTCTATATATGGAAGTGATGTACTGGCACAATGGCATTGCTATATTTAATCCACAATGTGGTGGCTTTGTGGTTGGCACTATGGCCTTGCAGTGCTGGGGACCTGGGTTCAAGTCCTATGGTCAACATTTGCAAAGAGTTTGTATGTTCTCTCCGTGTTTGCGTGGGTTTCCTCTGGGTCCTCCGGTTTCCTCCCACACTCCAAAACATACTGGTAGGTTGATTAGATTGTGAGCCCCATGGGGGCAGGGACCGATATGGCAAGCTCTGTGCAGCCATTTCACCATGAAAGCTTATTTAACGGTGATGATCATTGTTAGAGAACAGAAATGACTGTAGCACAGAGATAGATTATAATTACATTTTCTGAAGGTTACAGCAGTCCCCAGTCAGGGAGTGCACAGGTCTTTGCTGTGAATCACTATAGCAGCAACTACAGGACATCACTAGTCTCTCTCACATGGCCCTGCTGGGATTTTGCTCCACTCTTTTTCCAGTGTCTTCCACAGTTCTGTGACTGTTGTGGGTTACTTGGCCATAACTTTATCACCAAGAATCTTCTAGAGGTTTTCTATTGGGCTCAGATCAGGATTGGGCTGACCAATTCATTGTTTCAATGTTTTCGGTTTCAGAAAAACAGCCTTACCCGTTTTGCTGTGTGACAGGGGGCATTGTCCTGCATGAAAATTACTGGCTGATGGTGCAGCAGGCTGAGAATTTGCTGAGCAGGCCAAACAAATTTTCTTTTGGTCTACTTTCTAGCATCAAAAAAAATTAAAAAGACATATAATAAATCTAATGCATTAGATGGAAAAGGAAAACAGGTGGTGGGAGCACCCCAAAAAAGGCATAAACACCGTAGTAAATATCCCCACATGTGTTGTTGAAGAAGGTCGGATACTGCATTCATTGCCATGTAACTGCATGAGAGGTCCACTCCTGCTGCAGAAAACACTTCCCAAACTATGACACTTCCCCCACCGCCTTTTTTCGCTTACTTGTCTACACACTTTGGCTTCATTCTTTCCCTGCTTTGTTGATAAATACAAAAGGGCACATTCACTAAGGGCTTTGTGCCAGTTTTGTGTCGGACTTTGCACGTTCTTTCTAGTATAAACTACTTGTACAGGTATTTAAGAAGTGTCTGCACCACAAATGTGTAGCATGCAATCGTTTTGTGGCACAGCTGCACTAGGCACCATGCAACATAAATTAGGGGGTATTCCAGTGCTCAGTCGGACCGTGCCGATTTTAACATGCAAGTCTGAGAGAAGTGTGTTGCACATCCCATGTTAAAGATAGACCACAAAAAAGTGGTGCACATTGTCAGGGAGCGCCAGATTCATGAAGAATGGGCTCTAGCCATCTTGAATCTGGCGCAACCTTCATTATACACAAGCAAGCCAAAAGTAGTGCAGTTTGCACTAATCTTAGTAAATGTGCCCCAAAGTTTCCAATCAGATCCAAATAAATGAAACTGGGGACCACTTCTCCACTATCCACACAACATGCTCCTCAGCACCGGTGAATCTAACCTTTACATACTTTCTGCTAATGAAACATTTGGTCACCGCAAAGTGGGCTTTCAGTCCAAATCAAGACACTGTGTGACTAAACAGATCCTTATCCTGTTCGCTGCTGAACTAGCTAGGAATTTCAGCTGCAGTGTTGATAGGATTACCTATGGAGATTCTCCGCATTATCCTGTCCTCTCTTACAAGCGCTTTGAGGGCAACCTTCTTGGGGGACTTGAATGAGTTTGGGTTGTAGAGACGGAATATTCTAGAAATCACAGACTTGGAACTACCAACTTCTCTTGCTATGGCTTATAGGGTCACCTCTTTGGCCTTCATCTGAACAACCTGCAGCTGGAGGAATTTAGTCACCTTAGAACTGCACACCATTTTAGCAAAGTCAGTGCAAACTGCTGCTGTCATTCTTGGACCGTTTTCAAATGCATACGTTTCTGTATGTTAACCAAACGTTTGGCTGGTTTGAATCTGTTTTTCTTCATTTGTGGAGGTGTAAGCAGATGTGAAACGGATTTAAACCAGTCCTGGTTAACATACAAAAAAGCATGCTTTTATCAATACATATGTTTTCTTGGACTGTTTTTAAATGCACTGAACGGTCCAAAAACTGTCCAAGAACGCAACTTGTGACAGCACCCTGATGCTGCGACCACATGTTCAGTTTTTGAGATGCCAAAAGCCAAAAGCAGGCGCATATCATAATGGCTGAGAACATATCATTGAGAGATGCTCCTCCTCCTATTTTTTTCCCTCCCCTCCTGGTTTGGATATCAAAAACTGCACGTGTGGACGCACCCATAGGCTTCCAGTTATAAAGGGTATGCAGATAATTAAGGAAATTAGCACCAGGTGCCAGATTCACACAATAAGATATCAGAAATACTTCCCCAATTTTGATCAGTGTTCTTTTACAATTATCTTCTTAATATTTTTATTCTGCTCTTTAGAATATATATAATTTATGAAATTAGCTTAAAATACTACTATTTCACTCATGTTAGGATATAGGACTACACAATGACCTTGACATTTAGGAAATTGTGTGTTCTCGAATTTTAATCTCCAGTGTATACACATGAGATGCTGTACTGGCACTGATAGGTTCTGTAGGTTTGTTCTTAAATTGAATTTGTATGTAAGTCGAAACTGTATACTTTATAATTGTAACCCCAGCTTCATTTTTTTTGGTCTCTGGGACGATTGCATTTTATACATTTTGGGTTGTCACAAGAACCAGGATTATCAAAAAAACCTTAATTGAAGACACCTTTGATAATGGTTACAGCTGATCATTGTAGCCTAGGGTTAAAGTAGAGGAAATTACCATAGGGAGTTTATTTTTGCAACAGAGTTTAGTTTTGCAACACACTGTGCTGGCAGGTGTGTTGCATACCCCCTTGGTAATTGTATAGGCCCCCACAGCTCATCTATGGACCTGTTGGGAGTTAAGCTGGGGCTGGAAGCCTAAATCACAGCTTCCAGATGGTACAAGAATGCTGCATACATGGAAGGGTCGGATAGTAAAGTGCATTTTTGTAAAGTGCCTAGGCCATAAACGTTGGTATAGTATACCAGTGTGTAGAACAAAAAACACCTATGGTACATATAGCACAAGTACAGTTGGTAGCTACTTGCATTAAAACCAACAGTTTTCTTTGGTAAGGGGTGCACCTTGCACCAAGGCCTGAAATTTGTTCTAAGACACTTCACCTAGGTGACAATCATATACACATATGACATACAATACAGTATACCCAGGGCCGGATTAAGGTTGGTGGGGGCCCCTGGGCGCAAAATCTGGTGGAGGCCCCCACTGAGTGTAGCGTACAAACGTCTTCCTGCTTCCTTTCCAATATGCTAGCAGTAACACAGCTACATACAGCCGTCTCGCCCCCAGTAACACAGCTACATACAGCCGTCTTGCCCCCAGTAACACAGCTACATACAGCCGTCTCGCCCCCAGTAACACAGCTACTTTGTTGGCAATGCAACATGGCTTCTATCCAAACTCACAGTACAGACTGTAAAGGAAGCACAGTAATTTCCATATTGTCTCAATTAATGACTCAGAGTTCATCTTATATTGTTTACAACACCAAACAGAAGAGTGTTACTTTTGTGTGTACTTTTGTGCCTTAAAAACATGCAATTTGGGTTGTATGCTATTATGTTAGTTTCAAGGAAATCTATTAAATTCTATACATACAGAATAGGGTCACAGATATGTTGTAATTCAATGCAGGTAACATTATGTTAAGCCACAAGTTAAACAAAGCGCTTAAGTATGCTATTTCTAGCCGATTTCTCACCCATTAAATACTGCTATAATCTAGTGTATCTGAAATCTTTATTTTGCAGTCTGTTTACAGACAACAAACAGACAGATTTGCTCTCTCTATTAGCTTAGAGGCAGGGCCGGATTAAGGTTGGTGGGGGCCCCTGGGCGCAAAATCTGGTGGAGGCCCCCACTGAGGGTAGCGTACAAACGTCTTCCTGCTTCCTTTCCAATATCCTAGCAGTAACACAGCTACATACAGCCGTCTCGCCCCCAGTAACACAGCTACATACAGCCGCCTCATCCCCAGTAACACAGCTACATACAGCTACCTCGCCCCCAGTAACACAGTTACATACAGCCACCTCATCCCCAGTAACACAGCTACAGTGTCACCTGTGCCGGGGCGGGCAGGGAGGCGGTGTCACCTGTGCCGGGGCGGGCAGGGAGGCGGTGTCACCTGTGCCGGGGCGGGCAGGGAGGCGGTGTCAACTGTGAGGGGGGATGGCGGGCGTTGAGGCGGAGTTACTGTCACTCGTGCCAATGGGGGCGGGCAGCTCCTCCATGCAGCGCGATCCAGCGGGCATCTCAGGAGGGAGGAGGGGGGACGCGGGCGCGCAGGGGGTGCGATCTGGTGGGGGCCCCAAGGGGGGGCAACATGGTGGGGGCCCCGGGGCTCGAGCCCCGGGAGCCCCGCCTATAATCCGGGGCTTATTCTATGTGTGTCGTTGAAACACACATAAAATTCTTGCTAGAATCTGTAGAGTTTTTACTCAAAAATAATTATTTCTTGTTTGACAACAGATTTTTTGTCCAGAAATGTGGTGCGGCCATGGGGGGGAGGTGTTCTCCCTCCCTGGCGAACATCTACATGTCATACTGGGAGGAATTTTTTCTGTTTTCCCCATCTAATCCGTTTCTCTCCCATATCAGGTGGTATGGTCGTTATATCGACGATCTCCTCCTGATATGGGAGGGACCGGAAAGGGACATCATTCCCTTTATGGATTTTGTTAGCAGAAATGACATGAATTTAAAGTTCACGTTTACCTATAACCGCGATCTCATTAATTTTTTAGATATCAGCCTAAAAGGTACGGACCATGTCTTAATTTCCCCTTACATTAAACCCACAGCCACCAACTCCATTTTGGAGGCTACATCATGTCACCCACCTCACGTTATAAAAAATGTCCCTGTTGGGGAGCTTATAAGAACGAAAAGAAATTGTACAGACCTGGCCACTTACAACACCGAAAAGGTAAATGTATGTAGCAAACTTTCAAGAAGAAAGTACCCCAAATGGATGTTAGATAGGGCATGCCATACTGTGGACGGGATTAATAGAGAGGATCTGATATATAGGACCAAAAAACAGAAAAGGGATAGGCTAAAAGATAAGACACCAGTTGTGTTTTCAACCACCTATAGCAATCAATACAGGGAGGTGGTGGATATTGTACGTATAAAAACTGCGCCAAATAAAGCAAAGACATTCGGGAAAGTTAGTATTAAAGTTTACTTGGGTGCTATGCTATCTGCCTGAAAGCAAAATTTGTTGAACTTTGAAAATGAAAAATTTTCAGAAATTTTAGCCAATCAATTTTCAATATTATTTTTCATACTAAACACAAAAGATATCATCAAAATTTTTCTTTACGTTTGAAGTACAATGTTGTGATGTACGGTAAACAATTCAAAAATATAAACCCCTGGATACTGTTAAAAAAAAAAATAAAGCGTACAGCGTTTAACCACCTATAATGACACAGGGCAATTTAAAAAACATTCAGGCTGGTCTGAGGTTAAAATGGCATAGCGGAAGGGTTTAAAGGATAACCAAGAGGGCCATTTTTTGATGAGAACTTACAGTCTGAGTCCGGGTCCTCGGTGCATCAGCCAGTGATACCTTCAGGTACTATTGCTGTGGCCCCTGGTGCTCGGATTCTTCCTTACACAAGGATATAATAAAGAACAATACTCATGTTACACATCACTAAAAAATAACTTTATTAGATGCATGATCTATCAGTGTGTAGTTCACAGAATGATCAATAAAATAAGCATCAGATTCAATGATATAACGTAAATGCAAACTTCGTATGCCTCTATTATAGAGTGAATAATGCTTCTATTTTAAGAGCACAACAACTTTATATAAACTGCCATATATTACACTACAGAAAACAACTAAATACAAATACCTTCTCTGATAACAGAATGTAACTACCATGCTGCCTACACATGTAAAGTATACTGCATAGCTCCTATGTACAAGAATTATAACTACATAATACTGCCCCCTATGTAACAAGAATATAACTACTATAATACTGACCCCTATGTACAGATATAATACTATAATCACTGACCCATGTACAAAAGAATATAACGACATAATACGCCCCTAGTCAGGGAATATAACTACTATAATACTGACCCCCTATGTACAAGGGAATATACACTCTATAACTACTAGCCCCTATGTACAGGAATATAACTATACGGAATAATACTGCCCCCTATGTACAGGAATATAACTACTGAATAACGTGGTACATATAATACTGACCCTATGTACAGGTGATATAACTACTATAAACGCCCCCCTATGTACAGGAATATAATACTGTAATAATGCCCCCTATGTACAAGGATATAACCTATACTATAATAATGCCCTATGTACAGAATATAAATACTATAATACTGACCCCTGTAAAGGATATAACTACTATAATACTGCCCCCTATGTACAGGAATAAAACTACTATAATACTGCCCCTTATGTTACAAGCATATAACTACTATAAAGTACGGACCCTATGTACAGAATTATAACTACTATAATATGCCCCCTTATGTACAGAAAATATAACTATAAATACTGACCCATGTCAGGAATATACACTGCTATCGCCCCCTATGTACGGAATATAACTACTATAATCTGACCCCTATGTACAAGGTATAACTACTAATTACTGCCCCCTGTACAGGAATATAACTACTAAATACTGGTATACCCCTATTGTACAGGAATATTAAACTCTATAATAATGCCCCTCCCCTATGTACAGGAAATAGAATACTAATAATTGCCCCCTATGTCAAGAATATAACTACTATAATACTGCCCCTATGTACAGGAAATAACTTTACTATAATACTGCACCCCCCCCCATGTACAAATATAACTACGATAATACTGCCCCCAGTACAAGAATTAGAACACTATATATACCCCCTATGTACCAAGAATATAACTACTATAATACTGCCCCATGTACAGATATAATCTACTATATACTGCTCCTATGTACAGAGATATAACTAATAATACTGCCCCCTATGTACAAGAATTAGAACACTATAAAACTGCCTCCTCCTGTACAAGATATAACTACTATAATTACTGACCCCCTATGTACAAGAATATAACTACTACAATACTGCCCCCTATGTACAGCGTAATATAACTAAATACTACTTGCCCCCTATGTACAGAGAAATAACTACTTCATAATACTGCCCCCTATGTACAGGAATATAACTACTATAATACTGACCCCTATGTACAGGAATATAACTACTAAATACTGCCCCTATGGACTCAATGAATATAATACTATAAAACTGCCTCTATAGTACAGAATATAACTACTATAATTACTACATAGATACACAGAAGTGAACATGCAAAAAATCAGTATTTATCATATACAGCTACAGAAAAACCATGAGATCCTCACCTATTGCAATCAGTGACATCAGGTGAAGTGTCCTCGGATTGTTCTCGTTCCTCTTCTCCATTAGTTCACCATCACCTTGTCTCCTTCCTCCACTAATACACAGAATTCCTGCAGAGTATTTACACACACAGGACGTCTTATGTTCTGCACTTTCCCATTGTCTTTTCTTTTCTGCTACACAATACTGTGCCCCCAATACTGTAATAGAGCCCCCTGAAAATATTAGGTACCACACAAAAAGTGCCCCAAATGTAACACACTGTAATGGTAAGGGTAATTTATTTCTTCTTTCTATCCTAACCCCAGACATCGAATGAATGGCCCCAGCCTACCCGACATAAATATGCCCCTGCCTACCCCAGACATATAATATGCCAAAATGCCCCCTGCCTACCCCAGACATATAATAAATGCCCCCTGCCTACCTAGACATAGAATGATGGCCCAGCTACCAGACATATAATAAATGCCCCGTGCTAACCAGACATAGAATGAATGGCCCCTGCCTACCCAGACAGATAATAAATGCCCCCTGCCTACCCCAGACATAGACTTGCACCTCGCCCCAGCCTACCCCAGACACAGAATGAATTGGCCCCAGCCTACCCCAGACACAGAATGAATGGCCCAGCCACCCCAGACACAGAAATGCAAGACCACCTAGACATAGATAAGTAATGGCCCCCAGCCCGCCCCACAGACATATAATTATGCCCCCCTGCCCCGAGAATAGAATTAATGCCACGCCAGCTAGATATACAATAATTGCCCCAGACACATAAATAATGCCCCCTGCAACGCCCAGAATATAGTAATAATGCCCCCCCCCCTGTCCCAGACACTAAATTAATGCCCCCTGCCAGCCCCCGATATAGAATAATGCCCCCGTCATATAATTAATGCCCCCTGCGGGCCCCGAGATACAGAATAAATCCGAAGCCCCCCCCCCCCTGACCGTATAAATAATGCCCCCTGCAAGCCCCCTATATAGAATGCCCCCGTCATATAATTAATGCCCCATGCGGGCCCCAGATCAGCAAATGGTGTCCCCCCTGCCCCAGACACATAAATAATGCCCTGCCAGCCCAGATATAGAATACCCCCCCGTCAATATAATTATGCCTGGCGGGCCCAAGATACAGAAATAATGCCCCCCCCCCTGCCCCAGACTATAAAATTAATGTCCCCTTCTATAATTAAAAAAAAAATACATAAAATCACCCCTTTGGAGCAGGTGGTTTCTTCCTGTCCTCGGTCTTTCTGTGGCTTGGTGTAGAGGCTCAGGATAGTGAGTCACTGCCCCGACGCCTCCCACCAAGCCGCGAGCTGCAGGGAGGGCCGGAGCTGACATGGGTAGTGCAGCCTCCACGCTACACAGGTTGCGCAATGACGTCGATTGCGCAACTGTCTGTAGAGCCTGTATACACAGACGCAGAAGCAGCCGGTGCTGCGGTGCGTCTGTGTACTGATAATAGTACCTGCCATCGAACGATCGTACGAGCAGGTACCTACATTAAATCAAATTGTAAGGAGGGAGTGCGGGCGGCCCGGATCAGCGCGGCCCCGGCCCAGACCGGCCCAGGACCGCCCGGCCCGCACTAGTGTGCAGCAACAGGACCGCACAGGCTGCGGCCCACCGGCCGGGCCC
Organism: Engystomops pustulosus; assembly: GCA_019512145.1. Taxonomy (NCBI): domain Eukaryota; kingdom Metazoa; phylum Chordata; class Amphibia; order Anura; family Leptodactylidae; genus Engystomops; species Engystomops pustulosus. Next base: position 23,680,758 of record CM033647.1, read on the forward strand.
CCGGGCTTCCCCCCCTAGTGTCTTAGAGTCCGGGCCCCATAGGGCAGTACCAGTTGTACTGCCCTATCGGCGGCCCTGCTCACCGTACTGAAGCACTAAAGACGCCTATGAGGGAAGTATATCTGGTAGCAAATTTGCGGCCAGATATACGCCCCCCATACATGTTCTTATACTGACATGTTTATACAATTACACACTGATATATACACACCTTTATATACTTATATACACACATATAAAGTTCTACACTCGTATACTTGCACCCATATATACACACAAGTATACATTTATACACACACATTTATACACTCATATACATTTATACACTAAAACACAGAGTATATATAAACTCATAAAGTATATACACACATACAGCAAATACACACACATTCAGTATATACAGCAAATACACACACATTCAGTATATACAGCATATACATACATACCATATACCCAATATATATATATATTTAAATGTACACACATATATGCTTATATAAATATATGCGTGTATAAATACAGTATATACGCCTATACACAGTAAATGCATATATACGCTGTACATACATATATACACAGTATATACATATATACACAGTAGATGCATATATACACAGTATAAACATATATACATAGTAGATGCATATATACACAGTATATACATATATACACAGTAGATGCATATAAACACAGTATAAACATATATACACAGTAGATGCATATATACACAGTAGATGCATATATACACAGCATATACATATATACCCAGTATATACACATATACCCAGTATATACACATATGCACATATAGCCAGTATATACACATATACACTGTATATACACATAAACACAGTATATACACATAAATAAAAAGTATATACACATTTACACAGTAGATGCATATATATATACACAGTATATACATCTATACACGGTAGATGCATATATACCCATATACACAGTATATTCATCTATACATGGTAGATGCATATATACTCATTTACACAGTATATACATCTATACACAGTAAATGCATATATACCCATGTACACAATATATACACATAAATAAACAGTATATACACATATACACAGTAGATGCATATATACACAATAGATACATATATACACAGTATATACATATATACACAGTATATGCATATATATACACAGTATATGCATATATATACACAGTATATGCATATATATACACAGTAGATGAATATATACACAGTATATACATATATACACAGTAGATGCATATATACACAGTATATACATATATACACAGTAGATGCATATATACACAGTATAAACATATACACAGTAGATGCATATATACACAGTATATACATATATACACAGTATATACACATATACCCAGTATATACACATACACCCAGTATATAAACATATGCACATATACCCAGTATATACACATATACACTGTATATCCATATATACACACAGATAAATTGATATGTATATACAGGCGGTCCCCTACTTAAGGACACCCGACTTACAGACAACCCATAGTTACAGACGGACCCCTCTGCCCCATGTGACCTCTGGTGAAGCTCTCTGGATGCTTTACTATAGTCCCAGACTGCAATGATCAGCTGTAAGATGTCTGTAATGAAGGTTTATTGATAATTCTTGGTCCAATTACACCAAAAATTTTGAAACTCCAATTGTCACTGGGGCAAAAGAAAAAAAATTGTCTAGAACTTCCATTATAAAATATACAGTTTCGACTTACATACAAATTCAACTTAAGAACAAACCTCCAGACCCTATCTTGTATGTAACCCGGGGACTGCCTGTACTTACCTTTTAAGGTGACCGGCCGTGGCTTCAGACGGGTGCTTGTTCGTGCGGGGGGTGGGTCTTTCGGTTGCTTGTTCGGCCGGGGAGGGGGTCGGTCGGGGGGGGGGGCACTACGACAGTGATATATATACAGTATGTGATGTGCAGGCACTACGGCAGTGATATATATACAGTATGTGATGTGCAGGCACTATGGCAGTGATATATATACAGGAGGAGGTGCTGGCACTATGGCAGTGATATATATACAGGAGGAGGTGCTGGCACTATGGCAGTGATATATATACAGGAGGAGGTGCTGGCACTATGGCAGTGATATATATATATACAGGAGGAGGTGCAGGTACTATGGCAGTGATATATATATATACAGGAGGAGGTGCAGGTACTATGGCAGTGATATATATATACAGGAGGAGGTGCAGGTACTATGGCAGTGATATATATATACAGGAGGAGGTGCAGGTACTATGGCAGTGATATATATATATACAGGAGGAGGTGCAGGTACTATGGCAGTGATATAAATATATATTATATCTATATATATCTATATCTATATATCTATATCTATATATATCTATATATATGAGCAGTTCCTGTCAGCTGCTGTTGGCGCGCACTTCTCCGTCTCACACACGCAGCGCGCGCATTCTCCAGTCAGTAATAAGCCCCGCCCCCTCAGGTCCTCACCTCTTTCTCCGGCTCCGGAGATCTTCTTCGATCCCTAGTAAAGTCCCTGTTCCCTCTGTGGGAATACTCCCTATCACCTCCTGAACCGCGGCCCCTGTACGGTCTCCGGCCGCCTCCACCTCTCCGGGGTTTGCCGCGGCCACGTTCCATCACGTTTCAGGGAAGATGCTAGATTTCTGGTGCGATGAAGGACCTTGAATGACGTCGCGCTCATGTGATCGAGCACATGTGCGGGGAGGGATCCGCCCCCAGGATGTAGATCACTCGGCGGGGGAGCGTAACACATCCCTGTACTGCAATGCACACAGTCGTGCACGCTGCATGCAGGGATATGTTCTTACGGATATCTGTAATGTCTGCACACACTCAGCGCTGCACTGTGCTATTTTACTTGATCATTTGCTTAGTTAAAGGAAATCTTCCATAGGGAATCCTCTTTCTGAAGAAGTTCTCGATTGAGATCCCAGCACCTGCACATCATTTTTATCTCAATCTTTTATTCGGCCCTTAGTTATTAATTACTTGCAGAGGCTACTGGGGTAGTGTAGTAGCCTCAGGCAGCTCCAGGGGTGAAGGCAGCTCCATGCCCTGAGTCGCCCCCTTCCTATCTGCTCGTCAATCCTCTACGATTCGCGTCTCCAATCTTCTGTCGTCGATGCACCAGCACTAGGTGCGTCTTCAGCAGCGAAACGGGTGGTACTGCAATTGCTCAAAGCTCGCCTGCTGCCGGAGACGCGAAGAGGAGCGAGTATGCAGAGGCGACTGGTGGCGTGGAGCAGCCTTCGCCCCCTGGAGCTGTCTGAGGCTACTCCACACGCCCAGTCACCTTTGTAATTAATTTACATAAAGAAGAAATAAATATTATTTCACTAAGATTGAGATAAAAATGTGCAGATGCTGCACTAAGGGGGATCTCTATTTCAGAAAGTAGATTCCCTATGGTGGATTTCCTTTAATTCAGATGCCTTTCCTTATTTACCACTTTTTTTATTTCTGTCCCTGGTGATAGGTTCCTTTTAAAGAGGACCTGTCACCCACCAAAAAGACCCCACCAAATATGCCCCCATAATCCTTCCCCCCAGCCCCTTTCTGTTTATGCTATTTTTCAAAAAAATTATGTTGGGGAAGTTGGTTTTAATCGATCCGACCTCTTACCAAATTAGAGGTTGGATCCTTGTATCCTGGGCGTTGCAGTCGGCCTTATTCATGAAGGGGTCGGCCGACACACCCCCTCCACGCCCCTGTCAGCGGGGACTTGTAAGAATAGCCAGCAGCTTCGGAGAAAACCGGCAGTGATTGCACAATATATGCGCTGCTGTCGGCTATTCTTACAGGTCCCCGCTGACAAGGGCGTGGAGGGGGAGTGTCGGCCGACCCCTTCATGAATAAGGTTGACTGCAGCGCCCAGGATACGGGGATACGACCTCTTATTTAGTATGAGGTCGGATCGATTAAAACCAACTTCCCCAACTTACATTTTTTTTATAATGGCATAAATAGAAAGGGACTGGGGAAGGATTATGGGGGCATATTTGGTGGGGCCTTTTTGGGATTGACAGGTCCTCTTGAAAAGGTTTGTTGTCCCCTATCAAAATCCAGTGGTGGGACACTGTTAAGGATATCACACTGGTCTTGGATGCCATCTTACATACTGTCAGACATTTTAAAGACTCAGCATTCATTTTACATAACTTTGTGTAGTGAAAACTAAAGTTTGGGTGGGGTTCGTCCCTAAGCAAAGCACACAAAGACTTAGTGCTCGCTAGTACCACCTAGAGGAAGGTATCCTGGGCATTTTGTTTATGTGAAGACAGCCAATGGTTCTACATTCCTTTGTGTGCTTACATCCAATAGTGTTGCATTTACAGGGTCAAACCACCCAATAGTATTGCCCGCTTGTGTACTTGCACGCCCCTTGGAGAGTGTGTTATGACTTTCCATATAAGTGTTTCAGTGCCAAAAGAATAAAGCAGTCTTGAGCTAATCTTCAGAAAGGACAGTGTGTCTTTCCTGTGTTGCTCCATTCCAAAGATGGAAACCAGACTCATATAATTCGAAACTCACCTTTGCAACGCGGACGAGGACGGTTAAAGCCTCGTGTATTCAAAGACCCTTATGGTCATCTCTGATAGACACTGATGGTGGGATAATGATAACAGGTTCATTGTACTGCAAATGAACAGAGAGTTAGGTGACACACGCTCCATTCACTAGAATTATCTGGAGAGTGCTGCTACTTCTCCGTCAGTGCCATAGAGATGAACACCCATTAGAAATTAGCTTTTGTTTTCATTTAAGGGTACAATGTTCCCCCAGTTTTGTGATCTTTGGGTGTTCCACAGCTGGGACCCCCCACAGATCAGCAAGTTATCCCTTTTCTGTGGATAGGAGAAGATATAAAGTGATCGAACAACCACTTTATCTTGATGCATTTATCAAGTGTTTTAAACACTTTTACCAAGAGGTGAGGCTACAAAGGAAAGTAGGCAAGGCCATGGTGGAGACGACCAATGCACCAAAATGCTGGCAACTAAAAGGTATACAGTCTTGAGATAAACCATTTTTATTGCTTTTGCTGTTTATTTTGACTTGGATTCCTCGACCCTTTGCCTATTTTCTAGACTGCGTGGTCTAACTTTTTAGATTAAAGTACTAGTAAATGTGTCCAAATTTGGTTAGAGTCTCATCTAGGGGAGCACCAGCCACTAGTTGAGCCTCTTGCCTCAGGCAGCACTATCTGCAGCATTATGGAAGGGCAGCACCTTGGGGTTCAGTCATCTGCTACAAAGCAGAACTTGACACTTAAAAATAGTGTTTCTTCACACCAGATGTCAGCATGGGTGTGAGATGCTGCATGGAGAACCCACATACTAAAAAAATAACCTGATATATTACTACTGGAGGAGGTAGTAAGTTTAGGTTCACCCCTAGTTTTATCAGCTGCTGCATCCAAAGCCCATTGGTTCCATGGTGTTGACTCGCTGATCACCCCCCCGGACACCAAGCGTGCATGGGTCTTTGGATGTGTTGCTTGTCGCATTGCGTGTCCTTACTATGACTACATGGATTGGAAAATGAAGATAAAAGTTCACTTAACATTTGTGGTCCTATCTATAACTGTACAGATTGTTATATAATGAAAGAGGAAGATCATAAACCTTAATTGTTTACCTTCTAATTGATAGTGTCATATAGAGTCATAGACTTAAAACGCGGCCTGTTTGCATACTAAAAAGCCAAGCGCTCCGACTTCCAGCTGTGCACCCACAGTACTGCAAATCCCCTTTTATAGTTATCGCTATTGTAAATAAGGTCATTTTTCACGACAACAGACAATGCATCATCATCAGACAGCACATTATCTATGCGTTAAGTGGGTATTCCCTGTATATGGATCATTTACCTTTTATCTGCAGGAGATAACAGTTTACTTTGCTTTTCTGCTTGCTTTCCCTGCAAATGGAGCTTCAGTAATGAAGAGAGTGTGGGTGGATATTCTCACTGTCCATCCCTACTATAACAAAAAATACCATTTCTATGGTAAAGCCAGGGTCATCGAAAAAAAGAGGAGGTCTCTGAAGTTTAGAGATCAACAAGCCCCGCAGTAGTTAGGAAAAAACTATGAAGATGAAGGACGGTGTATGCTGCAAGGGGACATCTTTAAAGGTGAGGTTAACAAAGCATAATGATAGATAATCTCATCCCCCCCCCCCCCCCCCCCAAAAAAAAAGTCACATCATACTTCTTACATGGTCCAGTTTTCTGTTATCATGTCTTAATATTATTTGTTAAGGTACACATTATTAAGTCTAATCTAGCTCCTAGAGCTATTTCCTTCAAACTTTTGACTTCATTGTTCTCCATCCAAGGACATCTTTTTGGTTATGACAAAAAATACTCATCAAACTCTAATGTGGCCTTCTTGACACTTGAGAACCTTCACCCTTGGGGTATTTTTTGAGCTTGGGTAAGAGGTAGTAACCCAAATGGACCAAATTTGACAATTTCTGCTGTTGAGGGTCTTGTTATTCCTTCTAAATCTTGCATCAATACTCGGAGACCAAATGCGGATTCATTCTCTTGATAAAATAATCAGGCTACAATAGAAATGATTGAGGTTTATTAAAATCTACTGTATCATTTTTCCTTTCCCCTTCATATGCATATGGTTTGGGTGACTGCATGAACTTTCAATGGGGAAATGGGAGTAAGCTGCATTCAGATATCTCTGGTGATGCCTTATCTTCCATCAGAAGAAAACAGTCAAGATTCAACATGTCCCATTCTTCCTGTTGTCAAATGGTGGCTCTCACACACATGTAGGGGCCCATTTACTAAGGACCTTCTTTTCCATCGTACTTTGCACATTGTTTTAGGTGCAAACTGTTTGCACAGGTATTTAAGAAGTACCTGCACTACAAATGTGTCGCATGTGACCATTTTGTGAAGCAGCTGCACTAGCCACCATGCAACACAAATAAGGGGGCGTTCAGGTGCACTGTCGGGCCGTGCGCTGGATTTAACATGCAAAATCTGACAGAAGTGTGTTGCTAGCCCTATGTTAAAGGTGCACCCAAAAAACGTGTTGCAGTCTGTTGGAGCAGAGCAGATGGCACCAGATTTCTATAAAACATGTGCCAGAAATCCTGAATCTGGCGCCCCCTGCACCCTACACAGGTAAAGTGCATTTAGTAAATTTGCCCCATGGAGTTTTATGATGGATTTTAGCATTGGTTCTTCCTTAGCTCCCACATACAGTATATCAATAGACACATATTATATTGTTTCTCCAGTGCCTAAATTGAATATATTTCAGTAAACGCTTTTGCTTTTTAACTACCCAAAAACAGCGGTACTGATGTGCATGTGCTGTGACAGGTATTGCATCTGAGCATTGTTTATGTGGAAGAGTGAAGAAATCAGGTGATACCTTTTTGAGGATAACAGAATAAATTTGATGGTGAGCTTTGGAGAATACTAGTTCTCTTCATCAGACATCATTTTATGCGTGAAACGTACAATTCACAGCATTTTATACACAACCGGCCGTGATCATCAAAGGATATTAGAAAAACTAATATAATAGAATGATCTTTACATAGACATTTCATTTCCAGCAGGATGGTAATAAACAGACTGAACACTTATTGGTTATTAAGACCACTTTTCAAGGTGTTAAACCTTTGGATTAATATATATCCCCGTTCTTTCCTTTATCTCTGTGTTTTGAATTGTACCATTAAAACCTTAATCTTCCTTAGTGTGGTCCTTTTTGGAAAAATGTACGGCCACTGGTTAGATCTTTTCTTCTGTTGTTCGTATTGGATCGGTGCGGGTTCATGCACTGATGGAGTCTCTGGATGTTTCCCCAACATAAAGGCCTGTGGTTGGACACTGCTGACACATAATAAGGTAGACCACATTCAAAGACCTGAATGAAATTGTCCCCTTGATCTTATGTACCTGCTGTGATTGAGGTACAGGTACACGGCCACCCGTGCGAATGTGCTGACACGTTTTACACCTGTATTGCAGGCAGGGTGAGGTACCATTTTCTGATGGGGGTCTCAGGGCACACTGTTGTTTCAAGTTTGACGTTTGCCAAAAGAAATGGAGGGGAGGGAGACTGGAAATATTTCCATTCTTTTATCTTTATGAAGAATCGGTTATAGTTCCCTGGCAGTACGACATATGATCTCCAGTTGTGGACTGTAGGTGACAACTAGGGGTACACGGGCCTCCTGTTGGGGGTGCTGTGGTGGTGGTCTGGGGCTTATTCACTTGAGGCACAGGTATTTTTCTTGACACTTGTGGTATTACCTGGATAGACTCTATAATTGTGTGCTCAGCACAGCGCCTTTCTATATATATTTATTCAGTTGGTATGTTTACATGACTTGATACTTGGTACTGTGGATAATGGATTGACCACCACCATGTTGTTTGTTTGTGTGGATTTTAACGTGTGGATTTTTAATGTCCAATTTTTGATTTCTTATATGTATTAATAAAGATTTATATTTTGAATTACTTTATGGTACTTTGAGTACAACTTTTGGTCTCGTATGCTTCTTGTTGGTATTTATTGTTTAAACAGCATAGGGATCTGTTACAAGAGAGGTGGGTACGGCTATTGGTATTCATCACAAGCTGCAAGTGAGCTGTCTCTGTTGATGACTGCTGTTTTGCTTATTTGACTGTTAACAGTAGTGGATTATAATATAGACATTTTTAGGCGCATGGTCACCTAAAACACCCACCAAGTTTTGTACTCAGAAGGACTTTCACCTATGAAACCTGTTACGTCTTCTACAATACACATGTACACAACAACCATTTCAGGACCTTCAAAGGTCCTTTAAAGGTCCTGAAATTGCAGATTTAAAACAGGCAGAAGGGACGCATCCTCCATTCTTGTACCATATGTAGGATGTGAAATCCTGACTTGTAGGGGCTATAATATTCATACAACCCAGGACCCATGGCAATCTGCCCCCAATTGTCCTTCACTTTTGGTATGGGCATGACTTGTGCAACTCCATAAATTGTAAACCTATGTCATTTGTTTGCATATGACAATCTTTGTATGTTGGCAAGCTTTTTGGCACCAGAGTACACCATCAGCTCATGTGAATTACATACAGAGCAGCCTTAATTTATCTCATGTCAGAAAGCTATTTAGTCAGCAATTATATTATGTGCTATTATCTAGATTATAAACCAATAGCCTGAAGTGATCAGTGATATAATGAATAATATAGTAATATAGCACTAATTTCAATCAAAGTAATCGAATTTACCACTGCAGATATGTAACCGGGTAGTTGTATCATGGGTGCTAAAAGGGCTCCAAAACTGCTTTGGCCATGGTAATTTGGCTAGGGCTGAGCTGTCCTTTATGTGACTACTATTCAATGTACATTTTGCTACCCTGTCTCACACTGTCACACTATATGACCTATTACTGTAGTAGCAAGTGAAAAATACATGTAAAGGTGTAAAGAGCCTTAAAGACAATAAAATGATCCCATATAGGTCCATTCTATGGAATCATAAACATTATGGGGCAGATTTACTTACCCGGTCCATTCGCGATCCAGTGGCGTGTTCTGTGTGGAGGATTCGGGTCTTCCGGCGATTCACTAAGGTAGTTCTCCCGATGTCCACTAGGTGTTGCTGCTGCGCTGAATTCCATCGGAGTGCACTGAAGTTCACCAAGCCAGGCCAGGTGCAGGTAAGTGTGTGTCAAGCGACACTTTTTTTTAAATGCGGCGGTTTTTCCGAATCCGTCAGGTTTTTGTATGGCCACGCCCCCCGATTTCCGTCGCGTGCATGCCGGCGCCGATGCGCCACAATCCGATCGCACGTGCCAAAAACCCGGGGCAATTCAGGGAAAATCGGTGCAAAACGCAAAAATTCGGGTAACCCGCTGGAAAAACGCGATTCGGGCCCTTAGTAAATGACCCCCTATGTGTGTCTGTGATTTGGCTTTCAAGAAGAGGACCTTGTAAAATCATTCATTTATATAGCATTTTATGTTGTCTCATGGACTTACCAAAATTAAAATGTCTGTAAAACTCAGAGCTTTTACAGAGCTGTACTATGGTTGTGTACATGAGCTATTTACTGAGCACTGAGTCAGCAGATATTACAGATGACTAATCCATGGATGCGTGAAAAACAAGTTCCTAACTTAAAGGGCACCTATAATTTTTATTTTTTTTTATAAACTTTTCAGCAATTTTAAAGAAGTTATAATTAGTGGGTGTGTATATTGTTAGGCTTGCAATTGCTTTGTTTGACTGATTATCTTTGTAAACCAGGACTGTATTTGTAAATTCATAGAAAGGCTACATGCACATGACCCGGCGTTCGGCTAGAGAGGCGGAGGGATGAGCATTGCTCACCCCTTCCCACTCCATAGGGACGCCTATTGGAACGTATATCTGGCTGCATATTGGGGCTCACTTACTAAGGGTCGCTCATTGTTCCCCGTTTTCAGGGATTGCACGCTTTGGACAGGTATTTAACAGGGGTCTGCACTGTGATTGTGTCGCACGAGATCGGATTGTGGTGCAGATGCACTGGCTTCCATGCGACACAAATCGGAGGTTGGGCCGTCGGACAATCTGACTGATTCGGACTGAGCGCGGGATTTCATTTTCAAATTGTGTCGCAAGATAATGCACTTACATGCACCAGGAAGAAGAAGGTGAACTCCAGCGGACCTGAGCAGGGAAGCGACACATGCAGGATATCGGGTGCATGATCTTAGTAAATCAGGGCACAACACATTATCATCAGGCAATGCGCTTTCAGTGAACTACAGGGGGAATGTAAGTAAATGTGCCCCATTGTGTGGCCTGATATATTTCCCCATAATGTTTGTGTGCAGGGGGCCTTATTCGTTGCATACACATGAAAAAGCGTGCCAGATATCTTGGATTGGCAAAACTAGGTCACTCCAGTACATAGACTAAAAAGGAAAATGACCAATAAAACGTAACTTTTACTATTTATTTCTTTAAAAAAAATATTGGATTACTGTGGGGTCAAATACCATAATAAATATATACCAGCACATACATCATTTCATAATAATAAGGGTGGATATTACCAAGAGGGTTCAAGTCTTCTCAACACAGACTTACCCTGTCGTCCTAAACTGTTCCCTAACCCCTGTGTTTTTTGCTCCTGCCCTCACAAGGACAGTCCCACAGGTGACCCAGTCCTATGTGTGCTGTCCCTTAATTGTGATGTATGTGTAAAAATGCCCAACTAGTATAAAACCACACTCATCAGGGGCGATGCAGTCTGGTAGTATGATACCTAAAGGTTCCCCAGGTATTTCTCATGATGGTAAGGCCCTAAGCTCTTAGGTAATCGGCTTGAGCAGTGGCTCACATGCCGAAAACTGACTAGCAGTGGCTGTATGTCAGTGAAGTGTGGACCAACGCGTTGGCCATTTTTTCACATACATCAGTATTTAGGGATAGCACAATTAGGACAGGGTCACTTGTCATCCCTTGGTTGCTCCCTACTAGACAGCTCTTGGTAAGATTCACCCTTTATGAAATGATGTATGTGCTGTTATATATTTCTCATGGTATTTGTGGCACTGTGGCACTTTTATCTTTTATTACATGGTATATTCATAATACTACACAATGATTTTTTATAGAAATAAATAGTAAAAGTTAAGTTTATTGGTCATTTTGCTTTTTTGTCTTTACATATACAGTATAAACCCCATGCAAAGCGTCAAGCAAAAACAGGGGCAAAATGCTCAGGTAACCACTTCTACAGATTGGAAAGCACATTGTATTGGAAACCTGTGAAGGTTTCACAACCCAAACCCCATAAATCACATTTTTTTAATGTTCCCTACACCAATCGGTCACAAACGCTGCTGTAGGAGATGCCACTCAGACCCATCTCTTTTGGTCTTTCCAGCAGTCTGCCAGACTCAAGGCCTCCGGTAGATGCTCAGAATGTGCTGTGGTCAGCAATATATTAAAGTGGCACATCCTTGGCTACCTGGGACTGCAGAAATAGCAAGGGGTGTTGACAGGGCTAGAGCCCCTGTGATTCTTCTTGTACTACTGTATGGGTGTCCAGAGGATGCGAAAACCATCAACAGCTGAGACAGAGCAGAGAGCAATTACTTACTGTTTAAATTGCTGTGTTGGCCTTAACTGATGATTAAGTGGGTTTTGGTTGTAGTTTGGGCACTCTGCCTCTAAAGGGCTCACCATCACTGCCCTACACTATTGCCCTTTCCAGAGGCTGATAAGGGACTGAGCTGAGTATATGCTGGGTTCAAGTCCCACCCATGTCAACATCTGCAAAGAGTTTGTATGTTCTCTCCTTGTTTGTGTGAGTTTCATCCGGGTCCTCCGGTGTCCTTACACACTCCAAAACATACTGGTAGGTTGATTAAATTGTGAGCCCCATGGGGACAGGGACCGATTTATACTCCATTGAAGCTGCCCCCCTGTGAGCAGACCACCGCTTTAAAAGACCTAACAGTTTTCACTGTATATAGAAATGTACAGTATGTGCAATGTTTTTATGCTCCAAGAGAATTTCCTAAATTTGCCAAGACTCTCAGCAATCATTTTACATCGATAGAAGATAAATTTTAGATAGAAAGTGTAGACAGCGATAAAAGATAGATATGAGGAACATAGTAGATAGAATATTAATTTATTCTGTCATATATTTTTGTTTATTTGTTAATAATCTGCAACATTATGGATGATATTCATTTTGCCTCATTAAATTAGATAACTGCACATAAAGAAAAATTGCGAACATTGCTTTATCATCGTAATTGATTAATAACCTAATAAATAAAATATTTGCCTTCTCATTTCAGAGCCTGCAGAGCTGTATATCGGTGTCCACGTCTTTAGGATCGCTGAAAATCAGCAACATGGAACCAAACTCCACTTCCTTAAGTCACACCAACGGGACAAACCCCCTGAAAGCCCACCACAGCCTTTGGGAAGTTATCACTATTGCCACAGTCAGTGCGGTTGTCAGTCTGATAACGATAGTAGGAAATATCCTTGTGATGGTTTCTTTTAAGGTGAATAGTCAGCTGAAGACTGTGAACAATTATTACCTTCTGAGTTTGGCCTGTGCGGACCTTATCATTGGCATATTCTCCATGAATCTCTACACCTCTTACATATTGATTGGTCACTGGTCCTTGGGTAGCCTGGCCTGTGACCTTTGGCTTGCTCTGGATTATGTGGCTAGTAATGCTTCTGTAATGAACCTGTTAGTTATTAGTTTTGACAGATATTTTTCCATAACCCGACCATTAACTTACCGGGCAAAACGCACTCCAAAGAGGGCTGGGATTATGATTGGACTGGCTTGGTTTATTTCCTTCATTTTGTGGGCTCCAGCAATCCTCTGTTGGCAATATTTTGTTGGGGAGCGCACAGTACCCCCTGAAGAATGTCAGATACAATTTCTTTATGAACCAATAATCACCTTCGGAACGGCCATTGCTGCCTTTTATATCCCAGTCTCAGTCATGACCATTTTATACTGCCGTATCTATAAAGAAACAGAGAAACGCACCAAAGATCTGGCTGAGTTGCAGGGCTCGGAATCGGTGGCCGATTTTGAGATGATGAGGCCGCAGGGGGCTCTGCTAAAATCCTGTTTTAGCTGCAAACAGCAAACACTCACCAAGAGAGAACGGTGCCAAGCCTCATGGTCATCGTCCAGTCGCAGTACCTCTGCTACAGTCAAGATCTCCCACAGTCCCAACATCTGTAACGAGTGGGCAAAAGAGGACCAGCTGACCACCTGCAGCAGCTACCCCTCTTCAGATGATGAGGACAAGCAAGCTAAAGATGCTGTCTTCCAGGGTGCCTATCAGAACCAAACTGCGGCGGAAAAAGAAGAAGAAACAAAGCATATTCTCACAAAAGAGCAGCCGGTGCTAAACGATTACGATAATGAAAGATTTTTCCTAACTCCAGGTAAAAGTCAAGCACAAAAAAGTCAAAAGTGTGTGTCTTACAAATTTAGAATTGTTGTGAATGATGATGGCTCTCAGGAGGTCAATAATGGGTGCCGAAAGGTAAAAATAACTCCTTGCTCTTCTATGTCCAAAGGACACTCTTTAAGAAGTATGGATCCTAGCTTCAGTAATCATATGACCAAGCGTAAGAGGATGGTCCTCATCAAAGAGCGCAAGGCAGCGCAAACACTAAGTGCTATTCTGTTAGCTTTTATCATTACATGGACTCCTTACAATATCATGGTTCTAGTTTCTACCTTTTGCTCCAACTGCATCCCATCCTCACTTTGGCACCTGGGCTACTGGTTGTGCTACGTCAATAGTACGGTCAACCCAATTTGCTACGCTCTCTGCAACAAAACTTTTCGTAAGACATTTAAAATGTTGCTGCTATGTCGCTGGAAAAAAAAAAGCGTGGAGGAAAAACTGTATTGGTATGGACAACATCCTCCGAGTCATAACAAGCTGCCTTGAAAGCAGGACAGTCAAGCAATGTATTAAGGCAAGAGCAGTCAAAATCTTAGCAGAACTGGGGACTACTGAACGGCTCGGACCATGTCGTAGAGATGCACTTTTCCCACCTTTATAAATGCTGTGTTTGACCACATTGCTGTGTTTAGCCAATGCTGTGTTGAACGGAGGAAATTATACACCCAACAATATCACTGTAAAGCAAACAAATCGCTAATCTCTTTCCTTCAAGCCCAATGGTCTCTAATGCCTTTTGATATGGGTCTATGTTTGAGTACTGCTGCATGCTGGTGGCTTTGATAAAACTCCTAATATATGGAAAAAGTGCACCAGGAACAGAACTGAGCTTTCCTAAAGCAAAGCTCCAGCCTTTCATAGCATTAGGAAGCCTATCAATTGTTATCATGTTACTGTGCGAACAGTGGGATCCAGTCATTGTGAGTGCTACACATGATATGCTGCTTTTATGATGATGACTTCTTAATATTTGATGTTGTACAGTCAGGAGCAGTTCTAGATACGTAACTGGGAGCTGTTCTCTTCAACTAATTTGATATCAGTGGCAAAGTGTCAAATGTTGTAAGGACTGAAATGTCCTTACAGTGTAATAGCAAAAACAAAAAACAAAAAAATACGAAACAAACGCTAAAGATGTTACTGTTCTCTTGTATGGTGGGAAGTGACAAATTTGTTCCTGTCCAGTAATACTCCCGTAAAGTTTGTTTACTGTTCTCTGTTTCTGTTTACATGTATCCCAACTTTAATTTTTGTTCTATTGCGGGTTTATATAAATTAATTCATCAATGTAACTGATTTGAGAAGTTTTATGGATTAAGAACTTGATATAGTAAACAACAAATTCATCTATTGGTACGTCCATTATTAAAGCAGGGCAATGTTTTCTTGTACCTTCCCATTTTTTTGCATAAGAAGGTTAAGTAAGAGTAATATCATTTTCCATATCTACACATGAGTAAGTATTTTGGACAGTGTTTTAGTGTTCAGCTTTCTAGAATATAAATGCAGCCCACCATTCATGTAATGAATTATTGAACAGAACAAAGATAGAGTATTAAAGAGAACCTGTCACATTGCATATTGTTAAAGAGATAATGATGATAATATAACGTATCTTTTTAGTATTAGGAGTTAAGTGGGTGGTCCTACAATGTGATTGACAACCTAAGGTCTCTTGCACGCGAACTTATGCAGCAACTGCAAACTAGCCACAAATATAGCAGCTAGCTTACGGCCACCAAAGACAAGGTGAATCTGAAGAATTGGGGAGCTCAGAAGCCGATCACAGCAGGGACAGCAGAGAGCTTCAAGAAGGGTCTACGTCCTTTTTTGCTTCAAAATAACATTGATGGTTATGTTATAATATTGAATGGTTTCCTTAACATCAGTTCCTTCATTGAACTTGATCAACATGTGTCTTTTTTACACCATATGTATGTGACCGAACCTGGCAGCTGCACCATAAAATATAGGACATGTCCCGTATTTTGCTCCCGCCTTTCAATTGTCATGTGCAGGAGGCCTTAATTACTGTATAAATTTGCATACAAAAGATTTAAATCACTTATTAGGACCGCCTGCCAAACTCCTAAGCTCCCAATGAACAGAGATTTCAATTCACTATATTCAATGCATGATGGATGTGTTGGATTCCTTTTAACATTATTTATTTTTTTACATGTCAAGTATTGGTTATAAATTCCACATTAGCTGCCCTCTTAGTGCAAGGTCTGATACTTAAGTTTCACTATACACAACAGTATACACAATACACAGTTAGAATTTGCTACATAGTAGAAATTGTCCTAGGATTGCACTGGGTAATTATAGAGTTTTTTTTCTCTATGTTGCTTTAAATATGCTAGCAACTATGTTAAATTCCAGGATGTGCGATAAATTATTTGGTTTAACTTTCATACTGTAAAACATACAAATATCCAATACAGAAAAGAACATAGGTAAAAAAAAAAAGTATAAAGGGCAGAAGACAAAAAAATCTATGTAGTGAAGCTGTTATGTAGAGTATGCAGTCTGATTTGTCAGCAGCATGTAATAGAGCAGGAGCAGCTGAGCAGATGAATATATATTGGTGGGAAAGGAATAAATATACTTTATTTATTTGCTCATTCTGGGCTTAAGTGTCCAGAGGGCAGTCCTACTCAGTGCTTGTCTTCCCTGACTGAATTTTGCTCCATGGTAAAGGTGCACCCAAAAAAACTTGGTGCACACTTCTCGAGTAATGCAGGGGGAGACAGATTCAGGAAGAACGTGCGGCAAATTGCACATAGTTCAGTTTGCACTAGTTTTAATAAATGTGGGCCGCTATGTTCAATCTGATCAGATTTTATTCTATTTAACATGCTGTCTTCAGATGTGGCATGTTTAATCTGTTCAGCCACTTCTGCTCTATAACTTGATATATACAAGTAGACTATGATAGCCACAATTCCCTGTAAAATACTGTATCAGTTTGAGAAACAAGGGGAATTGATTTAAACGGCTAGTAGTAACCAACTGAGTAGTGAAATTTCAAAAAATAATACATGTTCCAGGCATGGACTGTTTTTGTGTGTCTACAGTTCATGCAATGCACTGCCTATCCCCTAGTGTGTCTATTGGCGGTGGTGACCTATGTGTACTGTGAGGTATGATGTGAGCATGGATTATGTATCCTGTGTGTTGTAAATTTGGATGTGCTATGTAATTAAAGGTCAGATATCGCCATGTCCAATAGAGAGGGATAGGGGCTCAGCTCCCCACGCGTTCCGCGTATTATTTTTTGAAATTTCACTACTCAAGATTGGTTACTACTAGCCGTTTAAATACAATTCCCCTCTTGTTTCTCAAACTGATACAGTATTTTACAGGGAATTGTGGCTATCATAGTCTACTTGTATATATCAAGTTTGTTTTAGGGGATCTCCGGTGTAACACCCATGTGATCCCATTTCTGAAGCCAAACAGTGGCGAAACGTGTGGGGAGCTGTGCCCCTATCCCTCTCTATTGGACATGGTGATATCTGACCTTTAATTACTTTTGAAATATTTTTTATTCATTGCATGAACTGTAGACACACAAAAACAGTCCATGCCTGGAACATCGAACCAATCATTGAGTAGTGAAATTTCAAAAAATAATAATTACCTAATTTTACATAGTTAGCTTCCACTAAACAACCATTTAAAAAATTAAAAACCAAACACGTAATGTGTGCACCAGTGTATGTGGACCGAACCGCAGCTCGCACCATTAAAATAGACATGTCCTATTTGCTCCCGCCTTTCAATGGTCGTGTGCAGGAGGCCATTACTGCTGTATAAATTGCATACAAAATATGTCCAAGTCACTGAATTAGGACCGCCTACCAACTCCTAAGCTCCCAATGAGACGAGTTTTTCAATTTACTATATTCAATGCATGTGGATGTGTTGTATTCCTTTTAACATTCTATTTTTTTTTTACATGTCAATATTGGTTTAAATTCCACATGACTGCCCTCTAGTGCAAGGTCTGATACTTAATTTCACTATACCACAACAGTTACACAATACACCAGTTAGAATACATAGCTGCTACAGATAAGAATTGTCCTAGGATTGCACTGGGTACTTATGAGGTTTTAATCTTTTCTATGTTTGCTAAATGCTTTGAAACTATGTTAATTCCAGGATGTGGCGATAAATTTTTGGTTTAACTTTCATACTGAAAACATACAAATATCCAATACCGAAAAGAACATGTAAAAAAAAAAAATGTATAAGGGCAGAAGACAAAAAATCTATGTATTGAAGCTGTTATGTAGGTATCAGTCTGATTTGTCAGCAGCATGTATAGAGCAGAGCAGCTGAGCAGATGAATATATATTGGTTGGAAAGGAAATAATTCCTTTATTTATTTGCCTCGTCTGGGCTTAAGTGTCCAGAGGGCGTCCCTACTCAGTGCTGTCTTCCCTGACAGAATTGTGCTCTATTGTGCCCCAAAAAAGTTGGTGCACACTTCTCGAGCAGTGCAGGGGGAGCCAGATTCATGGAGAACGTGCGGCAAATTGCACTAGTTCAGTTAATAGTTATAGTATATAAATGTGGGCGCTATTTCAACTGATCAGCTTTTATTCTATTTAACAATGCTGCCTGCAAT
Organism: Engystomops pustulosus; assembly: GCA_019512145.1. Lineage (NCBI taxonomy): Eukaryota > Metazoa > Chordata > Amphibia > Anura > Leptodactylidae > Engystomops > Engystomops pustulosus. Next base: position 23,699,446 of record CM033647.1, read on the forward strand.
GTTGACATGTTTAATCGGTTCAGCCACTCCTGCTCTAATACTTGATATATACAAGTAGACTATGATAGCCACAATTCCCTGTAAAATAGTACAGTTTGAAAACAAAGGGGATTGTTTTAAAACGGTTAGTAGTAACCATCTTGAGTATGAAATTCAAAAAATAACTTTATTTATACTTAGTTATCACCTCACTTAACAACATTTAAAAACACTTAAAACCACACAAACGTGTGTGACAATGTTCCACAGGCATGGACTGTTTTGTGTGGTCTACAGTTCATGCAATGCACTGCCTATCCCCTAGTGTTTCTATTGGCGTGGTGACCTATGTGTACTTGGAGGTATGATGTGAGCATGGATTATGTATCCTGTGTGTTGTAAATTTGGATGTGCTATGTATTAAAGTCAGATATCGCCATGTCCAATAGGAGGGATAGGGGCTCAGCTCCCAACCGTTCCGCGTATGTATTTTGAGAATTTCACTACTCAAGATTGGTTACTACAGCCGTTAAATACAATTCCCCTCTTGTTTCTCAAACTGATACAGTATTTTACAGGGAATTGTGGCTATCATAGTCTACTTTATATACAGTTTTTTTAGGGGATCTCCGGTTAACCCCATGTTTATGCCCAATTTCTGAAGTCCAAACAGTGCGAAACGTTGTTTACAGGGAATTGTGGCTATCATAGTCTACTTGTATATATCAAGTTTGTTTTAGGGGATCTCCGGTGTAACACCCATGTGATCCCATTTCTGAAGCCAAACAGTGGCGAAACGTGTGGGGAGCTGTGCCCCTATCCCTCTCTATTGGACATGGTGATATCTGACCTTTAATTACTTTTGAAATATTTTTTATTCATTGCATGAACTGTAGACACACAAAAACAGTCCATGCCTGGAACATTGCACACATTACTTGTGTGGTTTTAAGTGTTTTTAAATGTTTGTTAAGTGTGAGATAACTATGTATAAATAAAAGTATTATTTTTTGAAATTTCACTACTCAAGATTGGTTACTACTAACCGTTTAAATACAATTCCCCTCTTGTTTCTCAAACTGATTGGGGAGCTGTGCCCCTATTCCCTCTCTATTGCGAAATGGGGCTATCTGAACTTTAATTACTTTTGAACTATATTTGTATTATGCATGAACTTAGACACCAAAACAGTCCATGCCTGGAACATTGCACACATTAATGTTGTGGTTTTAATTGTTTTTAATGTTTGTTAAGTGTGAGGATAACTAGTATATAAATAAAAGTATTATTTGTTGAAATTTCACTACTCAAGATTGGTTACTACTAACCGTTTAAATACAATTCCCCTCTTGTTTCTCAAACTGATCCTGCTCTATAACATGATGTCTGCAGATTGGACACAGTTTACAATCTGCTCAGCCCATAGTGCCCTATAAAATGCTGCCTGCAGATTGGACACTATGTACAACCTGCTCATCCAATTCTGCTCTATAACATGCTGCCTGCAGATAGGACACTATGTACAACCTGCTCATCCAATTCTGCTCTATAACATGCTGCCTGCAGATAGGACACTATGTACAACATGCTCATCTGCTCATGCTCTATAACATTCTGCCTGCAGATAGGACACTATGTACAATCTACTCAGCTCCTCCTGATCTATAACATGCTGCCTGCAGATAGGACACTTTACAATCTGCTCAGCTCCTTCCCCTCTATAACATGCTGCCTGCAGATTGGACACTATGTACAATTTGATTGGCTACTCCTGATCTAATACATGCTGCTTGCAGATCAACCTGTGTGCTCTACATGATAGGTTCTCTTTTTAAAACGCAAAACTGCTTTGAATAGAACCATATCCAACTTGCTGTAATTCCAGTATCAATTCCTCCAAACTTTCAATAAAATTTTGTCTTTCATTCAATACGGTTCTTTTTATACATACGTAACAATAAATGTGTTTTTATGTTTGCACAATGGTGTGGCGATTCTGTTTGTCAATACATACCATTTTCACAACTGTTTTTGTGCAGTGTCTTTTCATTTGTTGTCTTGCTTTATATGTTACCAACAGCTTTCATTACTGTATCTATCAATATCAACATGGTCTAACTACTGCATTCTATGATTTGGCAATGAGATGATTTATGGTGATAAAATAAGTGTTAATTATCAGGAAGTGAACCTTTATACAACTTACATCACTGTTACATTGTGGGTAAAGTAGTTAACAGGTTTACAAAGTAAGTGATAGCTCTTGATCCTGAAATAGCCCCTACACTTTTGTGTCTGGGTTGCGTATCATGCTTGGGTGTTGGTCCTTCACAATTTGATAGGTTTTCCCAAAACAACCAGTGAATTAGTTATACCTAGTTTTTAAAAACATTTTAGGAACGTGTCACATCTTCACCTGTTTTTAAACTGATTGTAAACTGTACCTTATGGACAATCCCAAAATTGTGCCAGCCTGATAGATATCGATTAAGCAAAATGTCAGTGTCTAGCCAAAGGGAAATAAATTTTAACTCGTTAACAGTCTGTGTATACAGAGCCAATATTCAGTGATTAAAATGCTAAGTTTTTAATGAGAAATAATAAAGTATATGCATATTTATCAATGAATCGCTCTACTTGGCTTTGTATATACAACCTGATAGATAATAGACTGTCTATAATAGATATTATGTTATATAAAGCAGTCAATCTTCAGGGTGAGTCAAAAGTCCCAGAAATGAACAGAGTCAGGAAGTAAGAGTTCTCCTTACGTAGACTTTGCCAATTACGGCCGCCTTGCAGGCATGTGGAGACTTATAGCCATTGATGCTCAACTAGGGGATTCTGGGAAATATGCTAATACGTTTTTTTAGATGGGCCAAGAAAAACCTTGCTTCTTTTTGCTACCTTGTAAGGCAGCCCCCTTACAATCAAGCATGACTTAGAGGAAGTCTAATAACATCATGTGGGATTAACTGGTTTGGCTTTAATCCCACATTATGTCATTAGGCTTTGTGAAAGTCATGCTTGATGGTAAGGGGGCTGTCTCACACGGTAGCGAAAGAGGCATGGTTGTTCTTTTCCCATCTAGGAAAACTTATTTGCATATTTACCAGAAACGAATGGGTACATTTTATATCTGAATATTCAATCAAGTAATAGGTGAGGGGCCAATCTTGGCTACCATCTTGACTACTGCCATATTGTATCACTGGCAAGTTTTTCAATGGGTAGGCAGTCATGTAGCTTATCAAAGAAGAACAGATTTGTCTCCCGAAATTGGTTGCCACAATCAGATTTGCAATAACACTTATAGTACAACAGATGTCCAAACAGAACATTCCCTGTGATGTAAAGCTATTTGATGAGTTGTCCGTGGTGCTGAAAACTGAACATTATGAATTTGCATGAAGAAGCTCTGGGTTGGTATCTTTTGATCCATAAGGGATAAGGCAAATCTGATTGCAGCAATCGATTTCTGGTCTTCTTCGATATGGTACATGACTACATCCCCATTGGAAAAACTTGCCCTTTATCCAAGATGGCAGCGCTGGCTGAAAAGATCTCTCACCCATAGCTTCCGGGGGTATTCTTATATGTCATTTCCCCCTTTGTGTCTGAAATAAAACTGTGCCTTGAGACTTCTGAATCACCCTGTACATCTATCTGGCCATTATTCTTCATTTTTAGGTTACCAAACCAGCCACTAATATATGTCAGCCATGTAGTATATACATTATGACTACATACAGCTCACAAGAAAAGTGAGTTGATACATAAGTGTATGACAAAAGCACTTTTTGGTACAGGCTGCATGCATAGTAACATAAATGGATATATCAGATTTATACCCTGCATTTGTTCACAAAACACAGTTATACCTGTCTTAGAATAAGTGCGGTAATAATTTTTGTATTGTTTATTTAGCAAAATCGATTGATTCATTTTCACTGCAGATCTGTTCCACTCAAGCAGATATTCTGATTTCCAATGTACCCATATGAAGATGGTCGGATCGAGGTTGAGTGTCCCTTTAAACAGCAGAGGCAGAAGAATGTCCTTGCAGCAGCTTACTGGAATACATTGTAGCACTTGAAATGTAATTTGCACATTGAAATTAAAAGTGGTTCATTGTGTTGATGGGTAAACTTTTTACAAAGCACTCATTACAACAGCAATAGCTTCCGACAATAAAGTGTGACATTTCATGTAGTCATTAGAGTAGTATTATAGAGAGAGAACAAGGACAATTGTCCCTGGAGCTACACACCTACTGAAACACTACCAGCAGCAAGACATAGGAGATTGAACGTATTTAAAGTGTATCTCCAACAATATAAAAACTGCCATATGTGACTTAGGAACCTATAATCTAATTTATAGTTTGCTATTTGACTAATTAGCTTGGGAACTACAATGTCTTATCTTAAATTAAAAAAATCCAGAAGTGAAGCCTGTAAACTGCTTAAAGTGGAACAAAAATTTTGAGGGAATTGTTTTTTATAAATCTACAATAGTAAACGTTGTATTATATTTCATTAAGTAAATCAGCTTCTCTGTGCCTGCTTCTCTGTGCAGTGGATCTAAAAGCTTTCTGAAGTCCTTCCTCTTCAGACAGATAAGGAGGCTAATGATTAACTATTTCCATATCAGGAGCCTATTCCCATTGATCATTCATCCCCCTGAGGAGATTAGATTAGCCAGGGACTGTCTGTAAAGAGTAAAGTCATTAGACACTAATGTGTCAGGTAATGTGAAATAAAGTTTTATAAAGTAATGGCAGCAGCATAAGCTATTGGGACCTGTCACCAGCTAAAAATGACATTCCTAGGGACAGGTTTGCTTTAACCCCTACTGATTACTTCAATAAAATACAGATCTACATCAGAAAGCAAGAGACAGAGTTACTTGCCTGGACTTCTCCAACCCATGAGCCCAATAGCTGCAGCTTGCTCTAACCCAGTGATGGTGAAGCCGAGTGCCCAAACTGCAACCCAAAACCCCCCTTATTTATCGCGAGGTGCCAGCGAAACTGCAACCCAAAACCCCCCTTATTTATCGCGAGGTGCCAGCGAAATATTAAAGCAGTAACTTATTGCTCCCTGTTCTTTGACAACTTTCGATCATATTGGCCTCCTGAGGATAAGGTGGAAAATTTGCATCACGTTAGGTTCTTTCCAGTGTCTCTCTGTATACGGAGAATCGTGGGGCCAGCAGAAGGTCCTTCAGAGATAATTCAGCCCTACTCATTCTCCCTCTTCCTACAGTCCCAAGCAGTAAAGTAATAACTTTAATATATGACCAAAAGCAGCATCTTTGAAGTTGCTTCGAACTGCAGAAAGATTCTTTGAATCCTTTCTGGTGCGCTGGGCCGATGGCCCGGGTGCCACAGAAAGGGCTCTGAGCGCCACCTCTGGCACTTTGTGCCATGGATTCGCCCCTATGCTCTAACCTCTTAGTAAAGTCCGATGAGGACTCCTCTAACTGATTCCTCTAGGGCAGTGGTGGCGAAAACCTATGGCACAGGTTGCCAGAGGTGGCTCACTCAAGAGCCCCTCTCTATGGGCACCTACGCCACTCAACCCAGCGCCAGAGTTCGGCCAGACAGGACTCAAGGCCTCCTGCAGTCCAAAGCATCCCAGAGCCCTAGAAGAAGCTACCATGATAATCAAACTTCTTTCCCTATTTCTACTTTATTGGTGTCCACAGGTGCCTATGCAATTTAAAATGTGACAGTGGAGAAGTAATCGGTTTACTGCCTTAAATGTGGAATCGGCACTTGCGTGAAAAATATGCGGGGTTGGGTGTAGATATTGAGTGGCACTTATCAATCCAACCTTTCCAGTTCTATGTGCTACCATCAAGACCTTTCACCAAAAAAGGAACAAATATACACAGATTTGTTGCAAAGAATGTGGGCACTAAAATAGAAACTGTCTCAGAGTGTTAACAAGAATTGTAAAACATTCTGTTAAAAAAATGTAACAAATTGTTTAACGGAACCCAATTTGTTAAACAACGTGTCAAAACAACACCCAATCTGAAAGCAACCTGTGACACCGGACCAATCGCTAAACAATTGTTACACACAAAACCAATTGATAAACCAATTTGCAACAATAAATTGTTAACCACAACTGTGTAACAAAAACACAAGTTAATTCAGTTTGTGGCCGACTCATAATAATTCCAATTACAATTAGTTGAAGACTAAGTTTAAGACTTTTTGAAAAACATATTGCATGCCATAAAAAATAGCGATTATGAGACAAAAGACACAAATGTATAGATAGACAAGAATCAGAGTACAAACATGAAATTTCCTTATTTTAAGGACTTTCAATAAAGTTCCAAAAAGGTAAAAAAAACAGTGTCGCAGATAATATTGCTAGCCAGGAAATCCTATATTGTTGATAACATATATGTGTGAGGTTTACGACCAAGGGTAAGTATTCCAGGAGGTTGTGTTTCAGGTCATAGGGGCCCTATTCGCCTGTAATACACGTGTTGGTTAAAATGAAAATAAAATGAAAATTAAAAATAAAAAAAAAAATAGACAATAAAAATTTGTTCTTGAGCAGTTTCAATCTTTCGAAAGTGTCGCCTCATGTGGTACCTGTATGGTTGTAATTACACACATGTCGCATTTACAAACACCAAAAGGTACAACCGTATGAAGGCTACAATTGTCGTATTAAAAGATTGAAAGCTGCTCAAAGAAACAAATTTTATGTATATTTTTTTTTTTAGTTTTAATTTTCATTTATTTTATTTTTATACAAAAACGTGTATTACAGCATAGGGGCCCTATGACCTTGAAAACCACAAACCTCCGGAAATACTTACCCCTTGTGGATCGTAAACCGCAACACATCTATGTTAATCAACAAAATATAGATTTTCATCGAGCCAATATATGCGAACTTTTTTTTTGACCTTTGGGGAACTTATGCCCGTACCTTAAAAAAGGATTAGTTTTATTCTTTGTTATGGATTATACTTGTGGTTTGTCTCCTACTCGCTCTTTTTTTATGCATGGCATATGTTTGACAAGTCTGCAACATAGTCTTCATATATGGTAAGGGAATTATATCGAGACAAGCAAAAATGAATAAGTGTTTTTGGGAACAGGGCTTGGTGCAAATTTATTGTTACCAACGTGTTTACAGCTTGGGTGGTGTAATGTAACAAAGTGTAGTGACAGATTGGGGGGGTTGTGTAAAAGGTTGTTTTCAGCTTGGGTTTGGTTGACAACGGTGTTTAACCAAATTGGGTTAAGTTAACAAATTGTTTACATTTGTTAACAGAATGTTTTACAATTTCGTGTTAACCAATGAGACAGTGTTATTTAGTAGCCCCAATTCTTTGCAAAAAATCGGGTTTGGTTTGTGTTTGGGCACTCAGCGTCTAAAGGTGGCCACATGCTTAGGGAGCACTAGAAGAATTTTGAAACTATGTCCAGTATGATGGGTTTTGATAATAAATAGTCTTCCTACAGTCCCAAGCAGTAAAGTAATAACTTTAATATATGACCGAAAGCAGCATCTTTGAAGTTGCTTCGAACTGCAGAAAGATTCTTTGAATCCTTTCTGGTGCGCTGGGCCGATGGCCTGGGTGCCGACAGAAAGGGCTCTGAGTGCCACCTCTGGCACTTGTGCCATAGGTTCGCCACCACTGCTCTAACCTCTTAGTAAGTCAAAGAGGACCTCCTCTAACTGATTCCTCTAGGGCAGTGGTGGCGAACCTATGGCACAGGTGCCAGAGGTGGCACTCAGAGCCCTCTCTATGGGCACCTACGCCATCACCCCAGCGCAGAGTTCGCCAGACAGGACTCAAGGCCTCCTGCAGTCCAAAGCATCCCAGAGCCCTAGAAGGAAGCTACCATGATAATCCAAACTTCTTCTCCTTATTTCTACTTTATTGGTGTCCTCAGGTGCCTATGCAATTTAAACATGTGACAGGGTAGGAAGTAATCGGTTACTGCTTAAATTGTTGAATCGGCACTTTGCGAAAAATATGCGGGGTTTGGTTGTAGATATTGTAGTGGCACTTATCAATTTCCAACCTTTCCAGTTCTATGTGCTACCATCAAGACCTTTTCACCAAAAAAGGAACAAATATACACAGATTTTTTGCAAAGAATGTGGGCACTAAAATAGAAACTGTCTCAGATTGTTAACAAGAATTTGTAAACATTCTGTTAACAAAATGTAAACAATTTGTTAACGGAACCCAATTTGTAAACAACGTGTCAACAAACCCAATCTGAAAACAACCTGTTGACACAGACCCAATCTGTAAACAATTTGTTACACAAACCCAATCTGTAAACAATTTGTAAACAATAAATTGTAAACAACCCTAGGGGCACTAGCAGACTTTGACCTATGTCCAAGTATTATGGGTTTTCTATAATCAAATACGATAATCCCAACTGTAGCCTGACTTAAAGTATGTACTTCTCTCAAAGCAAGACATAATTTATACTTATTCCCAGTGTATAAATTGTATTATTTGAAAAATCTTAAAACATTTCAAGTCAAATTACCTTTTAATATTTAAATTGCTCTCTTACGTTTATGCTATCTTCCTCCTCTGGGTTCTCTGAAGTCTCCTGCTGCAACTTTATATAATTGTTACGCTCCACGATTCAGACAGACAATCTTTTGCAGCAAGGAGAAGCATTAACATCATTTCAAAATAATAAGTTAGAAGAAGAACATCATCAAAATGATGAGTGGCCTAGGGAAATGGACAAACTATATCAGAGGTAAGTGGGAATCTTGACTTACTGTTAAAAGAGATTTCAATCTTAACAAAGTTGCATGGCTGGGTTGAAAAAGGTTAAAATATGACACATCTATTAGTTAATATAGAGAATCAGATTAAATTTAAATTTAAAAGTAATTTTTTATGGGAGAAAATTCTTAGCACACTTCAATTCTTGTCACACTTCAATTATGGCAATCAAAATGAATCTTTACAGAGGTTTCCCATGAAAATGTCAAAATGAATCTTTACAGAGGTTTCCCATGAAAATGGAAAAAAGCCCCCAGGTGGTTCCCCACAGGAAGTGATGTGCCCTGGAAAATGGAAGTAACATCCCATCGTCTGAGGAGACTGTTCATTAGATGAAGTTTTTTGGATATATTAGGACATTTCTAAAAATTTAAAGGTACCCTGTTACCACCTTTTTCAGAAAAACAGGTATTGACAGGTTCCCATAGACCCTAATAGCACAAGGGCATCCTTCTTCTGATCTCCCTGATCCACGTCATCTGGCCAAATTGATATATCTGCCCACTCCTCTTCTCAGGCTTGTCATGCACAGTGAAAGTCCGAAACGGGTTTGAAACCTCTGCCCGCATATGTAAACTTTAATTAACCCCTTCACACTCCGCACCGTATGTGTACGGCGCAGAGGTTTGAGGGTGTATGAAGAGGGCTCACGGGCTGAGCCTTCTTCATACACAGGTGGGGTTTGTTGCATATTGCAGCAAACCCCCACCGCTAATAACCGCGGTCCGTCATCGGGGGGCGGCGATCAGTTGCCATGACATGGTATTTGTCAGACCCGAGGCTGAATGGCTTCTGCATATTCATTATAATGAGCCAGTGGCACACAAGGCATCATGGGAAGTAGGGGCAGTGTGCACTGGGTAAAGTTTTGGGGCAGACATAAAAAAGTAAGGGCTCAGTCCCTATTGTACTGCTGACAAGTAGCCCTACTGGAAAATACCTTATATACTCGAGTATAAGCCTAGTTTTTCAGCACAAAAAATGTGCTGAAAAACCCAAACTCGGCTTATACTCGAGTCAAAAAAATAAATATATCTAAACTCACCTTTCCGGCGACCCCTGTATATCTTCAGTGCAATCTGTCCGGCAGCGGCGGCAGGCTATATGCACTGGGGCAGGAAAAAAACATTCTTATTGGTTGAACTTTATAGAGTGGTGTCTTTTTCCAATATTATCGTCTATGATACTGTGATTGGAAGGGAAAGAATGAGGATGATAAGGGCCAATATAAAAGGAGAAGGGAACAATTCCCTTCGATAAGATAATATTACTGAGAATATTTCTTGCAATCACTTCTTCCATTCATTTATGGAAAGTTTGTCAAAAAGTTACTGAGCAATCAAGCCCTATGATGGGTGAATTAAGGTGAGAGACATTGGGGCAGATTTACTTACCCGGCCCATTCGCGATCCAGCGGTGCGATTTATGAAGGTAGTTCCTCCGCCGTCCACCAGGTGGCGATGCTGCGCTGAAAATCATCTGAACGCGCCGGAATACACCGAGCTGGACCAGGTGAAGGTAAGCGCTTCCCAAGCGACACATTTTCGGTTTTTAAATGCGGCGGTTTTTCCGAATACGTCGGGTTTTCGTTCGGCCACGCCCCCGATTTCCGTTGCGCGTATGCCGGCGCCGATGCGCCACAATCCAATCGCGTGCGCCAAAATCCCGGGTCAATTCAGGTACAATCGGCGCAAATCGGAAATATTCGGGTAACACGTCGGGAAAACGCGAATCGGGCCCTTAGTAAATGACCCCCATTGTGCTTGAGAGGCCCCTCTGTGTTCTGTGTATACGTCTGTTTTTGGTCTGTCATGATTGATAATTGATAGTTGATGAAACAAAAATATAATTGCAATGCACTTTGGTTCAGGAACATACATAGAATACTTTCTCGTAATGGTTGTGTCTGGCGCAGTGATTTGTGGAAGGAGCCTGGTTAATTTCTCCTCCAGATATCACAATGGATAGAAGATTTTCTCCTGTAATAAACTTCTATGAGACATTTGTGAGGAGACTAAATGTACTTCATAGCTCCATCCACATGTATTTATATCATTATACCATTGTACGTATCCCGGGAACCGCCTGTACAGAGTTATGTTACATTTTCACTGAAAGATAAAGGTATCTTACTGTAGCATACATTTTTTTCTTTCCATATGTGTTTATTAAGAATATTTCATATTATATAACAAAAATCAAACATAAAAGCTGTGCAGGAGTGACAAGGCAGATAGTCATTGGTAGTAGATGCATAAGGACAGGGCTGGGAAATGAGCAGGCAAAGTGGCCAATTGCCCAGGGCCCCCTGCCATTCAGCTGCCTGGGCGGGTGACTCGGGCATCCAGTATGGACCTGCCGTACATATAGCACCTGTGTCCAATAGCACCTGTGTGCATTAATATGCAGAGTGAAGCAGACAAGACCTGTCTGTTTTCCCTGCTCTGTACAGAGTGGAGGTCCCAGGCAGCGCTTAAAGACGTCATCACACTCGCCCTGGTCCCCACACAGACACGTGACGCGGCAGAAGAGCCAGGAAAATAGAGGTGGCATTGGCATGGAAACAGACAAGTAAGTGTTCATTATATTATTTTTTTATTGCCACATGCAGATTATATAGAATTATAGGTGCTGTATATAGTTGGGGGTGTGAGGGCCAAAGTAATGACTATGTGTCCATAATAACTATATGCTTTATGATTGTATACATGTGCCCTTTGCCCTATATTTTTGTACATTGTCTGTTGAGAAATACAGAGCTTTTCCCTTACATCAGTTTTAACCAGACATGCAACTGTCAACGGAATTTAGGTCTTGTGATGAAAAGCAGAAGATGGAAGAGCAGATGTTGCTCCAAAGATAGCACCAGGTTTTTGGAGTAACGGTTAACTTCCTAATCTTCAGGCTACAGAAGATGACGCCTGCATGGCAACCATAATCTAAGTTGGAAGACCAATCAGCAAGAGCCGGGGGCCAGACATATATGCTTAGCTATAACCAATTATAATGATTTTAATGTATGTAACCACACCTTTTTCTATGGGTATAAGAGGCTATGTAATCAGGAAATAAACGCAGTTCATCTCTTTTTTCTGTTCGGCAAGTTAAGAGCATGAACCTAGGATAAAACAGAACTTCAGTCTTCTGTCTTTTCTTATCCAAACGTGCACGCATGCTCAACTAATTTGGAGTGTCTGAGAGAAGAGTGTAAGGCGGGATTGGCCCGACCCTGACAGGGGGATGTATATAAATTGTGAGTGGGGTTGTTTGTAGATTATAAAGGGGCTTCTATAACAAGACTGGGGCTTCTAAAACACAATGCACATTTATTATTAATAATAATAATAATTTGGGGTTCCTGTATGTAAGCACTGTTATCCAGGTGACATTATACTGTAAGTGACTGTGGTATTTTTAGGGGCGCAGTATGGAAATGTGCTGGAAAGAGCTGAAGACACCTGGGGGCAAATTCAGCAGTGATAAGTCACGTCCAGGAGAAGTGGTTATGAAGTTCTCTTCCTGACGGAAAAGATTGGACTAGATGCAACTAATGTCTGTTTCACTCACTGACCTACTGGTGTGTGAGACAGACCGATCTGTGTAGTGTCAGTCATTAGTAATGTTGTCATCTTTCTCTCATTAGGGTGTGTGCTTCTTTTTAAAGATTTGTCTGTGAGTTCAGTGGGATATATATAGCATGGATCAGGGATGTGGGACTCTATCTATCTATCTATCTATCTATCTATCTATCTATCTATCTATCTATCTATCTATCTATCTATCTATCATTATGGCAATCAAAATGAATCTTTACAGAGGTTTCCCATGAAAATGCGAAAAAGCCCCCAGGTGGTTCCCCACAGGAAGTGATGTCCCCTGGAAAATGGAAGTAACATCCCATCGTCTGAGGAGACTGTTCATTAGATGAAGTTTTTTGGATATATTAGGACATTTCTAAAAATTTTAAGGTACCCTGTCACCACCTTTTTCAGAAAAACAGGTATTGACAGGTTCCCATAGACCCTAATAGCACAAGGGCATCCTTCTTCTGATCTCCCTGAGCCACGTCATTTGGCCCAATTGATATATCTGCCCACTCCTCTTCTCAGGCTTGTCATGCACAGTGAGTGTCCGAAATGGGTTTGAAACCTCTGCCCGCTTATGTAAACTTTAATTAACCCCTTCACACTCCACACCGTATGTGTACGGCGCAGAGGTTTGAGGGTGTATGAAGAGGGCTCACGGGCTGAACCTTCTTTATACACAGGTGGGGTTTGTTGCATATTGCAGCAAACCCCCACCGCTAATTGGGGGGGCGGCGATCAGTTGCCATGACATGGTATTTGTCAGAGGCTGAATGGCTTCTGCATATTCATTATAATGAGCCAGTGGCACACAAGGCATCATGGGAAGTAGGGGCAGTGTGCACTGGGTAAAGTTTTGGGGCAGACATAAAAAAGTAAGGGCTCATTCCCTATTGTACTGCTGACAAGTAGCTCTACTGGAAAATATATAATTATGAGTATCACAATATATGCATTGTTCTGTTTGATTTGAAAGGGGATTATTACAGATATTACATAGCAGCAAATAACTGCAGGATAATTACAGTATCATACATGGTTTGCACTAAGTGTACCATGTAGGGACCTGACCCTTAGGCTGCTTTCACAAGACCGTATGTACGGAGGCAAGGTTGCGGGCGTACATACGCCCCCCCATAGAAGGCAATGGGCGCACAAAGCGATACCGTTCTGGGGAAAAGATAGGACACGTCCTAACTTTCCTCATGTTATGGGCTGTGCGCAATGGGTCGCTATGGAGAGGGGACGGGTCACCCCTCCTCCTCCCCATGGCGCTGGATGTATGCCATGCGGGCATACGTCAGTGTGAATGCAGCCTTACTACGGGAAACTTAGGTAACTATAAATAAATCTAATAAACCAAGCAAATATTCCGATATGTTAATAAGGTATTGATATTTTTTATTATTAATTAATTTACTGGTAAACGGGGTTTGAAGTAATCCATGTGCTTTCCCATGTGTATAGATACCCAAAATGTAAAATCTCACCATAGAAAAAAATTTACCAATGGAAAGACATTTGTAACATTGAATTCTATAAAGAACAAGGAACATTATGATGTATGGATTATAGTTCTGATGGATGGAGCAGTTTGCACTGCAGTTGTAATGGGCTTCTATAACCTGCCTTTAGTGAAAATGTGGTCCCTGGTGGAGACAGGTCCCCTATTGCGTTTAGTGCAGGTGAGCGCTTCATGTGCATGAGCCCCTAAATCGGCTGTGAAATGCAGGTGAGCGCTTCATGTGCATGAGCCCCTAAATCGGCTGTGAAATATGGATGTTAAAGGGGGTTTTCCCACAAAACAAGTTAGGCCCTTTCCCATAGATAGGGTCTAACTTGCTGAATGGTGGGGGTCTCAGTGATCACGAGAACGGGGGGATCCAATGTAACCCTGTCAGACCCCTTGTCGCCCCCCGAGATGAGAACAGCGCTTGGCAATCTTCGTCAGCTCCATAGCTCAGCTCATTTAGGGGAACAACGAGGGGTCTGACCCCATCAGATCTCCCGTTCTCATGATCTGTGGGGATCTCATCACTGAGACCCCCACCAATCAGCAAGTTGGACCCTTCATGTGGTTTCCTTTTTTAACAGATCCTCTATGAGTGATCTGATTAGGACATGCACTACTTTTTATGACTTTATTTTTATAGATAAGCACAGCTTTCAAATGAATCATTGGTTTGTGAGGGTCAAAGTAATGATTATGTGTCCATAATAATTATATGCTTTATGATTGTATACATGTGCCCTTTGCCCTATATTTTTGTACACTGTTTGTTATGAAATACAAAGCTTTTCCCTTACATCAATTTTAACCAGACATGCAACTATCAGCGAAACTCAAGTCTTGTGATGGCTGTTTGTTATATGTCCATGAGGAATAGAAATCTGCCCGATTTGCCTGAGATTTCAGTTCTGTCAGAACAGCCTGATGTTCCAGTTCTGGAACACCCAAATTCTTCCCCGATAGATGACCTACCTGCCATTGTGATCTCAGAATACGTAACCCCCTCCCCAATAGTGGAAGCTTTAGTGTAAGGGAAAGAAGGAGGACTCCATGTGTTAGTAAGGTTAGTGCTGGGAAATCGATCCAGGTGTCACAAGGGCACGTTGGGTCAATGACTCAGTGAAGCAATCCACTCCCCTCTCCCACCACATGGACAGCCTATAGGAAAAAAAAAAAAAAAAAAAACAAATCGCAGTGAAGTGTAGGGAAAAGCCTCAGTATTTAGGGGGGAATTGTGAGGGTCAAAGTAATGATTATGTGTCCATAATAATTATATGCTTTATGATTGTATACATGTGCCCTTTGCCCTATATTTTTGTACACTGTTTGTTATGAAATACAGAGCTTTTCCCTTACATCAGTTTTAACCAGACATGCAACTGTCAGCGGAACTCAAGTCTTGTGATGGAAAGCAGAAGATGGAAGAGCAGATGTTTGTTAAGAATAGCATCAGCATCTAGACTAGTGGTCAATTTACTGTAGACAACGGTGACTGGAAATTCCCCTGGCATAGCAACCAAGGCCTAGTTTTGGAAGACCAATCAGCAAGAGCCGGGGGCCAGACATATATGCTTAGCTATAACCAATTATAATGATTTTAATGTATGTAACCACACCTTTTTCTATGGGTATAAGAAGCTATGTAATCAGGAAATAAACACAGTTCATCTCTTTTTTCTGTTCGGCAAGTTAAGAGCATGAACCTAAGATAAAACAGAACTTCAGTCTTCTGTCTTTTCTTATCCAAACGTGCACGCATGCTCAAATAATTTGGAGTGTCTGAGAGAAGAGTGTAAGGCGGGATTGACCCGACCCTGACAGCGTTACCCACTAAAAACTAAGGAACAGTAACTCACAGGGTAAAAATTGTATGTTCCAAAACTGTGAAATTTGTAAGGTAATTTATCAAATGTGTGTAGTTATATTCTATGTTTTTGTGACATTGTGAGTTTTATGTGTTATAAAAATTTTACTTCTGATAGAATTATGAATTGCCTGATAACATGTAATTGTAGGCTTTGAGGAATTAATGACCATTGCCGGCTAGGTGAAAAATTATTAGCAATAGTATTACATTGTTCTTTATAAGGCAGCATTGGTAGGATTGTTGAAAGGACCTCTTGACGCAACCTTGTTAATCTTTGCCTTAGTTTAAGGTTCTTGGGTTTAATTTCCTTTTTTGCAGCTAGATCTTTGTTGCAGTGAAAGCAGCTTATTTTAGCATCTAACCTATTTAATAGTGAACAGAAAAGGGAGTGTGAAAGCTTTTTGCGAGTGTGCATAGATCCTAAGCATGTGCAGTGTCCCGCGTACGACTTAGGATTACGGAAAGCTCTTTTTTTGGATCCAGCAACAAATAGATAAGTGCATTTAATTTTTTTTTCATATTGATATCCTTTTGTGTGGGTTTTATTGGAAGAGATAGCAACCTAGTAGATCTGAAGGTAGTGTGAGATTCTATTATCAGGGGAACAGAAAGTGCAATCTGTCTGCATATCGAACAGTTTGTTGTTTGCTTGTTTCCCTGAAATACTTCTTGTACCACATGCCACACCAGAAAGCAACAGGAGATTAGGGAGGTAAATACTGTAAGTGGCTCAAAAGTTGATGTACAAAGGAGGGGTTTGGGTTCATGGGCTTGAGGACCTTGTAGGCATAAACTGGGCAAATGGGGCAGATTTACTTACCCGGTTCATTCGCGATCCAGCGGCGCGTTCTCTGTGGAGGATTCGGGTCTTCCAGTGATTCACTAAGGTAATGTGCCCGATGTCCACCAGATAGGGACAGATGGGAGTGGCCGGACACATCAACCATCCGGAACTCCATGACCCACGGCTTCTGTGAGCCTGTAAACAAACAGGGGCATGGATCAGAAGGGCCACGCCACGGGACATCAGCAGCGCTGGAAAAAATTAGTACACTTTTATTATTTCTAAGAAGCCAGCCCCAGCCCAGGCCTAATTTATTTATTAATCCAAGATAACCCCTTTAATACCGAGGCCAATAGTATAGCATTATAGAGGGATTTGTGGAAGCTGGAGTAATGGGCTGAGAAATGGGGGATGAGGTTCTAGTGACCAGAGACAGGCAGCTGCTGCTAAAGCAAAGGAAATTATGGGATGTATCAAGAGAGGAATAGATTCTCATGGTAAGGACATCATTTTGCCCTTATGCAAATCCCTTGTCAGACCACACATGGAATATTGTGTACAGTTTTGGGCACCAGTGTATAAAAAGGACATAGTAGAACTGGAACGAGTGCAGAGGAGAGCAACCGAGATTATTAGGAGAATGGGGGGATTAGAATACAATGACAGATTACAAAACTTGCGTTTATTCAATTTAGAAAAAAGACGACTGAGGGGAAACCTCATTACAATGTACAATTACCTGAATGGGCAGTAAAAGGATCTCTCCAAAGAACTTTGTATAACTAGGCCTGTGACCAGAACAAGGGGGCATCCTCTACGCCTAGAGGTGAGGCAGTTCTACCATCAACATAGACAAAGGTTCTTTACTGTAAGATCCATGAGACTATGGAACTCTCTGCCGCAGGAGGTTGTTATGGCGGGGGGATAAAACGTTTATTTAATTCTTAAAGGTTGGACTATGATGGACTTTTCCAGCCTTATAAACTAAGACACATACATATAGTAAATATAAGGAAAGCAATTACTTAAAATTAATGTAAAAAAAAAATTATATTTAATTCTCCTTGCAAGTGTATTCAAATTTCTAAAGTTTAATGAAAAAACTGACTAAAACCTTTTATGGAGAATGACTTACTGCATTGTATTTTGTAGATTTTTTTTTAAACTTCTGATCCCCGTCAAGTTTTTTCATCATGTATGGTTCACATTGTAAAAAGAGTACTACATATACAAGTGGTAGCAAAACAATAACACAAATACTAAGTCAAGATGTGCACTTGAGAGACCTAACTGAAACACATTACCTAACCATAGTAACCATACAAATAACAAACAATGAAGTAACAGTCAGATGACAGACTTTGGAGGGCATAAAGGGACATTACTGTTTGCTAATGTAAATTAGATTTTGTTGAATATTTTATACATAAGAACATGGCTAAACCTGTAGTATTGGGCAATGCAAAAAAAGTATCTAGAGAACAGAAGTACAAAACATGTTATATTATTCATCATTGGCATATTTCAGTTCCAGGATACTTTGCTTAGAACACAGTTGATCAGCAGTCCAACTTTTGGGCATTATTTATCTTAAACTAAACTGTTTGCATTTCGCCTTATTTTTGCTATGTTTTATTTTAGTTAAAGGTTTAGCATAACCACACTAACACTGTTAGCTACATATACTATGTATTGCAAATTTACACAGACAGATTAACAAATAGGTTTTACATTGTACATCCACTTAAGTGATGTGTATAGAAAGGGGTAAACACTTTATAGCATTATATTCAAATACAGCAGCCATAAGTCTTCTAGATGTATAAATACTGCACTACAAAACATGGAGAAAATGATGAAATCTTTGGAAAAAGTGAATCACAAAGAGCACATATAGCAAACAGATTACATTCACTACTGATAAAGTATGTATTATTGTGACACGGCCTTGTATCCCAGAAATGTCAGGACCTCATATGCTCAGACCATGGTCTTTCAATATAGATACATCTAGACATCTAGACATCTAGACATATAGACATCTATATAAAAGACCCTATCACTAAAATTGTTTTCTCATCAAATTTCATATACTATATTAGGAACCTGGTTGGCTCCCTGCTCTGCCTAACCTTTTGTTAAAATCACAGCCAGATTGTCAAGTCAGGAGGAATCAATGCAAAGAGCTTTGTGGTCGAAGTGTAGCACCAGAGCTTTCAGCCTCCTGCTCTGCTGCTCTCCATCTAAAGTGCCACTTCAGCTTGCAGTGTAGGTAGACACATGGGGGTAAAACTGTTCTCGTTGCCCATGGAACCAGAGCTCAACATTAAAGGGGTATTCTCATTTCAGCAAATACATTTTTGGTTTACATAATGAAAAGTTATGAAATTTTCAAATATACTTTCTGTATCAATTCCTTTCCGCTTTCTAGATCTCTGCTTGCTGTCATTCTATAGAAAGCTTCTATGTTTACTTTTAGAGGACAGAAATCTGACCATGGTCATACAGGTGCACGGCTCATTATACCACACAGCTCTGATTACTCTCTATGAAACTAACGAGCCGTGCACCTGTGTAACCATGGTCAGATTTCTGTCCACTAAAAGTAAACCTAGAAGCTTTCTATAGAATGACAGCAAGCAGAGATCTAGAAAATGGCGAGGAATTTATACAGAAAGTATATTGGAAAATTTTATAACTTTTTATTGTATAAACAATTACATTATTTTGCCGAAATGGGAATACCCCTTAAATTTTATAAGCAGCTGTTCTGCAGTTCTGCTGTAAGAGACTTATGATAAATCTCCCTAATGATGTCTTCATGCATCACCTTCTCCACAGATCCTACATCTTTCCAGAGGAAAGAATAGACTATGAGGAATAAGATTATTATTGTTGGCTACTGTATGGGAGCAATGTGACTTTTGGGTACTGTGGATGCACCATTACAATAATGGCTCATGTGTGGGTATAGGTTA
Organism: Engystomops pustulosus; assembly: GCA_019512145.1. Classification (NCBI taxonomy): domain Eukaryota; kingdom Metazoa; phylum Chordata; class Amphibia; order Anura; family Leptodactylidae; genus Engystomops; species Engystomops pustulosus. Next base: position 23,718,947 of record CM033647.1, read on the forward strand.
CCATATGGTCTACTGTGATGGCTAGGTGGACCCTGTAGCTATAGTGGCTATAGTAGGTTATGTTGGAGAAATCCTCTACACCTAAATTTCTATACAGTTTCAAATTTAGGATTAAGGATTCACAATTACCCTAATGCCGAGATTGTTTATACTTTGCACTAGGAAAAATACAAAACAATCTACACAGAATCTACAGACAAATAAAGGAAACTACTAGTAGACATATTGGGGGTCATTTATTTTAGTGTTCTTTTTCTTTTTTTTCTTATTTAATTGGCACCAGGTTGGTGCACTTGTATATTTGTGCCTAAACTTGTGGCTTTTCCACTTGCCTAACAAAGTTTCCAGCTTGTTGCATGTAAACTCCAGTACTGCCAGGCAAAGGCAAAACTTTTGACTTATGTGCCAATATTTTTTTTTTTAAGTTGCGAAAAACCCACATATTTAATTTCACCCCTTAAAATGAATCAAACAAGTCCAAAACTCAGACAAAACTAAAAAAAAAGACTTTCACAAATGTCCAGACTGAAGTTAAATACAATTCTATTGTTAAATAGACATTAAATACAATTCTATTAGTGCAAATTGACACAAACTATTTAGTTTGGAATTTCAGAATAATTTCTCTGCAAATATAAACTAAAGTAAGAAACAATAAATAATAATTATGTTAGCAATTGTTTGCTGCAAAAGTTACATAAATATTCTGTCCATTTGTATTTTGTCCAAATGGTAAGCTAAGACTCATAGAATAAGGGCTCAAGTACCCACATTGTGGCAAAAAAATACAATGATTTGAATTTTCCACTGAATGTGGAGTTAGATAAACAGTATTTAAGGTGTTTTAATAAGTTCAGGTCATTATTTTGTCACAGCAGTTCAAGGCGCTTCAGACCCATTAATTTACATAGCGGATTAAAGAAGCAATAGAAAAACCACAAACCGTTCCTCTTACTGGGGGTCATTTACTAAGGGCCCGATTCGCGTTTACCCGAATATTTCCGATTTGCGCCGATTTTCCCTGTATTGCCCAGGGATTTTGGCGCACGCGATCGGATTGTGTCGCATCGGCGCCGGCATGCACGCGACGGAAATCAAGGGGCGTGGCCGAGCGAAAACCCGATGGATTCGGAAAACCGCCGCATTTAAAACAATAAAAGTGTTGCTTGGGACGCGCTTACCTTCACTTGGTCCGGCTCGGTGAAGTTGAGTGCGTTCAGATGCTTTTCAGCGCAGCAGTTAAAGATGGCCTAGGTGTTTAGACTCCAGGAAAGTTCCAGGAATGCAGGTTTGAAAAATTAGAATTTGAATTTCCAGGAATGCAGGAGTGTAAATTTTGAATTAGAAATTTTGGGAATGTGGAATTTAAAAATTTACATTTTAAGTTCAAGAGGTGCAGAAATTCAATAATTTCAATTTAAAGTACTGGGGAAATGGAGTTGTAAAATTTCAAGTTAAAGTTCCAGGAATCTGCAATAGAAAAAATTTATGTGATGTATTGGGAATGCAAAATTGATGCAACAAAGTGAAGGCTTTTTTATTTGCGGCAAGTGTGAACATTTTCAGCTACAATTCAGCCTTTACCAAACACATGCAGCCGCTGGTAGGAAGAAAAAAACGTTGTCCTGAGTACAGATATGAGGTAGCACAGTCATGCTGACAGAAGGTACTCACTGTGCTATCTCATATCTTTGCTCAGGACAACGTTTTTTCTTCATACCAGCGGCTGCATGTGTTTGATAAAGGCTGAATTGTTCACACTTGCCGCAAATAAAAAATCCTTCACTTTGATGGTACAGGTTGACACAACTCTTTTATGATCCATGTATAACTCTGTCCTATTCAATGACAACAACACTTCTATGATCCACATATTAGTGAGTGCTTTTTTCTGACAGAAACAACTTTACAATCAAGGTCTAATTTATGATGATTTATGACTTTTCTGGAGTTGCATACTACAAAGAGACACAATAGGGGTCATTTACTTACCCAGTCCATTCGCGATACAGCAGCACGTTCTCAGACGCTGATTCGGGTTCTGCCGGGATTCACTAAGGTTGTGCGCCTGATGTCCACTAGGTGTCGCTGCTGCGCTGAAGTCCGCTGGAATTTACCTCCTTCGTTCCAGTGTATGTGAGTGCTATTTTTGCGACACAAATTCTCTTTTAAATTCCAAGTTTTTTCCGAATCCGTCGGGTTTTCCAACGGCCACGCCCCCAATTTCTGTCATGTGAAAGCCGGCGCCGATGCCACAATTCGAACGCGTGCGCCAAAATCCGGGGGCAATTTGGCGCAAAAACCCATCGGAAAAACCAGATTCGGACCCTTAGTAAATGTACCCCATTGTTCAAGAAGATTAATGAGAGTAAAAGCATCGGCACTCACCAATACTTGATAGAAAATAATGTCCTTTGTTAAAAAAGTGAAGCATGCAGCGAGGGAGCATGTCCAGGTGATGAAGCCGTTTCACGCTCACTAGCGATTTCTGAAGCCAATGGCACCACCCCCAACGTGACATAATAAATATACACATTATTGCGGGCAGGCGGCACCCAGGGCCGATTCTAGCATTTTTATTGCCAGAGGCAAAAATTGAAAGTGCTGCACCCCCCTCCCCAGCGCCCAATGATGCTACCTCACACACTAGTATTCAGTCATTAGACACAGACATTAGTGACCTCTAGTACCTTACAGGTGATGATCTGCTCCATCAGAAAGAGAACTTCTTTAGAATTTCTCCTGACCATGGTTTATCTCTGCTGAATTCACAGTCAAATGACTTTAGTTCTATGCAGCCCAACTCCACACTGCGCCCTTAAAAAAACACAGTCACTTACAATAAAATGGAGCGTGTTCCTAATATATATTATCCTCACAACACGACTGAACACACTATTTCCCACATAAAGCATCCTTTATATTCCCCTGAATAATTTATAGTATTTACAGCTCCCACAATTTGTTATGTATACCATACCCCCTGAACTACAGCACCCTGCTAATTTATATACACACCCGATTTATATACAGTTTCCCTCATTTATTTATAATACCCCCCATATACATATTCCTAAATTAAATGATATACAGTACTCCATATAAGGCCACCCAGTTTAAGTAAAATCCAGCCGCTATATACAGATTCCCCATAGACAGTACATAGAGCTAGTCCAAACCCCAGTACCACACAGCTCCCCCAGTAAACACAATCTCCCCCCAGTACCACACAGCCTGCCCCCCACCAGTATACACAGACTGTCCCCCCTGTATACACAATCCTCTCCTCCCTCAATATACACAGCCTGCCCCCCCCTGTATACAAAGGCCTTCCCCAGTATATACAAGCCCCTCCCACCAGTATACACAGCCTGCCCCCCAATATACACAGCCCGCCCCCCACTACACATAGTTTTTTCCCCCACTATACACAGTTTTTCTCCCCCCACTATATACAGTCTTCCACAGTCTGTGATATACACAGCCTCCCCCCCCCCCCCCAGTAATTGATTTTTCAGGTAGTATGGACTTTCTAGCGTTTGGCGAATACGTACTACTGGCAGCAAAATGCCACCTCTTAAAGAGTCTGCAATCATCCACCTGAGGGACTTCACCCCGCTTCATGGCAGATGCAGCGCTGGTGGCACCACACTAACTCAAAGCAATGTATACTATAACTTATGACACCTACAAAAAGTGATATCCGATACAAACAAGATCATATCTAGTGGATCGGAAAACAATAAAAATGTGGAACCAGGTGAATTTAAAAAAAAAAGAAAAGGAGGACCATAAATCCCAGGAATGCCTGGAGTTCACCCCATCTAAGACAATGAAGTGAGGTCCTAACCTCATATTAAAACTAACAAAAGGATCAGCATATAGACTTGACAGAAGGTGAGTACATCCACGAGTGCATTTAGTATATACAATACGGTATATAGTATACATACACCAAAGAAAGAATCCATTTCTCATTTATCCTCCCCGCATATGCATTATTGTCTCCTGAGCATGGCCAGATATACATACAAGTACAACAAGAATATTATATACAAATGTTTACACATGATAACCTTATGTGTGATAACTTAATGCAGAGCATATACACTCACCGGCCACTTTATTAGGTACACCATGCTAGTAACGGGTTGGAACCCCTTTTGCCTTCAGAACTGCCTCAATTCTTCGTGGCATAGATTTAACAAGGTGCTGGAAGCATTCCTCAGAGATTTTGGTCCATATTGACATGATGGCATCACACAGTTGCCGCAGATTTGTCGGCTGCACATCCATGATGCGAATCTCCCGTTCCACCACATCCCAAAGATTCTCTATTGGATTGAGATCTGGTGACTGTGGAGGCCATTTGAGTACAGTGAACTCATTGTCATGTTCAAGAAACCAGTCTGAGATGATTCGCATTATCCTGCTGAAAGTAGCCATCAGATGTTGGGTACATTGTGGTCATAAAGGGATGGACATGGTCAGCAACAATACTCAGGTAGGCTGTGGCGTTGCAACGATGCTCAATTGGTACCAAGGGGCCCAAAGAGTGCCAAGAAAATATTCCCCACACCATGACACCACCACCACCAGCCTGAACCGTTGATACAAGGCAGGATGGATCCATGCTTTCATGTTGTTGACGCCAAATTCTGACCCTACCATCCGAATGTCGCAGCAGAAATCGAGACTCATCAGATCAGGCATTGTTTTTCCAATCTTCTACTGTCCAATTTCGATGAGCTTGTGCCTCAGTTTCCTGTTCTTAGCTGAAAGGAGTGGCACCCGGCGTGGTCTTCTGCTGCTGTAGCCCATCTTCTGTCTTTTCTTATCCAAACGTGCACGCATGCTCAACTAATTTGGAGTGTCTGAGAGAAGAGTGTAAGGCGGGATTGGCCCGACCCTGACAGGTTGTCCATTAAAATAACCCCCATGGGCACTGATGCATTAAAAAAATATTGCATTCATTGCATTCAGTTGTGTGCTTCTGTCCTAAATCTTTTGTATCACTGCTATGTCCTGAAACCACCACTTTGTCCACTAGGTGGTGCTAACAAACTGACTTGACTCTAATAGGCTTGCATTATATAAGTGAATTGATTTAAATAACAAAAAAAAAATCTATTCCCGTTATGTGATTTTTCTTTTAGATTCAGCTTGTTTTAGTTCACTAGTATTGTTCCAGAACGCTTCAAACTGGGAGTGAACTGAAATGCTGAGTTCAGTCCCGGGTTTGCGGCGTTCAACTGAAATGCTGAGTTCAGTCCCGGGTTTGCGGCGTTCAGGCCGTGCGATCCGGGCAGCATGGAACGGGAAGACCACTACCAGGGGGATTTCACTTTTGGCCTGTCCTATAATAAATTGTAATTGTCTTATATTCATTTTTTGGGAGCAAATGCCACCTGTAACTTACAATGCGTGGAACGGGCCTTAGACATTGTCCCCTACATGATCTGTATTTAATTAGGGTTGGCTGATGATGGCAGGCTGTAGTGCCATGGTAGTATTATTATGTAGGAACATTAAAAATACAGATACCACACATGTGTCTTCCGTGTGCCATCTGTATTAGCAGATTATTTAATTGCTAACACAATCATGTGATCATTCAAGAGCTTGGGACAGGTTAGTGATATTATTTGTGGATCCACAAAAACAGAAGTCATACGGATGACACAAGGAACGTTTTTTTTTTGGTGGGAATTATGGTCTCTGTCCGGGGCAATGGATATTCTTGAACCCTTGTAAACGGACACATTCTGGGATACCAATGATTGGGTTGGAAAGTTTGCAGACAGTCTGAGCCCGCTGCAGGGAGAATTTCTGGTGGGCTGGATATATAACGGGAAAGTGTGTATATATAAACTCACCGGCCACTTTATTAGGTACACCTGTCCAACTTCTCGTTAACACTTAATTTCTAATCAGCCAATCACATGGCGGCAACTCAGTGCATTTAGGCATGTAGACATGGTCAAGACAATCTCCTGCAGTTCAAACCGAGCATCAGTATGGGGAAGAAAGGTGATTTGAGTGCCTTTGAACGTGGCATGGTTGTTGGTGCCAGAAGGGCTGGTCTGAGTATTTCAGAAACTGCTGATCTACTGGGATTTTCACGCACAACCATCTCTAGGGTTTACAGAGAATGGTCCGAAAAAGAAAAAACATCCAGTGAGCGGCAGTTCTGTGGGCGGAAATGCCTTGTTGATGCCAGAGGTCAGAGGAGAATGGGCAGACTGGTTCGAGCTGATAGAAAGGCAACAGTGACTCAAATCGCCACCCGTTACAACCAAGGTAGGCAGAAGAGCATCTCTGAACGCACAGTATGTCGAACTTTGAGGCAGATGGGCTACAGCAGCAGAAGACCACACCGGGTGCCACTCCTTTCAGCTAAGAACAGGAAACTGAGGCTACAATTTGCACAAGCTCATCGAAATTGGACAGTAGAAGATTGGAAAAACGTTGCCTGGTCTGATGAGTCTCGATTTCTGCTGCGACATTCGGATGGTAGGGTCAGAATTTGGCGTCAACAACATGAAAGCATGGATCCATCCTGCCTTGTATCAACGGTTCAGGCTGGTGGTGGTGGTGTCATGGTGTGGGGAATATTTTCTTGGCACTCTTTGGGCCCCTTGGTACCAATTGAGCATCGTTGCAACGCCACAGCCTACCTGAGTATTGTTGCTGACCATGTCCATCCCTTTATGACCACAATGTACCCAACATCTGATGGCTACTTTCAGCAGGATAATGCGCCATGTCATAAAGCTGGAATCATCTCAGACTGGTTTCTTGAACGTGACAATGAGTTCACTGAACTCAAATGGCCTCCACAGTCACCAGATCTCAATCCAATAGAGCATCTTTGGGATGTGGTGGAACGGGAGATTCGCATCATGGATGTGCAGCCGACAAATCTGCGGCAACTGTGTGATGCCATCATGTCAATATGGACCAAAATCTCTGAGGAATGCTTCCAGCACCTTGTTGAATCTATGCCACGAAGAATTGAGGCAGTTCTGAAGGCAAAAGGGGGTCCAACCCATTACTAGCATGGTGTACCTAATAAAGTGGCCGGTGAGTGTATATTTGCAATCAAAAGGAAAGGAACTTGGCAGGTAAGAATGGGGTCCTGCACACAACTCAAAGAATAACAGGATCTGTGAACTCTTAGCTGAAAACATAGGCCACATAGACCACCTGCTCCCGCCTATGACGGCAGCCCTGTACCCTCCGCACATGTTGCATATATCTAGAGGCTATGGTTTCCTAATATATCCATTGGGCAACTGTGTTGATGGGCAAAAGATCCTGCCTGGCATAGCATTGTGCTATAACCTGCTCCAATTCCAGAAGCAGTGAGAGGAGGCACAGGGCAGGAGCGCCACACACTGGCCCGAACCACCGCTGGACATGCCCCCTTCATGCACATCCACATACACTTGACGTGCGCCAGGAATTGGTACTATTTCTTGGCTTGTACTCCAGAAAAAACTTCCTGTGCTGTCCAGTCTATTACCAGCTTACGGCAGATGGAGGGGGCTGTGCAGTCATACATCCGCACACCCCTCCAATCACTGATTATAACGGAGGTGGCACATAGACATTAATGACTTCACTAGATGGCCCCCTACATCTGCCCGGAAGCCAGCAGGACAAAGAACATCAGAGGAAGTCCTGAGTCCTGCTGACAGCTAGTCACATGATCAGTGCCTCCTGGCAGAGAATGGGAAACGTTAGTAGGATAAGAATAATATGGGTGAGCCTATTAGCGTCTGATACCTGTTAAAGTAAGTGGCCAGCCCCTTTAACCAATAGTAATTTGCTGAAAATATCCAGGTCTATATTACATTTCCAATCCACCCCTTCCAACAATTAAGAAGGACAGGGAAGACAAATCATTCAACTGAAGTTTATTGCAACATACAGCAGACAGAGCATGGGACAACTATTCAATGTGCATATTACAATGAATGTAACCAAAGACAGTCAGGTTTATATAAATTAATAAGATAAACTATTTCTATCAATAATAGAAAAGACCTTTCCTTTACACGCATGCACTAAAAGATCAGTCAGTGTTGTCATTGTCCGGATACATCCTGATACTTCATGCTCTTTCTCGGAGTGAATCACAGTGCTGATGAGCATTAGACAGTATGCAGGCACTACTACCCCCATGCTGTGTCACCTAATCTTTAGACACAGAAATTGATCAATGATCGATTGTGCCCGCACTGTTATGTTGCTTTTTATACAAAAATAAAAGCCAGGAATTACAAAAGATTCTCAGCTCAACCTGTTTGTAAAAACGGACCAGCTTGGACTTTATACAGCAAGACGTCTACAATAGAAGGGTCTCATCACACTTTGTTACTATTGCTGGTGCAGAACACATGACCATAGATAAAACACATAACAAGTAAGAGCACTAAGGCATCAGCTTCAAAACTGTCCTTATCCTGCCTTAAAAAGGACCTTAAAAATTGGAAAAGTTTTTCTTCTTTTTTACATTTTTTATCAAATAGAGGAAGTCCTTATATTTAGACTAAAATCTCATTTATAAAGAGCAACCTTGGTGTCCATGGTTAAAGCACCACAAATGCACCAAAAAGGTAACAAAAAACTAAATATGGAACTGAATGGGGCTTTTTTTCACCAAAGTGTAACCAATTTTTTGTTTTGAGTTACCAGTAGTTTTTTTCTGATATGTTTCTATTTCCTGATTCTACAATTTTTGTTCTATTTTATTTCCATGTTTATGGGAGCCGCCATCTTGCCTGAACTCTACTCTCACAGCATTTAGTAATATGCTTTACAGCAGACTTGTGGACATAGTCAGCAATGGACTCATTGGCCCACATTAACTAAGCTCTGTTGGACATTGCACGTTCATTCTAGTGCAAACGGCTTGCACAGGTATTTAAGAAGCATCCCAGACACATTTGTGGTGCGGCTGTACTCACTATTCTTCATGCGACACAAAGTTCTGCACTGAAATGGGCGTTCTGGTGACCCATATTAAAGGTGCACCAAAAAAAAAGTGGTGCACTCTGCTTGCAAGACAGAATTCAGCTGAGAGTTCAGAAAATTAGCAAAGAGGAAAGGAGGATAAGAGCCACACCAAAGAGGCACTTTGCTCTTATAAAATAGGTTATTCATGTATGCAAATATGAACTATTCATGCATGTTAAGTTTATTGAAACATTAGTTATTAAAAAGGATTTTGCTAGGAAATATTCCAGACTCTCTGCACTTAAAGAAAACTTTAACAGGTTAAAGTTTCATAGGGTCACCCATATTATACTAACCTTAACAACGTTTACAGTTCACCTCCAGGAGCTACATGACCACCAGACAGCAGAACTTTGGACTTCCTGTGACAATGTCCTGTTGTCTTCCAACAAATAAATAGCTGTCTGCACTCCCAATCCATGATAACCACTCCCAAATCAATGGCCCCTCCAACTATTTCTATTGCAGTGGCTATGACAGAGGGGAAGTGCAGTAATAATGGGTGACCGTATTACCCTGCTAAAGTTTTCTATATGTCGCCTGCTCTTTGGTGCTTATGCTTGTGCTGGTCTGAATGATTGAGAAATTTACCTGTATCCGTCTGCATTAAGAAATAGTCATCATACCATGAGTAGTACCACCCATTGGACTCCAAAAGGAAGTAAATAAAATGCATGTTATACTAAATCTTTTCCCACAAAACTATATATCAATCTGTTCTGCCACGTATACCTAGTACCACGGCTGAGTGCATACAAGACATAATGGGGCATATTTATCAGGACCTCTGCGCAACGCCAGTGGCGCAAAGGCCCTGAAATAATCGCAAATGCTAGCTTATTGCTAGCTTTTGCGATTATTTGCCCCGATCCACCACCTTCACACCAGTGGGGCGTGAAGGGGCGGAGTTTGGCCGGATGGGAGTGGGCTGGAGCGGGGTGTTACTGTCCCCGCGCCGGTGCACTCGCTGCTGCCGGCGACTTTTCATATGTGAAAAGTCGCAGGCTGCGTTTTTTTCTACGCCAGGCAGAAGCCTCTTGATGTATCGGGCTGCGAATATACAGCGGCGGGGCTATCATAGGCTGGCGCACGAGCGCCAGCGTATGATAAATATGCCCCAATCCCTTTAAATAAATGAGAACTAGAGATGACAGTGACCCCTGTACGCTTATCTCATGGACCACTGCTGGGGTAGGGGAACAGTGTTAGCTTACATTTACTTATACAAACCCATACCCAGATACTACATATAACAGTATTATGGTATGAGAGCATGGCTAGTGCACAGTTGTAAAAACTATAATTTTACAAAGTTTTACATTATATTTAATGCCTGCAAGAGTTAAAAGCTGCCTGAAGATGAGGAAATTTACCAATGCAAACAATTACATTGATAATGACAGGGTAAGGAGAGCATATCGGTTATCCAAAGGCAAATTAATCTTTAAAGGGGCAGTTCTGATGCTTCCCAGGTTAACTGCCCATCCCTATAGACTGGCCTCCAGTGATAATGCCCCAATCACATATTGGTCACATGTTGGGGTATAAATTTTAGTTTACGTGGATATGCCAAACGGAGGGCCTAGAATTTGGATCCACTCATCGCTAGTGGCCGCTCTTCGCTAGTGGCCACATAAGCAAAAACAGTGTTGTTCAGCAGTGATGCAGTTGCTCACACATTGGGGCAAATTTACTTACCTGGTCCTGTCGCGATCCCCAATTCGGACGGTCCGCCGAGGATGAAGTCCGGTGCCATTCATGAAGATTGTGCGCCCAAATTCCTGCATCCGTCTCTTCCACGCCGAGGTCCGCGTTGTTCACCTTCTTCTTCCTGGTGCCTGGAAGTGCGTGTCTTACGTCAAAATTCTAGATGTTGAATCTTGCGCGTTGTCCGAAACCACGACCCCCGATTTCTGTTGCATGCAAGCCGGCGCCGATGCGGCAAAATCCTGGGGCAATTCAGCGCAAAATGGAAATCGTCGGGAAACCTGACGAAAATGCGCTCCGGGACCCTTAGTAAATGAGCCCTATTATGTGACCTCTGAGGTCAGTGATTGCCCCTAGGCCTCACTACCAGGACCAAAAACAGAGTAAACAGGGGCTATACCACAGAAACAAGATGTCAGGGTAGGGTGAATATATTGGGGCTCATTTACTAAGGGTCCGAATGCCGCACTTTTTTCCCAAATATTTCCATTTTGCTGCGAATTGGCCTGGCATTTTGGCGCACGCGATTGGATTGTGGTGCATCGGCGCTGGTTTGCACGCAACAGAAATTGTGGGGCGTGGCCATCGGACAACCCGACAGATTCAGACAAACCGCAGAATTTAAAAAAGGAATTGTGTCGCAAGAACAAGCACTCACATGCACCAGGAAGAAGCAGGTGAACTCCGGCGGACCTCGGTGTAGCAGCAACACAGGAAGGAACTCGTGCGCACGATCTTAGTGAATTGCGCCGGACCCAAATCCTCGTTAGACAAAGCACCGCGGGATCACGACGGGACCGGGCAAGTAAATTTGCCCCATTGTATTCTACTTAGCTTGAAAATTTTAGAATTTACTTAAAGGAGTTTTCCACTTTCAGAAAATTATTGATATGGTTTAGATGGTGTAAGAAAAAGTTATATGATTTTCCAATTCTTGCTGTATCAATTACTCACAGTTTTCTAGATATTTCTGTCCTTCTATAGGAAGGTCCTATTCTTACTTCCAGAGGATAGAAATCTGTCCATGGTGATGTGATGGACAGACAGGTGTATGAGCCGCTAGTATAATGTGGCTCTGATTACTCTCTGTGATATTAAAGCATTGCGCGCCTGCATGTCCATCACAAGACCATGGACAGATTTCTATCCACTGCGACTAAACATAGACATGTCTATAGCAGGACAGCAAGCAAAGATCTAGAAAACCATGAGGAATTGATACAGAAAGTATATTTGAAAATTGTATAACTGTCAGTCTCCATGGGTAGTGGACCCACTGTACCACAGTGGACAATGACAACTAGGAGCGTAGTCTATGTGGCACTCGGTTTTCACCAGAGCCCGCCGCAAAGAGGGTTGGACTAGCTGCGGCGGGATACCATTCAGATCGCTCCACAGGCATGACTTTGTCAGCGGTGGCAGCCAAGGCGAGGTACAGGCAGAAGGTCAGGACAAAGCAGCACAGGATCAGAGTCGGGGATGTAGCAATAGGTCAGGGCAGGCAGCAAAGGAACATAGTCAGCGACAAAACCGGGTCACAATGGGAATTCACCAAACAATCACAGAACATATGGAGAAGCTTTTCACTAAGGCAAGAGGCACGAAGATCCGGCAGGGTGTGCAGGGAGAGGCTCATTTATGAAGGATAGGCCAGCACCAATCAATGGTGCATTGGCCCTTTAAATTGGCTGAAATTCGACAACCCCTTTAATTCTGTAAAAGTAAGTTTAGGTCCCTAGATAATTCCTGCATGGCATTTTAATCATCAACTTAGTGGTTACCGCTCAGCCACAGCTTTCAATTGTATTGGCATCTTGAGGACACTAATATCATTGAAAGAAGGAGGGGAAATTTGGATTATTATTGTTACTTCCTTCCAGGTTCCCCATGAGCAGGAAGAATGACGGCCAGTATCTCCAATGATTTTCCAGCCCTGTCCACACCTCCTTGATCCGTCTGCTGTGCCAGGAAGCCTGGGAAGTGTGGCAGAAAAATAGCGCTGAACGCAGCACATCCTGGGCAACCCAGGGCTGCAGGAGGAGGAGCAGAGTCACCCAACCTGTCTGGAAAACTATGTGATGGGGTGACGGCCTGGGTGCCCACAGAGATGGCTGAGTGCTACCCATACCATAGGTGCGCCCCACTGGTCTAATTGTTATGGATAGATACTGAGTTTGTCATGTAGTGCCCCCTTACAGTAGGTCTTCCGATGAGAAACAGCGCTGAGCTTAAACTATAGAAGGAATATGACTGTAACAGTATGAAATATTTTCACAAGATACACAGATGGAACCAAGCTGAGGTTCTCCTTTCATCTGAGAGCTAATGGTGACTTTTTAATAAGTTTAGGGAAAACTTACTGCTTTCCATGAATTTCACAACTGCCATAATTGATAATCCCACACAAAAATGAAGGGACTGTTTAAGTAAATAGCTACACATTGATGGCTTATACCAATTAGAATTTGTGGTAAACCACTTATACATTTCATATCAGGAATTCGGTGGAGAAGTTGTTGTCAGCTCTCTGGTCCTGAGAGTGCCTATGTTCTTGCCATATTTCAGTGCGTTTCATCTCACTACTCTAGATCCAACCCACGCTCCATAAACATACAGATAGATGAAATAATATACTATAAGTTTATACAATTGTGAGATTTTCCATGGTCAGTTACTGATGCAAAAATACTTAGTTCAACCCCATAAGGGAGAAGAATAACTTAAATTGTATTCATTTATCACATCTCATCTAGTTTACCCATATGGTGTTTTCTAAGGAAGAGGGAAGAGCCACCCAAAACATCAGGAGGCGGAGCCTCCCTTGCTGGGGGGACTATGCTCATGCGTAACCCTAAATATCCTTTCAGTTACAACTATAGCAATGCCAAATGGATACAGTTTTGGTATACTACATTAAAAATATATATTTCTTTTAATTTAATTCTAACAAATTTTTTTAAACATTTCTGTGTGCGGGTTTGTTATTTTATGCCGGACTAGCTATCATTTTTATTTAGAAATTTTGTTGTACCTGTAATTTTTTTAGCAAATTTTTTGTTCCTTTATTTCATGAAGTTAGGTGAGTGATACTGCATTTTCTGGTGTCTTGATTACTTTTTTTCATATTTTATAGGATAAATATGAAAAAGAGATTTAAATTTTTTTTTTAATATTTAAAGGACCTCTACCACTAGGATGAAATATTGTAAACCAAGCACACTGACATAGTAGTGTGTGCCCCCTCTAGAAGGATCTGCTCTTCTTTTAGCTTCTTATGCCCTGTTAGTGTTGATGGAGCCTGGAGCCCCTCAGGTTCATTTGCATAATTTTTAAAGCCTTTAATTCTTTAAAACAGTGACATAGGAAGCTTGAAAAAGAGCGGATACTGCCAGAGGGGGCACACAACAATATGCCAGTGTGCTTGGTTTACAGTCCTTCATCCTGGTGGTAGATGTCCTTTAACATTATTTTGTCCATTTATTAAAAAAAACTACACTGTCCAAGTATTGACCTACAGGGTTGCTACTTATAAGTGGCATTAGTTTTCTTCCTTCTGAAGTAGAATTAATTTGCTCACCTTTTCACATGGAGCATCGACTATAAGACAGTGTACGCCATCTGACATTTCCGCGAAGTAAACAGTACCCCCTGAGGATACCGATCTATATACTTATCTGCAGAATGTGTTGATGTATGTGTAACAGCAAAACTGAAATGGCCCTATTCCTGCGGATGTACTGAGAACTGATGGAGCTCGGCAGAGTGAAAACAATTAGAAATACTCATATGTTACTGCAAGCTACAGTCATAAGTCATAGATTCTTGTATCACATGGAAGTAACCTGAGGCTCTACTTGCGGAATGACAATTTACACATAGGGCATGTACCACTCAAGTTCTTATGTAATGTTTTGATAAAAAGAGAGCATGAAGGATCAGTATATCTGAGACTGAGAAACCAGCACTCTCTTCCAGCACCATAGGAGTCTGAAGTAATCTTTTGTCACAGAATGTCAAAGTTGCACAGAGAGCGCACAAGAGGAAATCCACCCGTCCATCGTAATAAGGAACACTTTGATTGTGCATCTCCTTCCTGTCATGTACACTATTTGGCATATGTAACAAGACTGGAGCTCAGATCCATAGGATCTTTTTTTTGGGATTATGTAACTAGGCTGCGCTAGGAGTCCACTTTCGGAAAAATACAAACTTTATTGTTCCGGCTTATTTTGCGTTCAGCCTTACATTTAGGCTGTTTGGTCTGAATAAGCTCCTCGGGGGTATTTCCGAGAGGAGGTAAAAGACGTTTCTTGCTATTTCTTTTATCAGACAACCATTGAGGGGGCAACTCAAAGGGCCCGTATCCAAACTGCATGGAGTACTTATCATTAAGTATTTCGGCTTCACTACTCATCACGGGAGCCACTTGTGAAGATGATTCTGTGCTCTGAGGGATTAACTTTTGAACCAAAGTTTGTTCTACCTCTTGGCTGGTACTGGCCATCGTTTCCTTCAGTTTGTAGCTTCTGGAAGCCTCTGACTTCACCTCATTGTCCTCCTCATCATCAACAGATTTGAATATTTGTTGCTGTCCAATATGAAACATCTCCAGAAGTTGGCTTCCTGAGCGAACGCTTGGCTCCAAATTCACCTCTGCCACCGATCCTAGGTTGACCACATTCCTACGGCTGTACCGACGATGAAGTTGCACAACAGTACCCAACACACACTTGCGCACAGACTTGTTGACTGTCAGGAACAAGAGAGGATTGGTGACGAGTGAAACTTTAGGCAACCAAATTGCAGTAAGCATTAAAAAGTCTGAGATATGAGAAACATTGAGCACAGTGCGATAAACAACCATTGTCAAATAGGGAACACTGCAGAGGATAAATATGAGGACCATGGACAGCAGCATGGCATGCAATTCCGCCTCCTTTTGGGAAACATATGGAATAGATATGGAGTTCTGTGGGGTCCTCAAAGCTGCAATGATCACTTTCTTTTTCTGGCTTGCGCTAAGTGCTCTGCGTATGAGAAGCATAAATAGGAAAACCACAGCAACGGGTATTAAAACGGTGGTGACATTGTACACCAGTACATACACCAAGTGGCCCAGAGAGTAGCCCCAAGACTGGGAGCAGGTGGACATGGCATAGATGTCAGTCACATTAGTCACAGCAAAAACGGGGATACTGGCAACAACGGCATGAGCCCAAATATAGATTAGCAGGTCTCTAGCCTTGGAATCGGATATCTTCCTCTCAAGAGGATACAGCACTGAGTAATACCTGCAATGAGAGCAAAAGACAGGCTTTATTTAAAGTGACAGATGGTTTTGCTAAATAACTGAATAATAATGTAAAATATAGACAATTTCCTTGCGTTCCAGCAATATCTCTGTAGCATATACCTGACTTCAGAGTCCATGGAAGATATATTAGGTCCAGTTTAAAGGAAATCTTACCATCTCCTCTAGGATATATAAACGAAAAAATTGGATTTTAGGGCTACAGAGTTTTCCAAACATATCCTTTTACTGCAACTGAATCTTCCATAGTTTTTTCTTACATACTTGCAAATTAAGGCTACATTCACACACATGTATGGGGGACGTATATACGGCCGATATATGTCCCCCATACACTTCTATATGCTCACGGCCCTGTACGGGAGCGGTACGGTGCAGTACGGTGTCCTATCTTTTCCCTTGATACGGTGCCGTTCGCTGTATCTTCCTATGGAGAGGGGCGGGGTGAGCAGCGCTCATCCCCTGCTCCTCTCCGCAGCGCCAATGTATGCCCACCGTGCTACGGTATGGCGGGCATACATCGTGTGAATGTAGCCTAAGTGTTGTGGCACCAAGTTCTAAAACTCTTTACCAATTAACCAAACTCTTTATTCCTCCTGAAGCTGACATCATCTCAGCCTCTGAAGTCTCTTTCACACACAATGCAAGGCACATGCACAGTATAGTAACTCTATTGTAACCTGCAGCAGAAGGAAAAATCAGAACCAGGCAAGAAACATGCACTCCTTATTAGGCTCATGAAGCTCTCAGAGTGCTATACAAGCCTCTACATTCAGGAACCGAGACAATGGTATTTTTCTTATCTTTGGCCTACATGGCCCCTTTCCTTCTAAAATCTACTTTTAAAATTATTCTAATGAGTCAGATGGGCTCTGGGTGGCTTTACCATAGCCCCACCATGCTTCAGCTTCAGAGGCTGTTAGTGTGCAGGAATACTTCTCCCCTCCCACTGTGTGAGATGGTAATATTCGCACGAGCCCTTCTGTCTCATTAGCATAATCTTAAAAGTTGATTTTAGAAAGAAGGAGGCCATGAGTAAGTGTCCCTGGTTTATTGTGAAGGATTTTTATTTCCTTTTAAAGGAAACCTACCATGAGGAATATACCATCAGTAGTACATCTGATGTAGATTTCCTGCCTCTACCTAATCTGTAATTTAAAATCCTGGAACCTAACCTTGTTAAAAACTTTATTTTGTACATGTAAATGAATAGCAGAGGTAATGGGGCGTGGAGTAGCCTTAGCAACCAGTGCTGGGCAGGCTAGTACACGCCCACGTAGCCTCTGCAGATAATTTACTATTACTAAATGTTTTAACAAGTTATGGTTCAGGAATTATTACATTACAGATTACGATAGAGGCAGGAGGAGGATATACCATCACATCTACTTCTGATAATAGATTCCACACGGTAGGTTTCCTTTAGGTCTATTTTCGGTCCTTGCTTCTTTGCTTAACTAAGTTGTGAACACTGAAAAACTTTTATCAAAATACCGAAATATTCTTCAGTTCCATGCTGTTCAGGCAGAAATATAGTTAATCAATCAATCATAAAATTTTGGCAATCGTGATTTTTCAAATAAAAACTAGAAAATATTTGGACAGCAACGTTAGAATTAGACTAGACAGTGTAGGCTGCCCCAGATTTTTTTCAACGTTTGATGCTTTATAATTAATCTGAGCATAGTTACAGACTGTGGAGAGCATGTGCATCTATAGTGGTTACTTCATGACTGAAAACTGGAACAAATTTTGGATGTTGAAATCCAACTATTAAAGGAAACTACCACTTTCGATGGTAGGTATGAGATGTAAACACTTAGCTAGTGTTTTTAAAATGCTATATCGGGTGTAAACATTTTGAAACACAACACACTCCCGAGGTAGCTTGGCCTTGGCACTTCTATCGAGGCGCTTGCGCACGTCCGCGCTCGGCGCAGAAGCTACCTCGGGGGTGTAATCAAAATGTGTTAACCGCGAATTATAGAAGTTTAAACACTAGCAAAGGTAAGAATCCGGACCAGTCACCCTGAGCTGGTGCCCGGTGTATACATCTATACCTACTTCAGAAGTGGTAGGTTTCCTTTAATATTCTAACACCCTCAATACACATGAGACAAGTCCTCCAATCAGCAGGCTTGAACGACAATTATATAATGTTTATGTCCAGCTTAAGGGGATATAGCTACTGAGAGTCTCCGTAGTGGTATGAGCTACTCCTTTTCATATTATAATTTGCCTTTTTTATTGGCTTTTTTCCAAATGCTAAAAAAAAAGTGTATCTTTAAAAAAATCACAGATGGCAGTACTGAGAGTTTTCCATTGCATCTTGCTGCTATGTTTTCTGCTCTATATTACATATGTATATAATGGCGCATGAATGTATATTCAATAGATTATATGTGCGTTATGTATGATTGTATAATGTGTGTATGAGGACTGTGTATGTAATATATATATATTATATATATTATATATATTTGTTATGTATAATTGTGTATATATTATAACATATATATATATATATATATATATATATGTGTGTGTGTGTGTGTGTGAATATGATTGTAAGCATGTATATTGTATATTATATACTGTATATGTGTGTGTATGCATTTCCAACGGCTCGTCTTAATAGAATTCTCCCCTTAAACATATCTGTGATCAGATTGATCTTCCTCACTATATTTGACTTTGTAGAATAATATGTTTTATTTTATTTTCTAAAGTAAAGTTCAGGTTTTTGAAGCCACTTGAAAACAAAACCAGAACAGAATGATGAGCAATTCCTTCTTCTAAATGTTATTATTGGTTCATGACCACATGATAAAGTGCAATTTTTTTTAGCACTACAAAACCAATTACAAACAATTAGCAGGACCTTTCAACCATCTCTTTATACGAGTAGAGAAACTCCAGAACCTCCTACAACAGGGGAAGTAATAACTGGACAAGATGGAATTTCTCAACCAAGCCCCTGTCCAATTCATACACAAAGGTCAACCATTATATAGTTAAAACTAAGTTTAACCTAAACATTGTTACCTATAGTCCTCTTCACAGTGATCTGGCTCTGGTCTTCTTTAATGTTGAAACACCAGGATAACCAGGAAAAAGAGTCATAAAAAAGGGGCGGAGTGCGAGTAATGCGATGTCCCCTGTTTTCGGGCTGTTATTATTCACGTCTCCTGCGTGACATCACTCCTCTCAGCGAGGAGAGGGGGAGGAGGGGGGGGGGAGGATTTATTCTTATTAAGTCTCAAATTTAAAAAAAATCATAAAAGTCCCCTAAAAGCACAAATATTTAATACTCCCACATATAAAAAAAAAGTAAAAATACACCTCACAATCCGCACATTTCACCGTCTGTCTGTAACCACCCATGAATAAATAGAATCATTACTGAACCCATATGGGTAGTGATACCATTAAAAAAAAAATTGCCAAAAAAAAATTTTGATTTTGGTGAAAAAGTGAGCAAAATGTTTGCACCACAATATTCCAATAAAATGTACAACTCATTCATAAAAATAAGCCTAATACAGTGTAAACCACAATAAAATCTAAATGTTACGCCACTTAGAAGATGGTGATGCAACATGCAAGTGATTTTCTCTCCAAACTCTACAATTATTCAAACATGAAAAAGCTATTGAATGGGATATCGGCTGTAAATGGTCTGTGTACTGCCATAGAAAATAAATAACATAATGAAATCGATGCTATATGGTGATCAATAACATATATAAAAGTAAAATCAGAATAGACATAAAAGTAATGAAATGTAATCAATGGGGTATAGCCACCCAAAAATATTGTTTTAACCCTTGACGGTTTAGTTTTTAAATGGGGTCTCTTTAGGGGTTTTCTTGTTCTGGTGATAGGCTCAGCAAATGCTACCAAGCACCGAAATAGTTGGGGCAAAATGACGTGCAGTGAACATGTTAAAATTTGGGCTAAATAAACATTTTATTGGCAAAATTAGAAAGTCTGCATAGAACCTCCATGTGTCTATTCATGTTCCGATGCTTAAGACGGTACATGCTAACAAGGGTTGTTTTGAAAGTATGAGGGGTGCAATTTAAAAAATGGGGTCTTTGTGGGGAGTTCTAATACATAAAACTTTTAAAACCACTATAAATATGATTAGGCTCTCTAAATAATCTTGTAAATCTCCTAACATCCTACCAAAATTAAGATTAAAAAAATGACATCAAATAAAGACATATATGTATATGGTTAATAAAAGTAAGGAAACCGTTTGGGAGGTTAAAATCACAAACTTTTCTAAATTCACATAGTTACATTTTTCATAAATAAATGCAAAATATTAACCAATAATACCTCTTAGTGAGTACTACATGTCACGAAAACACCATCTGAAAATCACCTTATTACGTTTAAAGTGTTCTAAATTTATATCGCAATACTGGACACATGGCAGATTTGGAAAATCAGGCTTGGTCCTTAAATACATCTATCGCCAGATAAATGGTGATAGAGTGCTCTAATTAGACAGTTAGGAGTTGGAGGGGGGAAGTTTTTAAGATGCCTTCTTGCCTCTTTATTAACAAAATATGAAAAATTTGTAAAAGCGCCTCTCGGTTCTCCCGGACTTTAATTTGTGCACACCCCCCTGCACGCCTTCTTCTGCTCCCGGCCAGGAACTAGGAGGAGCACAGCCCCCGCTCTCTCATGCCCAGCTCTGCCGGCGGATACGTAATTCCCCAGCCGGGAGTGGAAGGAGGCTTGCATATATTAAAGTCCGGCGAAGCTGAGAGCCACTTTTACAAAGTTCATATTTCGTTAATAAAGATGCAAGAAAAGTCTTAAAAATGTTCCCCCCATCCCCTTTACTCAACGTCAGTCTAATTAGGACACGCCGCTTCCAGTAATCTGGTGGTAGATGTCCTTTAAGGTGAAAACGAGCTGGGTCCTTAAGCGGTTAATATTAATGGTTGATTTCCTTTAAATGCCCTCTCTATTTGTGGCATCCTGGTGCCGGCTGCTGCAGCTACTATTTGGCTACTGACAGAGGACATGCCGTTTCGAGCAGGTCATTATTCGCCAATGTGTGGCTCTCTCAAAGCGGCAAAGATGAGGTTCATTTGTGACTGCTGAAATACAACATGTGCGTTTTTTACCTGCCATCGCACTGATATGGACCGTGAGATAGGTGATTGTACATATTTTAACATATGGGCCAGTGGTGCTACTCCTGCCATACTGGATGAACCAAGCTACATGTGTACAAGGCTTTCAGGTGACATGGTTGTCATCTGAATTCACTTTGGCCAACAGCAAAAGGGGTCCTGGCACCTTCAACACAATGCTACATATTATTATAAGCCTATCTGCGTAATTCAGGTACTGGGCTATTGTTGCATAATTAAGAGTCATTGCCAGTTCAATCGCTCTACTTGCTATGGGTAATTTGAAATAGAAATTACCTAACATACTGTATTGGGAATTCTACTCAATGTATCCTAAAACAACTACACCTGCATTACAAGAAGATAAACACTGTTTCAAGAGCCAAAAATGTTAAAAAACCTAACTTTATGGGTTTAAAACTAGTCTAAAAAACAGGGAATTAGGAGGGGGGGTTTTGTAACGACGGCTGACGCTTTTCGGCAGTTCACTTTTCTTTCTTTCCAAGTGTTGTTTTTTCTCCCTTTTATTGGTGATAATAATAATCGAGCATTGTCTTGCATTAGACTCGTTCCAAGTGTAATAGGTGGAGGATAACCACAAATATTAAAAAGCGGGTCAACCTGAAGGAAACAATGAAATGACATGCAACAAGGTACCCGCACAATTTACTATCTGAGTTCTCCATATTTGTTTCACATTACAGTATTTTCGGACATAAAGCGCACCGGATTATAAGGCGCACCATCATAAATGCCTGTATATGACGTTCTAGGTTCATATATAAGGCGCACCTGATTGAAGGATGAATGACCACAAGGTGGCAGAACTGGGCACGTTAAGGGGCAACTGTTGTCGTAAGAACGGTTTCATATATAAGGCGCATGGACGAGTTAGGCGCACCTTTGAATTCTGAGAAAATCAAGGATTTTTGTGCGCCTTTATATCCTAAACATACATATAACGTCAGAAATTGCCATAGAACATTTATAAAAATAATCAAAAAACATTATTTTGCATATGTTTTTCAGATATTTACAAAAAAACTGGCTTTACCTATCCAAGCGATGGCAGCAAAGTAAGGATGGGTAACAGAGCAGAGACGTTGTTCGCAAGAATTAAGAATTTGATGGTCTTACAGAAGAGAAGGCGTATAACCCCAGCACACTGTGGGATGGCACGAGCACATGTCCCAAAGGCACACACACGAGATGCACACAGATACCGGAGCAGCCAGGTTCTTATGAAGCCGATTTGGTCACAGATTTCAAGACGGTTGTCCTGCAGGTTGACCAAAGCCAAAGAACAAGATGTTCCTTAACTTCACGACCAAAAATAAAAATTGTATACCATGAATATGTTACAAGAAAATGTATTTTTTTCCTGACAAACAGTTATTTAACATGTCAAGTGGTTCACGCCCATGAGAACTGTCAGCTATGCCCATGAATGCTGCATAGTGTATGCTTGTTTTCAGTGGAAAGGGGGGGGGGGGGGTTTGCTCCTATTCATAGTTTTCTGTAACACTGATTTATTTTATTGAACTATTATGCCATGACTTTCAAATAACATTCTAATGGCTGTTTGCCCGGGTTCTGAGCCAAAAGGGTGTCCACATGCCAAAGAGGCAAAAAAAGTCTATCCATTATAAGGGGAATTACTTACGGTCCATTCCGATCGCGGCGGTTCCCGACGCGTCGGGGTCTTCCGGGGATTCATACGGTAGTGCGCCGATGGTCCCAGGTGTCGGCTGCATGAGTGTGGAGTTCACTGGGGCGTAAAGCTCTCTGGGTGGGTTAGTGGGTACGTGAACTTTACTTACATTTGTTTTTTTGAATTTAGGGTTTGGACGCCCGATTTCCGGCTATATCGCGGTTTAAAACACTAGCAAAGGTAAGCTCCGGCACCAGCTCACCCTGAGCTGGTGCCCGGTGTATACATCTAATACCTACCTTCAGAAGTGGTAGGTTTCCTTTAATTATCTAACACCCTCATACACATGAGACAAGTCCTCCAATCAGCAGGCTTGAATGACAATTATATAATGTTTATGTCCAGCTTAAGGGGATATAGCTACTGAGAGTCTCCCGTAGTGGTATGAGCATCTCCTTTTCATATTATAATTATCCTTTTTTATTGGCTTTTCTTCCAAATGCTAAAAAAAAGTGTATCTTTAAAAAAATCCACCAGATGGCAGTACTGAGAGTTTTCCATTGCATCTTGCTGCTATGTTTCTGCTCTATATTTACATATCTGTATATAATATGCATGAATGTATATTCACATAAATATATATATGGTTGCATAGGGTACAAGCCTCTACATTCAGGACCGAGACAATGGTATTTTTCTTATCTTTGGCCTACATGGCCCCTTTCCTTCTAAAATCTACTTTTAAAATTATTCTAATGAGTCAGATGGGCTCTGGGTGGCTTTACCATAGCCCCACCATGCTTCAGCTTCAGAGGCTGTTAGTGTGCAAGAATACTTCTCCCCTCCCACTGTGTGAGATGGTAATATTCGCACGAGCCCTTCTGTCTCATTAGCATAATCTTAAAAGTTGATTTTAGAAAGAAGGAGGCCATGAGTAAGTGTCCCTGGTTTATTGTGAAGGATTTTTATTTCCTTTTAAAGGAAACCTACCATGAGGAATATACCATCAGTAGTACATCTGATGGTAGATTCCTCCTGCCTCTACCCTAATCTGTAATTTAATAATCCTGGAACCTAACTTGTTAAAAACTTTATTTTAGTAACATGTAAATGAATAGCAGAGGCTAATGGGGCGTGGAGTAGCCTTAGCAACGAGTGCTTGGGCAGGCTAGTACACGCCCCAGTAGCCTCTGCAGATAATTTACAATTACTAAAATGTTTTAACAAGTTATGTTCCAGGATTATACATTACAGATGAGATAGAGGCAGGAGGAATACCATCCTCTACTTCTGAAATAGGATTCCACGGTAGGTTTTCCTTTAGTTCTTTTCGTCCTTGCTCTTTGCTTAACTAAGTTGTGAACACTGAAAAACTTTTATCAAAATACCGAAATATTCTTCAGTTCCATGCTGTTCAGGCAGAAATATAGTTAATCAATCAATCATAAAATTTTGGCAATCATGTGATTTTCAATAAAAAAAAATATTGGACAGCAACGTTAGAATTAGACTAGACAGTTATAGGCTGCCCCAGATTTATCAACGTGTTTGATGCTTTATAATTAATCTGGCATAGTTACAGACTGTGGAGTCATGTGCAATCTATTAGTCGGTCTACTTTATGACTGAAAACTGGAACAAAATTTTGGATGTTGAAATCCAACTTCTTAAAGGAAACCTACCACTTCTGATGGTAGGTATGAGATGTAAACACCTAGTAGTGTTTTTTAAACTGCTATATCGCGGTTAACACATTTATTTCACAGTCCCCGAGGTAGCTTCGGCCTTCGGCACTTCCTATCGAGGCGCTTGCGCACGTCCGCGCTCGGCGCCGAAGCTACCTCGGGGGTGTAAATCAAAATGTGTTTAAACCGCGATATAGCAGTTTAAACACTAGCAAAGGTAAATCCGGACCGCTCACCCTGAGCTGGTGCCGGTTATAACATCTATACCTACCTCAGAAGTGGTAGGTTTCCTTTAATTACTAACACCCTCAACTCATGAACAAGTCTCCAATCAGCAGGCTGAACGACAAATTATATAATGTTTATGTCCAGCTTAAGGGGATATAGCTACTGAGAGTCTCCGTAGTGGTATGAGCATCTCCTTTCATATTATAATTGCCTTTTTATTGGCTTTTCTTCCAAATGCTAAAAAAAAAGTGTATCTTTAAAAATCACACCAGATGGCAGTACGAGAGTTTTCCATTGCATCTTGCTGTATGTTTTCTGCTTATATTTACATATCTATATAATGCGCAGCTGAATGTTATTCATATAGATCATATATGTGCGTTTATGTATGATTGTATATATGTGTGTATGTATGACTGTGTATGTAATATATATATATATATATATATATATATATATTTGTTATGTATAATTGTGTATATAATTATACATATATATATAATATATATATATACTATTTGTGTGTGTGTGTGTGTGTGTGAATGTATGATTGTAAGCATGTATATTGTATATTATATACTGTATATGTGTGTGTATGCATTTCCAACGGCTCTGTCTTAATAGAATTCTCCTGTTAACATATCTGTTTGATCAGATTGATCTTCCTCACTATATTTGACTTTGTAGAAGAATATGTTTTATTTTATTTTACTAAAGTAAAGTTCAGGTTTGAAGCCACTTGAAAAACAAACCAGAACAGAATGATGAGCAATTCCTTCTTCTAAATGTTATTATTGGTATCATGACCACATGATAAAGTGCAATTACTTTTTTTAGCACTACAAAACCAATTACAAAACCAATTAGCAGGACCTTTCAACCATCCTCTCTATACGAGTAGAGAACTCCAGAACCTCCTACAACAGGGGAAGTAATAACTTGGACAAGATGAATTTCATCAACCTTGGCGCTTGTCCAATTCATACACAAAGGTCAACCATTAATATTAAGTTAAACCTAAGTTTAACCTAAACATTGTTACCTATAGTCCTCTTCACAGTGATCCTGGCTCTGGTCTTCTTTAATGTTGAAACACCAGGATCACCAGGAAAAAAGAGTCATAAAAAGCAGGCCGGAGTGCGAGTAATGCGATGTCCCCTGTTTCGGGCTGTTTATTATTCACGTCTCCTGCGTGACATCACCTTCCTCTCCAGCGTGGGAGAGTGGGGGGGGGGATTTTATTCTTTATTAAGTCTCAAATTAAAAAAAAAATCATAAAAGTCCCCTAAAAGCCACAAATATTATAATACTCCCACATATAATAAAAAAAGTAAAAATCACCACACAATCCGCACATTTCACCGCGTCTGTAACCACCCATGCAATAACATAAAATCATTACTGAACCCATATGGTGAATACCATTTAAAAAAAAAAAAAATTGCCAAAAAAAAATAGGATTTTTACCCGAAAAAGTGAGCAAAATGTTTTGCACCACAATAATTCCAATAAAATGTACAACTCATTTCATAAAAATAAGCCCTAATACAGTGTAAACAACAAAAAATCTAAATGTTACGCCACTTAGAAGATGGTGATGCAAATGCAAGTGATTTTTCTCTCCAAATCTCTAAATTATTCAAACATGAAAAAGCTATTGATATCGCTGTAATGGTACTGACCCATAGAACATACGGTAAATAACATGAAATCTATGCTATATGGTGTATACAACAATATATAAAAGTAAAATCAGAATAGACATAAAAGTTAATGAAATGTAATCAATGGGGTATAGCCACCCAAAAATATTGTTAAACCCTTGACGGGTTTAGTTTTTAAATGGGGTCCCTCTTTAGGGGTTTCTCTTGTTCTGGTTGTCATAGGCTCAGCAAATGCTACACAGCACCTGAAATTAGTTTCGGCCAAATGCGTGAACATGTAAATTTTAGGGCTAAATAAACATTTTATTGTCAAAATTAGAAAATTCTGCATAGAACCTCCATTTTGTTCTATTTCATGTCCGATGCTTAAGCGGTTAACATGCTTAACAAGGGTTGTTTTGAATAGTATGAGGGGTGCAATTTAAAAATGGGGTACTTTGTGGGGAGTTTCTAATACATAAAACTTTTAAAACCACTATAAATATGATTAGGCCTCTAAAATAATCTTGTAAGTCTCCTAACATCCTACCAAATTAAGATTAAAAAAATTACATTAACATAGAGCATATATATGTATATATGGTTAATAAAAGTTAGTAACCTGTTTGGGAGGTTAAAAACATTTTTCATAAATAAATGCAGAATATTTCAACCAATATATACCACTATAGTGAAGTACTACATGTCACGAAAACACAATCTGAAAATCACCTTATTACGTTAAAGTGTTCTAAAGTTATAATCGCATATACTGACACATGGCAGATTTGGAAAATCAGGCTTGGTCCTTAAAATACATCTATCGCCAGATAACTGGTGATAGAGTGTCCTAATTAGACAGTTTAGGAGTTGGAGGGGGGGCTGTTTTTAAGATGCCTTCTTGCCTCTTTATTAACAAAATATGAAAAATTTGTAAAAGCGCCTCTCGGCTTCCCCGGACTTTAATTTGTGCACACCCCTGCAAGCCTTCTTCTGCTCCCGGCCAGGGAACTAGGAGAGAGCACAGCCCCGCTCTCTCCATGCCCCAGCTCTGCCGGCCGGATCGTAATTCCCCAGCCGGGAGTGGAAGGAGGCTTGCATATATTAAAGTCCGGCGAAGCTGAGAGGCACTTTTACAAAGTTCATATTTCGTTAATAAAGAGGCAAGAAACATCTTAAAAATGTTCCCACTCATGCCCTATACTGAATGTCCGTCTAATTAGGTGGTAGATGTCCTTTAAGGGGAAAACAAGCTGGGTCCTTAAGGGGTTAATATTAATGGCTGATTTCCTTTAAATGCCCTCTCTATTCTGGTTGTGCCGTTCAGGGCAGGTCATTACTTTAGCCAATGACAGGCCTCTGCAATACATTTCCATAAGCGGCAAAGATGAGGTTCATTTGTGACTTGCTGAAATACAACATGGGTGGTTTTTGACCTGCCATCGGCACTGCAATCGGACCGTGAGATAAGGTGATTGTAAATATTTTAACATATGGTGCCAGTGGTGTCTACTCCCTGCCATACTTGGATGAACCAAGCCTAAATGTGTACAAGGCTGTCAGGTGACATAGTTGTCATCTGAATTCACATTTGGCCAACAGCAAAAGGGGTCCTGGCACCTCAACACAATGCTACATATTATTATAAGCCTATCTGCGTAATTCAGGTTACTGGGCTATTGTTGCATAATTAAGAGTCATTGCCAAGTTCAATCGCTCTACTTGCTATGGGTAAAATTATGAAATCAGAAATTACCTAACATAATGCTTATTGGGAATTCTACCTAAATGTATCCAAAAGACAACTACCCCTGCATTTACAAGAAGATAACATTGTTTCAAGAACCAAAATATGTTAAAAAACCATCAACTTTATGGGTTTAAAAATAGTCTTTAAAAACAGGGAATTAGGAGGGGGGTGTCACGACGGCTGACGCTTTTCGGACAGTTCACTTTTTCTTTCTTTCCAGTGTTTTTTTCTCTTTTATTGTTTTATTATATACTAATCGAGCATTGTCCTTGCATTTAGACTTCTGTTCCAAGTGTAATAGGTGGGATAACCACAAATATAGCGGGTCAACCTGAGGAACCAATGATAATGAATGCACAAGACCCATCACAATTTACTATATGAGTTTCTACAATTATTGTTTTCACATACAGTATTTTTCGGACTATGAAGCGCACCGGATTATAAGGCGCACCATCAATAAATGCCTGTTATGACGTCTAGGTTCATATATAAGGCGCACCTGATTATAAGGATGAATGACCACCAGGTGGCAGACCTGTGCACAGTTCAAGGCAACTGTTGTCTGTAAGAACGGTTCATATATAAGGCGCACTGGACGATTAGGCGCACCTTTGATTTCTGAGAAAATCTAAGGATTTTTTGTGCACCTTATAGTCCTAAGAATACGATATAAAGTCAGAAATTAGCATCATAACATTTATAATTAAAATATCAAAAAACATATTTTTGCATATTTTTTTAGATATTTAAAAAAACTGGCTTTACCTATCCAAAGCGATGGCAGCAAAGCTAAGGATGGTCACAGAGCAGAAGACTTTGTGCAAGAATTTGATGGTCTTACAGAAGAGAAGGGTATAAATCCACCAGCAACACTGTGGGCTGGTACTGAGCACAATGTCAAAAGGCACACACACCAGACTGGCACAGATACCGGAGCAAGCCAGGTTCTTCATGAAGCGATTGGTCACAGATTTCAAGACGGTTGTCCTGCAGGTTGACCAAAGAACAATGATGTTCCCTTAAAGACAAAAATAAAATGTATACCATGATTATTTTACAAAAAAAGTGTATTAACTTATTCTTTTCCTAAAAAAAAAAGTTATTTAACATTTCAAGACCATGGAAAACTGTCAGCTATGACCCCATGAAATTATTACATAGTGTATATCTGTTTTCAGTGGAAAGTTGCTCCTATTCATAGTTTTCTGTAAAACTCATTTATTTTATCGAACTATGCATGCCATGCTTTCAAAATAACATTATAATGGATGTTTGCCCGGGTTCTGAGTCAAAAGGGATGTCCACATGCCCAAGGAGGCAAAAAAATGTCTCTCCATATAATGGGGCACATTTACTTACCCGGTCCAATCACGATCCAGCGGCGGGTTCTCCAACGCTGATTCGGGTCTTCCGGGGATTCACTAAGGTAGTGCACCCGATGTCCACCAGGTGTCGCTGCTGCACTGAAGTCCGTTGGAGTTCACTGGAGTTCACCAAGCTATCATGGGTGCAGGTAAGCGCGTGTCAAGTGACACATTTTTAAAATAAATTCCGTGTTTTTTCCGAATCCGTAGGGTTCGGGAACGCCCCCCCCCCCCTTTTCCTTCCCTTGCATGCCGGCAGCGATGCGCCACAATCCGATCGCGTGTGCCAAAAACCAATTCAGCACAAATCGGTTATTTTCGGGAAACCCGACGAAAGAAAAGCGTTTTCGGGCCCTTAGTAAATGGCCCCCAATGTGTTTCACTGAAAATAAGACAGGGTCTATATTATTTTTTTCTCCAAAAAATTGGGTTAGGGATTATTTTCAGGGGTTGTTTTATGAAGAAAAGGAAACTCATTTCCAAACCATTTGAAACCCTTTTTTCTACATTTTTGCACCTGTTCTTTTAATGACCTAACTTTTTCCTTTTCCACAGCCTGGTGAGCATACTTTAAGTGTTAAAGTAACCTAAGTATGAGGGTGCCCTAACAGCTACAGACTGCAATAACTTTGAAATTTCTTTTTTGTCAATGAGAGAAGAGAAAACGATGAAAACTGTGTTGAAACTTCAAGTTTTACATCGAATTACACTTAACCTGGTATAAAAATTATTGGACTGGAATGGTGTGTGTATGGGGGGTGGGGGCGTCTTTCCATAGTTTGCCTCATGCAGCAGAGAGGCTTTGTTCACTCCTGCATTGAGCAAGTTCACTTTGGGTCCTTGTTGTTTATTTTAAAGGAAATCTACCATCAGAATCCATCAGGATAAACCAAGGACACTTACACATAGATTCAAGCATCGTGACTGTGGTAATCTGCTTATATTTGTTATTCATGGCCTCCATTTTTCTAAAATCAACTCTTAAAAATTATGCCAATGAGCCAGAAGGGCTCTGGGCATGTTATCGGAGCACCTCAGTGCTGCAAATTCACAAGCTGTTATACTGTCTCATCCTCCTCCATGCTCCCTCAGCACTTTCTCTCTCCCTCTGCCTCCTGCAATCCCACCCAGTAGGAAGTGCTCCTACACAGTGTAACAGCCTGTGAAGCTAACTAATCCAATGGTATTCCCTCGACGGGGAAAAGCCTGTGAAGCTACAACACAGATAGGATCTGGTAATGCTCCACCCAGGAAGGAGACCATGGATAAAAAATATAAGAAGATTACCAAAGCCACGGTGCCTGGATGTATGTGTAAGTGTCCCTGGTTTATCATCTTTGATGTTCACTGTAATTATACAAGATCCATGTTCAGCAAACTCTTAAAAAGTAAGAGCCCTTATGTAATGCAGATGAATACATTAACATCTTTGCTACATGCCATTTGTCAAAAGAGAATCTGTATTTGCTGCAAGTAAATGGAAAGGAGAAAGTACTGGAAAATAGCAGTGTGCTACAATCTAACTGTATCATGGTTGTATTATAGCCCTGCTAATGCATGGGTGTTATCATTTACCATTCACAAGTTGCATTGGTTTGAGGTGAAGGAAACATTTTTTGTACAGCAGGACAATAATCCAACCAAAATAATCATAATTACTGGCAAATCACCAATAATTGTGATTATTTCTCCCTTTACCCCACCTCCATGCCAAGCGGTTGTGAAGGGTTGCGGCCAGCGGCGGAGTTGGCGCTATTACCCTAAGCCCTGGCTACAGCCTACAAACTTTTATGATTAACACCAGCAAATGATAAATGTCCCCCAATGTTTATGAAAGCTATCTTCTGCATAAGGAAGGAGCCCTGAAGTGATTGCATAGCTGTCATATGAACAGCATCTAGTCTGGGTTTATGTCAGGACCATGGACTTAGGTTCCGGAAGGGTGACTACCGGGTCACATTGGACCGTCTTCTGAGAGCTCTCCACCCTCCAAACATAGGCTATTTTAGCTGCCAACAATCGTCATACGCCCAAATACAATAACAACATCAAACAAACAGACATATACATACTATGCAAAAATAAACAGTTTGATAAAATAAAAGGGATAAAATAAAAATGTAATACATTATATGATGTTATAAGTCTTGTGCCGGGAAAGAAGAAATATGTGATCGATTTATCCGCTAGGGATCCCCAAAGAATGAAACTTGCTATGGTGACACTTTCACCTAAATAAGATTCCAACATCTCCCCATAGCCCCCCTGTCTGTGATGATATGAG
Organism: Engystomops pustulosus; assembly: GCA_019512145.1. Taxonomy (NCBI): domain Eukaryota; kingdom Metazoa; phylum Chordata; class Amphibia; order Anura; family Leptodactylidae; genus Engystomops; species Engystomops pustulosus. The sequence continues at coordinate 23,750,747 of CM033647.1, forward strand.
GAAGTCAAGGTGTATGGTAATGTACTTTTACAACCAATGTTAGGACACATTTTTATGTAATGACACATCTTTAAATATAACATATAACAGATGATATCTTGTCACGCAGGCATCCTGCAAAATTACATCTATTTTTTCCCTCATAATGTCCTGCAAACACACTTACTAAATATGATGAGAACAGTAGCAATAATTTGGGAATTACTTAATTGCTCCCTGGTGTTGGGGTGCCATTCAGTGGCCTTTGCTACTGTAACACCAGAGACCTGGATGGATTTATAAGGGAGAAACGTGTGGCTGACATACTTTATACTTTGATATGTATAGGAGGGGGTTTCAAGATCTCTTCTATACAGGACATCATATTTGATGGCCTCTGTAATGGGTGTTGAAGGAATCCCCCCACTGGATCATTAGGTTTTATAAAAGTGTCTGGTTCCACTTGATTTATTATTCTGGCCTTGTTTTTGGGAAAAGTACAGATGGCACCCGACTTACAGGCAGGGCCGGCGCTATGGGTAGGCAAAGTGGATTGTGTTTCTAGGTGCCATGGATCCAGAGATATTCAGGCTTAAAGTGAGAATATCAGGTGCCATTTCTATATAGAAAAATTACTCCCGACGGCAGTTTAACAGTTAATAGCTCCGTTTTCCTGACACTTAGAAACACACAAATTCATATAAAAGAGGACACTCTCTTCTTTCATAGGAAAAAAGAAGTGAGGTTCTATGTGTCACAGAGCCAAAGATATAGCCCCCTGAAGTGTAGCCCCCTCCAGATTCTTAGCCATCAGGCTGCAGGGAGAATTTGCTGCACACAGGAGCTGCTGCATCTCACAGATAATGGAAATATTCACTTTACATGTTACTACATTCTGATAAGGAATGAAATCAAGTAATGTTTATGTTTTTAACCCTCTCCTATCCAGGACTATCTAAGAACACACTTGCTCTCTTACTGCCTTTTATATCGTAATAGTTTTTTTTTTTTTTTAGAAAATTGACTGATACGATGAACATTCGATCCTCTTCACATAATGTGACGACACATTAACACCGCGACCCAGAACATGTCCATAAAGTTATATGTAACACCAAAAACACACACATGTTCCGGAATAAAGTTTTTATTTCACATCATCCTCCATTATTTACACCTATGTTATGACGTTCGCACTCAAATTCTAATGAACCGCGGAGGGTTCTGTTATTGTGCAGCTAATACATTGGCGCACATCTAAATGTGACTTTTTTATCTCATTAGAGGGGTTTATGGATATATAGTTATTTATCCGGGTTACCATTGTGTAAGAGAGCATACAATGATAGATCTGTGTGACGCTCAGTGCAATTTTCTGCTAAAATTGTTTGGTGTCACCTGTGGATTTAACGTTCGCTTTGCTGCATATTTTGGTGAATATATTGGTGTGGGGTATGTGTGATCTCCTCACATCTTACTGTTTCAGGAAAGTATAATTTCTTTATATAAGTATCTGGATTTGTACATATTTTAGAGGAAATTTTGAATGTTAAATGCCAAATGCATCGCCTGGTTGTCTGATTTCAAAATTCTATAGGTTTTATGGCGCCTTTACTTTTTATTCCGTTTTATTTTTCAGGTCTTGACTGTCTTAAAATTTCTAGCTGAAAAGCAGATGTCTAGTTATTACAGTTTTAGTGATATTATGTGGATTTATTTATGTGAAAATATGAGGCATTTGTGAACTCTACACATGTCCATCTATTACATTTAGGAGATGTGAAGGTAAATATTTTCTGTTTGGAGCACATTTTTTGCCGTCAAATATCAAATTTTAAGTGTTTTTTTATAAAATGTTTCACTTTGAATCAAAATTGCATGAAGGTGCCTATGTCTATAAACTCTTTAATGCAATTTTGAAAATGGGGCAAGTGTCTGCTTTCAGAAAATATGTGGTTTGTTGGGTTTACTTTAATTCTTTTTGCTGTAATTTCGATTTTATTTTTAAACCTCTTGTATATATCATCTACTTTATAGTTCTGCATATAGAAATCATCTTTCATATTTATCTTCTATCATAATAATTATAATGAATAATTCCATTATTTATATAGAGCACACAGATTAAGCAGCACTGCACAGAGCTTGTCAGATCAGTCCCTGTCCCCAATGGGGCTCACAATCTATTCAACCTACCAGTCATTTTTTGGCATGTGGGAGGAAACCGGAGGACCCGGAGGAAACCCACGCAAACACAGAGAGAACGTGCAAACTCTGCACGGCTGTAGTGCTAACCACTGAGCCATCATCTCCCTATGATCTATCTCCTATAAAATTCGCCCATGTAACCGGTTTTTTTCTCATACTAAAAGGGAGCCTCTTACTGGCTGTGACTGGTCATAAAATAGTTTTATTTTGGGGCCCCACTGGATCTTATGACAACCCAACATTTTTAAAATCCAATTGTCACAGAGACCAAAAAATTTTTGACTGAGGTTACAATAGTATACAGTTCTGACTTACATACAAATTCAATTTAAGAACAAACACACAGAACCTATCCTGTACTTAACCTGTAATGTAATTTAATTTAATTTAAATTTTGATGTTTCCCAATCTTTATAACCACAGATTACATGAAGATAGTAGGATTTTAGAAATCCTTCATCTGCTGAAGATCTGAGGTTAGTCCTTCCAAGATATTTGGAGCAATCTTCCAGCAAAGGATTTGCCGACATCTGCAGAATATCTCTGGTTAGTCCTTCAAGATGTTTGGAACAAGAATCCATGCTGTTTTGAACGCAAAGGGTGGTCACACTAAATTTGGATGTGATATAGATTTATTTTTGTACATACATTTTCTTATGGCATTTTTCGGTGAATAATTTTTTTTCTACGCCCATCTATAGCTTTTGCACAATGCTGTACCTCTTTACATTTATATCAGTGTTTTACATCCTTCTCATTCCCTTACTCCTGCACGGTCTATAAATTCTTCATGGTACACTCTTTAAAGATGAGTCAACAGACATCTCTTCATGGTCTTAGCAAAACCTATAACTACTCCTCCTATGTGTGCCCTTTTTGTACCCTTGATTAGAAACAGCTCTTAGAGACCCCTGATTGGCAGTCTGAAGTGGTCCTTACAGAGGAAGGAAAATCACATCATTGTAACTCCCAGCCTGTACCTGAGCTTATGACTTCATTACATGATGTTCTGTTTCTGATCACAGCTGTTACTTCAATGATACTTTAACCATCAATTGCAGGAATAAATGCAGACACACAGCTGAGCTCCGGACATGTGGCATCATCCTGCCGAGTCTATTTCTCTATGTATAACCTGGATTATTTCTTTGCCTTGTCAAATACTCAAAGGCAAGGCTATTTGTATTCTTAAAGGGAAATTGCCTAATAAACCACCACCAGTCTGTTGCCAAGCAGCTGAGCAGCTTCTAGATGTTGTTCCTTTCATGGCCTTGTGTGGTGGCATCATCCAGAAAATCAACTTTGAAGTGAGATGTAAATTGGTTTTATGAAGTCTAGGAGGCGGAGTTTAACACTGAAGTCAGGCTAGTCTTGCCTTAAAATGTCCTTATCACTGTAGGTGATGGTCCTGCGCCCCAGGGACTCCATTGATCAAAATTCCTGAAATCCAGCACATGACGTTAATCAAATGTAAGGAGGTACAAGCGAAACAATAGGTTGCCATAATAAATCAGACCTTCTAATCCCTTCCCTACTCCCCTTCCTGCACACTCTCTCCTCACCCCCATCCCAATTCGACTTTTCTTGCATATACAATAAATGTTGTAATTTTCACTACATTGTTGTTAGATCAGACAAATTATTTCTAGTTGTAAAATATATCATATGTGATGTTAACAGAAGTTGTCAATTGACTCTTCTTTTCTGTTATATTTACTTTAATAAAGCAAGATTGATAAACAAATGTAAGGAGGTGTTAATAGGAACGGAGAGTTTAACCTCAGTGATAAACTCTCTGCCTCCCTAACTTTATACATCTCACTTTAAAGTTGATTTTCGGGATGATGTTACCAAGGTGGGCCATGAAAAATACATGATATAGAACCTGCTTAGCTGCTTGACAGAAAACTGGTTGTGGTTTATTTGGCTAATTTCTGATGACAGGTTCCCTTTAAGTACACATTATATTCTATAGATCTGAAGTTGCAAATGAGAAGGATTGTCTTATAGATCTTATGTATAACCTTGAATTTGCTTGAATTTGCCTTGTATTAGTATCCAATGATCTTGATGTGAGTTAGCAACATAAAACCATGTCTAAGTCAATATCATGGTGATTATTAACCCCTTGTGACATGCAGGATCTCAGTGTATTGATCAAGATACCTATCAAGGTATGCTGCAAGTGATGGAAGCCATCTGACAATCCTTGGCAATGTTATTTCGATGCAAATGCACTGGCCTAGGTGCGGGAGTGTAACACAGGCCATGATTCTGCTGCACGGAAACGTTTATTTTGTGGTCATGTTATTTTTTTGCTTGCAATCTTCTCATCAGCCTAACCCTCACGACTAACTTGTAAATGTACAGCTTAAATATACCCTCATGCAGTCCTTTGGACTGGCCCATTGGAGAACCAGAGGATTCTCTGGTGGGCACCAACATTTTGCAAGACATGTGACTGCCGGGTCACAGTTCACTTAGAGCGCAGGCCTTAGGCCAGTGATGGCCAACCTATGACACGCGTGTCAGTGCTGACACGCATAGCCATTTTCAGTGACACGTGGCCGCCGGAGAGTTAAGTTTCATCCTCTGCTCCTACACGGCCAGGTGCAGTAGTCGGGAGGCTGAGAGATTGTCCAGCACATTGTAATAAATAGATGATGTGGAAAATCCCCATATACTGCCATACTGTAGTACTGGTAGGATCAATCACACAACCTAGGATTAAAGTACCCTAGAAGTTAAATAATTATACATATTTGTTATTTAAAACTATAAATATCACAAAATTATGGGGGTTTTTTTTGTCAAGGTGACACACCACCCGAGTTATGCTCGGTTTTTTGGCGAATTTTGACACACCAAGCTCAAAAGGTTGCCCATCACTGCCTTAGGCCCATTGTTAGCCTGTTCCCCTGAACAGAGATCACTTCAATTACACTAAAATGCTCTCATTGTAGTGCTCACATTGGGGCAGATTTACTTACTCGTTCCTGCACGATCCCTGCAGTGCGTTCCCGACTCCAATGGACAGCTGCCACGATTCACTACGAGCGATATCCTGCATCTGTCGCTTCCCCGATCAGTTCACCTTCTTCTTCCCGGTGCATGTAACTGCTTGATCTTGTTTCACAAATTCAGAGTTAAATCCCGTGGTTTGTCCGAATCAGTCAGATCGTCCGATGGTTAGCCCCCGATTTCTGTTGCATGAAATCCGGCGCCCATGCGACATAATCCGTCCACGTGCGGCGCAATCCCCGAAAAGTTGAAAAACCTGAAAATACGGCCGCAGGACTCTTAGTAAATGAGCCCCATTGTGTACTGTCTTATAGATAGACCATTACCAAATGCAGGAAGCTTCCTTATTGCATTCAGGTTGAATTGGTGAGGCAGCCTGGTAGGACATTACTGCTACTAGTGATCTAATGCAACTGTTTTATCACTATTAAATTTGATCTCTATACATAGGACTGCTAGGAGGACACAGATCGTAAGTTGTTAGTCATAGCACAAAAAATCTGAACATACATTAATAAAACAGTAAATATAAATAGATAAAAGTCTAAAATAAATAATAAATGAAAAATGTAAATAATTAAAGTAAACTAAATAAAAATGTATGGAAAAAATAAAAATTTTCCTTCAATCAATATCCTGGATTTACTGTATGCACTGCTAAGAGAAGATAAGGCAGTGATGGTGAACCTTTTCCTAGACCTAGTACCCAAACTACAAGCAGAACCTACTTATTTATCGTAAAGTACCAACAGGGCAATTTGTGCTGTATAGAAATTCTCCCTCCTCTGTCAAAGCTTTCAATACTCCTCAGTACAAAGAAGGAGAAAATTAAGGTCATCATTGCAGCTTCTCTCCAGTACCCCCGGACATGAGGCCATCATCTGAAATGGCATTGCTGTCATTGTTTCAGGGCCCAGTTGCGAGAACATAAAAGGGACCCCTTAGAGAAATGTAATCAAACATCACCGGAGCTCTCAGATGCCTCCATCTCCAATTACATTTGGTCAGTAAGGGTTTATATCATTTATATAGTCATATGGATTTCCGCCATTATTGTCTCCTCAATGTTGGACATCTTTGTATGTAGTAATAAGGACTAGAATAGTCCACTTAACAGCATCTAAGGGAAAAAGTCGAAAAGCGTGCCATGCAGTATTACAGCAAGGCAAAAGAGACATGGCTCAATTCACATTGTCAATCAATGGGATGTCTATGTACTACAAAGACGTGCTGTGTCCTCCAGAGAGAGAGATGCTCTTTGTAGCTGTTGACGCTCTTGCTTGATGAATAAGGATCCAGTCACCAGGAACTCGGGAATTCTTAGAATTCTGTAATAAGTCATTTGAAAGTTGAGTTTTTACACTAGACAGCCCCTTTGAGAATACAGTGGATACTACGGAAAATAATTGGATCCCTATCCGTATGAAGTCTAACCCTGCACATGTGTGCATAGCAGCCTGGATTCCCTACTATCTGGGTCCTATACATAGTAAGTGTTTTATGGGCTGTAGATCACAGGTGTAGTGAGATAAGAAAACATCAATGATGATTAATGTATTATTCTTTTTTATATATATCATGTGATACCTGATTAAATATACATCTAGGATCAGTGGCATAACAATACTCCAGTGGGACCCATTGTAAACTTGGGATCAGGGCCCCATATACGTAAATCTTCACTGCTGTCCCCATTCCGCATATTATACTTCAGAATACACATATATGCTACACAGACATATACATTCATACACTATATTATACTCAAATATACACACATACTATATATACTCTGCACACAATTACACACACATACCATATACGTTCTACACACACACTTACACATGTATATGTATATGCTACTCAAACACACATCCAGAAAAACAGGATTCAGCAGATCTTGCCCCCCCCTAATAATTAATGAAGAGTTCAATAGTCATCGGTTTCCCCTTTTTTTTGTATAATGCAGATTTCAGGAGGACACATTGTGAAACACAATAAACACTTTACTTACCTCCTACTACTACTTCTACCTGAGCATCTTCATGCTATAAAGGACACAGGTGCCATTATAGGAGCCACCGGCATCATAGAGAGAGTGCAGGCAGAGCAGACAGATGTGTCTCTGCCTGCGCCACTCTTGTAATAAATTGTATGTCTGTCTTAAGGACACACATACAATTCATTGGGGGGGGGCACATTGATTAAAATTTTAGCGTGCGTTTTTTGTCTGATTTTACACTGAAAAGAATCTGCAAACTGCTTGTACATGTATTTATAAAGTGTCTGCATCCCTTGTCAAATACTCAAAGGCAAGGCTATTTGTATTCTTAAAGGGAACCTGTCATCAGACATTGACCCAATAAACCACCTCCAGTCTGTTGTCGAGCAGCTGAGCAGCTTCTAGATGTTGTTCCTTTCATGGCCTTGTGTGGTGGTCATCATCCAGAAAATCAACTTTGAAGTGAGATGTAAATTGGTTTTATGAAGTCTAGGAGGCGGAGTTTAACACTGAAGTCAGGCTATCCTTGCCTTAAAATGCCCCGTTCACTGTAGGTGATGGTCCTGCGCCCCAGGGACACCATTGATCAAAATTCCTGAAGTCCAGCGGTGGAACAGAGAGTTTAACCTCAGTGATAAACTCTCGGCCTCCCTAACTTTATACATCTCACTTTAAAGTTGAGTTTCGGGATGATGCTACCAAGGTGGGCCATGAAAAAAACATGACATAGAACCAGCTTAGCTGGTTGACAGCAAACTGGTTGTGGCTTATTTGGCTAATTTCTGATGACAGGTTTCCTTTAAGTACACAATGGGGCAGATTTACTTACCCGGTCCATTCACGATCCAGCGGCGCGTTCTCTGCGCTGGATTCGGGTCCGGCCGGGATTCATTAAGGCAGTTCCTCCGCCGTCCACCAGGTGGCGCTGCTGCATCGGAAGTTGTAGTTCACCGAGCCGGGCTGAATGAAGGTAAGTGTAAGCTCCGCAACAGATTTTTTTTTAAAAATGCGGCGGTTTTTCCAAATCCGTCGG